>OZ018392.1:42554063-42916477 GCA_963969525.1 Ontholestes murinus | reverse complement strand
ATCAGCCGCTGAACCTCGTCTGGCGGCGGTGGTCCTGGTTGGTCGTAGGGAAGGTAACCGGATCCGAGTATAAACTCCCTCCGCGTTCCCCTTTTCACTACTTCCAGCCGTGCTGCCACTAGGTCTCTGCAACATACGTCCCATAATGGCATTAAATTCAGTCCATGTTTTGCTATTATACATGTGCGTGGGTTACACATTGGTTCGGCGACAATCAGTAGCCTGCCCTGTATGTTTAACCCCTTTACTATTCCCTTGTGAAGCCATGGCTCTTGTACAAGTGCAATGTCAATATTTTCTCTTAGGATATATGCACTGAGGAAGGTGGTGGCATCTATTGGTGGTCCTGGAGCCCACGTTAGTACTCTCCTGGGTTCCGGTAGGTCCTTCAAATCAATGATCTGAAGTTCCTTTTCGTTCCCCAGGAAATTCTTCTCCTTGGCTATGCTCTCGAGCCATGTCCTGGTTGGAAGGTCGGAGCACACTATTCTCAGGAATCCCCCTTTATGGGTACATTCCTGAAATTTCGGTGAGGCTTGTCCTTTCACCGTAGCATCAATGCTTTGGATTATCGAGACTTTGATAGCCTCGGCTTCCTCTGCATTTATGCTCGTCTCTGGGTATCCTTTCGGTATTATAGCGAGCGCTATTCCCGTCAGTGTGTCACTGAAGGTTCTCTTTGCCGGAGGCCCTTCGCCCCCTCTCGGGGTTTTTGTCGGTCTCTTTTGGAGTCCCGGAGGTGTGCTGTCGCTCGACAGGTTTCGCTTCTGTGTCCCTGACGAGCCGGGTGCTGACGCTGGTGCAGGGCGTCGCGGGTGCGACCCCTCCCCTAACGCTTGCTCTCCCTGAGGTAGGTTACGCTTAGGCGTCCCTGCCCTCTGGTCGAGTTTCTCTCTCCTCTGGCGTCGTCTGGCCGCCCCTGAACGCTGCTTAGGTCGTTCAGGTTCAGCCGTGGCGGCACAGGGGAGGTAGGGTTCTCCGAAGAGCCCCCTATGGTAGTTTTTGTTTTTATATTTTGGTGGTCCATTATTATTCCCACGAGTACGGAGGAAATAAGTGGTCGCTGTGCGCAGTGCCCCGATACGCACAGAAGGCTCAACCACGTTGGGTCGCCCGGTGTCCAACGGAATCGTTTGCGACACTTAACCCTGTGTCATGCAGCCCTAGGCACGATGTCTGTACGCCGTAGCTTGGGGAGTTGGTTCGCGGCAGCTGGTTTAGGACGGTCATGCGGGGGTGGCCCACCTGCCCGACCCTATGCCAGCTACTGGCCGATTTCTCGGTCACGCTCCTATCCACCACCCGGAGACGCGCTCGGTAGTCTCTGCCTGCAGCTGTCGGCCGACTCCATTGCTGGTGCCGACCGATTTTCCGAGAAATGGAACGTTGCACGTTATAGTAATTCATATCTGACCTACAACCCTTTTTGTAAATCGGCACAATGCAGCATAATTACAGCATGACAACTTGCCTGCCTTTATGCGCGTATTAATAAATTTAGTTAAAATGATATAATTATGTTTATAATACGTTTCAGTAAATTGGTAGGCGTGCCGTAGATATCCAAATTTAAAATTTAGATAAATTCAAATTCAGTAACATTGTTGCGAATTCTTTGAATGTTCCAAAATAATTAATCAATTGTTAGGACTTGACTTTCGCTAATGGCATTTTTTGTTGGGCTTGAGTTCCCTCTAGAACGTAGCAAAATATATCTGCCAATGAAAACACACGCTGGTCAGCTGTTGGGGTCTGTGAGGTTTCTTTCTCTGTATATTCGATTTTAAATGCTAAGCTAAAGTTTTTTGCAAGTAAAATTGACGTTTTCTCTTATAAATTACATGCGTTGCTTTATTCATTTTCAGTGAAACTGCTTTTGATTAAAAGCCCTATCGTTTTAGATGCGGATTGGATGTTTTGTTTCCTATGATTTGTACCCGGTAAAAAAGGCCGCGCACCCGGTAAACAGATGAGATAAAAGGGGACCGTCGGGAGTCAGCGTTCGTTCGCCTGCGCACCTTCACTCGCGCAATTTTACGACTAAAAAAAATTAAGGCCGTTACGCAGAACGGACTTTGCATAAATAAACAAGGAATAGTGGGGGTTGCGACGAATATAAATATATAGAAAATCGCAATATCTTCCCCCCGTTGAAATGATTTAAATTTTAAATATGAATAAAATTAACTTAAAACACTATGTGCCTAATTTAAACTGAACTTCTATACTTAATTTTCCTTTAATTGAATTTTGTTCTTCTTGCAAGAACATGTTATTACGGGATGGGGTTAGTTGGTATCGCTTATGATTCAACCTTCCTTCGCGTAATCTCCGACTAGCTCATTTATTGTTAATCCCTTATTCAAAAATAAAAATAAAACAAACAATAATATTATAAAGAAAGCAAGACAGGAATTAAATTTACTTGCCCTGATTGTTATTGATTGTTAGCTGATTATTTGCAACTGCCGTTTTTTCTTTGTGATTGACTTGTAACACAATGACTGATTAAAAATACTGACCGTGAAGATTGTTTGGTTTTAATTCACTACTATTGCCAACTGATCACCAAGACTTCTATTACCACTGCTAACAAGCGCTGTTTTCATTTTGTTTCATACTTTATGCATTTGTCACAACCCTTCGACTAGATCATGCAAGAGGGGATATGTTTTTGGTTTTTCCCATGCCTTTTTTAATGTTCTCATCACATGATTTTCTTGTAAGTTGGTGGCAATGTGGATAATTACTTTACCGTACGATTTTATAATACGTAAATTAATTTTGGACATTATAGTATTAGTCTTAGATCACTCTCGCCATCTCAATCAATAATATGTTTATTTTAATAGACACTATATTCTGGAAACCCAAAAATTGGTGATTGTGATGGTCTGGGGATTATATTATTATTATAATTTTTGCCGCGTTGAATTATTTGATTCATTAGCTATTTGAGTGCGCGGTGTTTGTATTCTTTTATTTTATAAGGCGCGATATTAAAATCACTTATTTTATACGCGAATGATTTCCTCACTGTTAAACAATATTCACAGAGAACGATTAATATTATACTGTATATTGTTCAACTCTTAATTTTATGATTAGTACATTGTATATTAATGCCAAGTAAAAGTAAAATATCTGTTTTCATTTGATAATGGTTGTTTGCATTGAATGAGGCATATTCATCTGGGCAGCGCTAATTTAACATTACACCTAGAATTAGTTCCGTATTACCATTTTCAAAATGCATTAGCATGGCTTCAATTGGAGTTGCAAAATGGAAACTTCCATTCATTTTTATCCTCCATGGCATTTACAGCTGGGTGAATTTGTGAATATTTCTATTTCGCATGAATTGACTTCCATGATCTCTTTGAGCAAATTTAGGTCTGGGCCGCGGCAGTTACTTGGTCTTGGCCAAAGTCTGCAACTGTATTTACTTCTTATAAAACCTCTACAATCTTTTCAAGTCATTATAAGTTGTTTAAGGTAAATATATGCGTCTATCTTCAAGTCAATGACTCATGTATGTGACTTGTTTAACTCAATTTTTTAGGTTATTCCTTCACATCGGTTAATATTTTCTTTGTTTGTGATGTAAAGTACACCGATTTTAATTACTCAATTTGCATAGTAACTGTTCTTACAAATATCACAAGTCAAATACATTTTACCTGATCTTAGTATTATCAAGCATGTTTAAATAGAAAATAAATAATATACTCTTAAATAATTTATAATTGAAAAATATATAACGAAGTAAACTCCTCCAGTCTCAACCAATTATTTAACAGACACTTTTTGTATTGTATTGAAATAGCCATAAGTTCTTAAAAAACTTAAATATTAACTTATGCTTAAATAAATCACATTCTTTGTCCCGCGTATTTGTGTATATATGTTTGTGTAAATGAGCTTGTTACTATAAAGCATTGCTCCCGTCACTCAAAAGCGCCACTAGTTAAATCTCACTCTCGCTCTAGCTAGTTAGTCCGCAACCGAATGCGTCTAACATTGACGTTTAAAATAAGATTTATTTAATGAATATGTACTCAATATGACCCTTGGAAATTGATACAATGTGTTATTCTTTGTCACTACTTTATTATATCAGTTTATATCGTAACACTAACTGTCAAATATGACATAACTAATATAATTGAAATCCTCTCTTCAGAGGAATATAAGCCAAACTTAGCAAGAAAATGGTGGAACAATCTCCACCAAAGAAACATCATGTGGCAGCAGTGTCATCAAGGCAACAGTAGGCAAGAGTCTAAGATCATATTTTTATGAACTCGAGCCTTTCCATGTGCAATCAAAATTTTTGTAAGGAAGTATTGTTATATATATATATATATATATATATATATATATATATATATATTAAATTTTATTTTGTAAGTACAATGGACAAATAAATACTATCTACTATCTATCTATATAAAATAATCTATCTATATAAAATAATAATTTTGCTGTTTTACGACTTGCACAGTGATTGATAATAGTCCAAATAAAGTAAATCACTTTACTTATACCACTATACTTAAATGATACATACGCATACAATGCCAATAATTAATAATGCAAATTTATTATTAATCAGATTATACATAAGTGATAAATATTATCTGGTTTCATCAACAAAACGCATAGATTTAAGGGAATGTTTGACCGGGAGACTGAATTTGATACAATTTTACGTTTACAGCAAAATTAAGCTAATAGCCGGGCGATCTCATTTGAAGTTTCATGCTATCAAAAACATTAAATAACGTATTTATTTTGTTCAAATTACAGGATTATACATATTATTTGTTAGTAATATTATGTTGTTGTTTATTCATTATAATTCTCCTGTTTGTTGTCCTTTGTTTCTTCCCCGCTTCGTGATTTCTGGGTTATTTACAATAGATTCTCATATTCAAGTTTACTTTAATATTTATTCATGGTATTTCATTATTTTACATCACACAGCAATATTAAAGCATATATGCACACATCTGCTTACATAAACACAGATCCCATTAGAGCTGAATTTTATAACTAAGTATAATAATATTTGTATGTTCAGAATTAACAATAACAAAGAATTTATAAAAGGTAAGTGTGAACCTTTAACCAATTCATTACAGATACGTATAAATCAATAATTAGGGTTAAATAGATAACTGGATTTATGTAGAAATTAATTTTTGATAAAGAATTTGAGCAATTTATAATATTAGTTTATAAAAGAACGACATAATCCATGATATCATCACATAATTAATTTGTCTATAAGTAATTCGTTATATTACCATATCCCAAATTAAATGCTAAGGATTTAAAAACTTTAATAATAAAAATGTATTAGATTCCTTTAAGTTGTATTTGAAATCAATTTTATAATAAAGTTGTACTGATGAGATCGAGAGATCCAATCACGTGTCTGCAGATTATTACAAATTTAAGTGTTAAATTATATAATTACTTTGGCTATTGTTTTTAATTACATCAACGTAAATTCATTTCTTGTACTAATTTTTTTATGGCATTTTCACTATTTAATGCAAATTAATTATTTTAAGTTTATTTTACAGTAATAAATACGTTCAAACTAGTGTTGCTTTGATGGCCTTACTATTTGTAACACGCAAATTACTTTTGTTTAATTTAATATCTGTCATTAGCCAGAGAAGTAGTTGTTTTAACAAGTGATATGTTTTGTAGTCTTAGTAAAACTCATTGTTGTAGATTTACGAAATGGTTTCGTGTTTTTGTAATTATTAGTTAAAAAATTTATTTTGAATATTTTTTAAATAAATAACACATGCCGATATGATTTTTAGTCTTTTAAATTTGATAAGTGTCCTTAGCTAATACGGGTGCGTTGATTCTGCATGTGATTTTGGTTTGAGCCCATCACGTCAAGATTTTTCACAAAATTAAAAAAAAACCGTGTGCGATATTTTGTACTAGAACAAAGAAATACCTTTATAATATTTCCTAAATTGCATTAAAATTATTTCGTTTAAATACTTGATACATCGATAGAATATATTTTAGTATAATATTATGTTTATTTCATTTCAATGACTATATCCCGCCAAAGGCACCGTGCCGAAATACGGACGAATTAGAACCAATCAGCTTCTAGAGAACTTCGTTGCCGCGATAACAAATTCATGTAGAGTTCATTTTCGGCACTGTAATTGGTTCTCTACTCGCATTATGTTTCGGCAGGTGATTGGTTCCCAATTAATTATTCAATTTTCTGATTGGGCTATACATCAAACAACTGTCAAATAAAATTAACAAACGTCAGTTTTGGTGAACTTTTTAAAAATGATTGCACACATACGATTCGGAAATACAACACAAGAGGTATTTCAGGAAAAGGTAAAAGACGCCGACCCAAAAAGTACGTATCCATCCAAAAATATGATTAATTTGTATACACAATAAATGCCTTTGTTATTGTAATATTTTTGTTGGGATATAATCTGATAAATTGCTCTCGTGCATTGTAAATTATCGCAAGTTTGCACTCTTTCGACAAACTCAGTCGTATTGCTTTAGGCAACAGCCCCTCGCCCTTCGGGCTCGGGCCTGTTACCGATAATTTTCAATGCACTTGTGCAATTACTGTTGACAACACTGTTTCATTTTCTCATCTGTCACGGTCAACTTGATGGCATCGGCAGTTGTTTACGAAATAGTTATCGGCATCGAGTTGTGTTTAGTGCGTCATAATGTCATCAAGAAAGTGCAAAAACAGTCCTGATATATTTTGTTAAGTGTGTGGTGATTTAACGATAGCAAAGCATCAACGAAATTTAACAAAATTTATCAAGTAAGCTTATCACGTTTACTTCGGTGTAAAGCTTCGTGATCAGGACAAACCTTGTACTCCACGCAGAATGTGCTTTCAGTATGTCGAGCTACTGAGAAAATTAACAAAAGGTACACGTAGCTCTTTACCCTTTGGCATTCCTATGGTATGGAGGGAACAAAAAAAACATGGAGACGACTGTTGCTTTTGCTCCTGCGATGTCAAGAGTTTCAATTCGAATAAGAAACAAACTATTCAGTATCCTGATTTACCTTCTGCTAAACGACCTGTCATTTCTTCACTCTATCCAACATCAATCATCAGATGAAAGTTCAAACAAAAAAACCATGAAGACGAACTCAATCCTGATATAGACCAACCTCAATTGGGCCTATCGAAGGATACTGCACAAATATTAGGATCACGACTGAAAGACAAAAACCTGTTGGCTCCAGGAACCACATTCTCGTGGTATAGGTATCGTGAAAAAGAGAAATTGCTCTCAAGAGGGTTTACTGGTGTATTGTAATAATATTCCTGAAGTAGTCATGAAACTGGGAGCTGAAAATTACGATTCCACATTTTATTGATTCTTCTAAGAGAAGTCTAAAGGGTGTCTTGTTGCACAATAGTAATACTTATGCCTCGGTGCCTGTTGCGCACTCCGTGCATCTTAAAGAAACTGTTGCTAAATACAATAAAGTATAGCGAATATTTTTGGCAACTCTGTGGATACCTCAAAATAATATCCATGCTTTTGGGTCAGCAGTCTGGATTCACAAAGTATCCATGTTTTTTGTGCGAGTGGGACAGTTGAGCACGAAATTTACATTACGTTAAAAAAAGTCTTGTATCCAGACAAAAATGATGCATTAGTTTACCCAAAATTAGTTCTTTGCCTCCCTTTCACATAAAGTTAGGATTGATGAAGCAGTTTGTCAAAGCTTTAAATAAACAAGGTGACTGCTTAAAATACCTGTGCGACAAATTTCCTCCACTTTCTGAAGCTAAACTTTAAGAAGGAATTTTTGTAGGCCCTGGAATTCTAACCTTAAAATCGTACAGATTGTTCCATAATACAAGGACCCAGGATGAATCTGAAGCATGGAGTTCTTTCGTAGAAGTCATAGACGATTTCCTTGGAAACAACAAGTCTCCAAACTACAAAGAAATTGTAGTCAACATGGCCGAAAATTATAAAAAACTGGCAATATGAGCGTCAAACTTCATTTTCTGAATTCCCACGTTGACTCCAAGATTTTCGGAACTGTCAGCGAGGAACAGGGAGAGAGGTTGCATCAAGCCATAAAGGAGATGGGGAGACGTTACCAAGGAAGATGGGATATTAGAAAGATGGCTGATTACTGCTGGATCTTGAAGAAGGATTCGCTCACAAAATTCCACAAAAAGAAAACTACAAAACGCAGTTTTGAGCGAAACAGAGAACGATTTTATTCAATGAGTCTAACGTATTGTTTTTTTTTAATAGACAACTCAATTTTGCAGTGTAATTTTCTATTGAATACAGTTTCAATAAATATTTTCTCAATATTTTTGGCAGTTTCTATGAAAAATTTCTGTCCTGAAAACCTGACGTTCTGAAAAAAAAAAATAAGTACAGATTTGTAATCAGCACATTCCATCTACTATAGGACACCTATTAAAGTTGAAAAAATTAGGCCTGTGTAATTTATATAAATTATCTGGTTTATGAAAATGTAATTGAATGAAGTGATAAATCAGTTTGACAATTTTTTAGTACAGACCAACGATTTTACCCAAACCTTTAATGTCATTTAATTTTCCCAAAAAGTATTGTCGATTTAATTTCGGGATAAACTGATCTATTTGCATTTGCCGATATTAAAAAAAATAATAATAGAAATTATTATTAGGAAACAATTCACGGACAGAATCTATCACTTTTTGCAAAGGTTTGCAATATTTAATAGTTTCATATTGCCTAAAAAATTCTATATAATCCTCAAATAATAATATATGGCTTGTGTGATATACTTAATGAATATAGGCATACAGCGCAATACTTGCGTAAGATTATCTAAAAAACTATGAATTTATGCTACGACAGATGCATGATATCCGGAAGTCCTTATATTGGATACTAAAATTTTGTGATTGGCACAATCAAAGGAACTTTTTAAGTTTTTTTACGATATAAGATGTATTCTTAAAGATCGACCAAAAGAAAAACCATGTTGTTTGCCAATAAGGATATTTTTACACATCAAGTTCATTTTAATACAAATAAATTTTTCCAAATATTTTACGAATGACCGATTGCATTGACATTCTTAATAATTTAAATAGTGGTGAAGATTGGAAGAATTAAGGAATAAACGCAGTTTATTAGAAGGGTATGTCAGCAAGGCCAAAGTTGTTGTTAGATTTTAACTTACCATTCCACCAATAATTTCCGATTGGGTGCCAGTAGAGGGCATATGAATCACTTAAGATGTTAGTGTAAGCTATGATTTGTTGTCTTTTAGACAATAGATATAAATTAACGTGCTTCAATCTGCTGCTTGGGATATTCTAAAATAGAGTTTGTAGCTTTAAAAACTTCTCCTGCACGATCCCTATATTTAGAATTATTAATTACTTCTTAAGGTGTTACATCTTGCACTCAACGATGCAAATTTCTGAACATTTAGGGAATTTTGATATAGTTTATACAGGGTGACTGATAAAAAACCTTTAGTGCTGTATCTTGCTTATTTTTGATCCGATTTTAATAAATAAAACATCAAATTAAATCATTTTTAAATGACTTTAATATGAACTTAATTGATATTTTTTCTTGCATCCAGTTTTTGATAAAAGATGATCAACTTTTTTTAATTGCACTGTATATATATTTTGTATTGATCAGCAAGGAGATTTTTTTCTGAATATAAAATTCTAAACAATTTTATCCATGCATCAAACTAAAGTCTAGAAATTGAGGATTTTTTGAAAAAATAAAAAAATCAAGAATCCATAGTAAACAATGTTCAGAGCCTATTTTAAATGTCAAAAGTGACAGTGTCAGTCATTGATACAATACTGCAACGATTTTTAATAATTTCATAATTAAAATGTTGCAAGATTTCAAACACAGTAGTACTATTGTACTAGAATTTTATCCCGCTACAGAAATCGGTTTTCTGAGTAATTCCATGTGCCGACCAATCTGGAAGACTGGTGCGAAAGATTGTTGTTGTGGAAAATATTTTCCAAAATCTATTTAGTGTTAACGAGTAGTATGGTATATTAGGAGGCAAATAAGTGCCCCCCCACCCCCTTTTACTAAAGGCAGTGTTAATAAAAAAATTGTAACCTAACGAACGAAATAAATAATTTTCTGGATAAATTGTCAAAAACAGTGTTGAATACAATCGGGTTGCATCAGGACGGTATATATTTAGATTTTTTATTATTTGTTTTAGTTTTTTCTTCCCTTTTAAAATACATTTTTGTTGTTCTATGTGATTACGTATTCGAAAAAACATCTCTATTATAAATACTAAAAAAATACTTCTTTATTCATTTTAATGGTGCAATTATTAAAAATCATTGCAGTATTGTACCAATGACTGACACTGTCATTTATGACATTTGGAATAGGCTTTATATATTGTTTATTATGGGTACTTTAATTTATTTTTCAAAAAATCCTAAATTTCTCGATTTTGGTTTGATGAATGGATAAAAAAGTTTACAATTCGATACAAAATATATATACACTGCAATTTGAAAAAAAAAGCTGATCGTCATTTGTCAAAAACAGGGTACAAGAAAAAATATTAGTTCAGTTCATATTAAAGTCCTTTAAAAATGATTTAATTTGATGTTTTATTTATTAAAATCGCATCAAAAATAAGCAAGATCCAGCACCAAAGGTTTTTCGCCAGTCACCCTGTATACTTTGTGAGCTACCTTTATTTTTCCTCTAATTAAGTTTATTAAAGTATGTAGAAGCTTATATACGTTTAGTTGGTATAAATTTATACAATTTACATATTGTAAAATCTAATTAACATGTTACGACTTGCCCACCTCAAGAATTTTTGATAAGGCTACATCATATTCTACTGATTTGCAAGTTCTTCGCATTGAACTTCTTTCATTGATTTCAATTGCTGGCTCAGTATTTTCCAACTCCCAAAATCGCTTAATGTTTGAATTTGTTTGAATTTAATTCCGAATATGTGACCGAATGACAGTTTAAATGTGTGTTTGGCTGTACATAACGCACCCTACCATTAATAAGAATGGGTCACACCAACCTGAACCATTCTTATCTCCTTATCGGTGACGATGCACCCACATGCAACACTCTAACAGTGAAGCATGTAATTGAGGAATGCGCAGCCTACTCAAGTCAACGAATACGGCTGAAGCTCCAAGAAAATGTAGCGTATGATTTAAGCAATTCTGTTTTGTCGGTAGAAACCTCCGTTGCTTTTCTGCAAACAACAGAACTTCTACCCAAAATTTAGGTGTACTGTAAAGACCAGATTACTGAGCTTGGTAGATTTTAATTTGTTGTGCATCGACCAGACGTGTTAATTTATTCGTTAGTGTTAATTTATTTTGTAAACATCCGTCTCGCCTATTTGGCCCTATACCCTAGGTCTATTTATTTTATATTTGTTATCTTGTTTTGTTGTTGTCGGGCCATTTACACTCGGCAACGGTTTAATTTGTACACATTGTCTCTCGTTGTTAGTTTATTATCGTTTCTCCAACAAATTTTAAAATACTTTTTATATAAGTAAGTCTTACATATAAGTAGTTTTTAATTTTGTTTTTAGTTGTACGAACGAAATATATCTATAACTTAGCTAAGAATTAAATATGCTTGGCAACGTTGCTTTCTACGTCATGTGAACAGTCCTTCGAACGAAAAATCCCTAGATCACACTAGCTTATTTGTATTCTTAACATCTTAACAGTGAGCGTTCGTGTGTGTCTTATTTTTATTTCGTTAAAAATGTCGAAACAACTTGCAAAACCTGTGAATTTCATAATGGAGGAGCGCAATTTGCTCGCAGCATTAGTGTCCACCAACAAAATAGTGAAAAGCAAAGAAACAAATGCCGCAACTAACCGGGAGAAAGAAGCCGGCTGGGAATGCATCACGATGCAATTCAACGCACAAGGGTCAAATGTGAGGAGGGAAATGGGTTCCCTGAAAAAAATGTGGACCAATATGAAGCATCAGATAAGAAAAAATGCTGCCGACAATGAAAAAAGAATTGTCCAAAACATGAGGAGGTGTCGCAACGAGTGAAGATAATTTCATATGCGAGATTATAAATTAAAAAAAAACTGTACTGGGACTACTAAATACATTTGATAATGACGTAATTGAGAATGTAACAGGTAATTATTTTGTGGTATTATCGAAATAGTGATTACTATACTAATAAGCCGATATGTATATTTACATACTAATTCAATACATAGTTTAATTTAAAACTTTTTAGATAAGAGCAGACATTGTTGAAAATAAATACATTGATATAATTGTATTTGTTTGTATGAAAATGCTACGCTTTTCTGTACATACAAAAATTATTATGTTTTTTTTAAATCAAAATATGTATATATAAAGAAAAGCAGTTGATCGTAAAACACATTTGTCTACATTTTATTTTTCCTAGATTCTAAAAATATAAATATTGATACATTAGAAGAATGTTTCATTAGTAATGAATTGAAAGCTGATGGATGCACCCCCATTAAGGAAAATGAACAGGCTCATTAGAGAATGTAAAACAAAAACTTTTACAAAAACAAAATTAGTTGATGGAACAGGAAATAAAAAAAGGAGGAAAATACTCGACCTGGAAATTGAAAATTCAAAGCGACAGCGCATTCTCATAGGCCTAGAGATTGAAATTAAAAAGAAATAAAATTAAATGTCTTCATTAAACACTTTTAATATAATGTGTGTCTTATTTGCATAAATTCTTTTTATTGAAAATAATTTTCAACGACTCGATTTTCATCCCTGTCGGGAATATTGCCGTTTTGAATTAATTTTTGTAGCTCATGCTGATTGACATTATCGGCTGGTGGCTCGGGTTCTGTACGCACTGTGGCTATATTATGCAACATGCCTGTCGCTACAATTATTGCAAGTATTGTATTTTTATGCAATCTGCACCCATATGCTAAAATTGGAAACCTACCTTTCCACACTCCAAATAAGTGCACAACTTTTACGCGTGTAGATATGTGTGCTGTATTAAAGTTATTTTGTCCTAGCGTTGTAGGATCTCGAAAGGGAGTCGTCAAGTATGATGTGCAGATGTATCCACTATCACTTAAAATAATTAATTAGATCATATACATATTTTTGCTACTATTAAAAATAGTTGAGTAATGTGTTGAACCTGGCCAAGAAGCTACGAGGTTCTTTGATAATAAATCCGCTGGGGCAACTGCTTGTACATTAATAGATAAATATCCCTTACGGTTTCGGAATATTTCCGCATCATTTCTACCTGCTAATATTAATTAGATCATATACTTATTTTTGCTACTATTAAAAATAGTTGAGTAATGTGTTGAACCTGGCCAAGAAGCTACGAGGTTCTTTGATAATAAATCCGCTGAGGAAACTGCTTGTACATTAATAGATAAATTACCCTACGGTTTCGGAATATTTCCGCATCATTTCTACATGGTAATATATACATGAGAAATTTATTTTATTTACTTATCTTCGGTCTTCTTTCTTAAATAATACATTCAGGGAAGTTATTAAAACAAATTATTAAAAAATTATACATTAAACTTATGCCGAAAGAGCACGGGCGGAGTTCACAATTACATATGTTCTTCCACTCAGACCCAATCTATCACCATGATGTAAAGGCAGCAAGGATCCTTTTTGACATCTGGGATATTTAATTTTCATTTTGGTTTCTTCTTTTATCACTTTTTTCAGGGAGATTATTTTGGCTGTTAATGCCAGCATGACATACATATATATATATATATATATATATATATATATATATATATATATATATATATATATTATTATTATTATGTTTACTCACCTGGGTACAGTATCTTGATATGAGTGCAATCAATTGCTCCAATCACTTTCAGGAAACCATGAATGTCATAAAATGCACTTTGCCCTCTGCCCTTTAGTTACTATTTACTGGCATCTTTATATAGTATTTTGCCATCCTAGCTATTGCTTTGTTACCTTTCGAACAACCCTCGATATTGTTGATTTATCGATACGAAAAACATCACCAACCGTCAAAATATGTCCACCTGTTGCATATACTCGCAGACATAACTACAGTTGATTTATTAGTGTAATAGAATTATTTCTTGAAAATATATTGATAGGTTATGTTTCTTTTAATGAACACAATATATATTTATATACATACATATTGTGTGGATATTCCAAACTTCCTTCAATTTGTTCGAGGATATTAAGAGCAGATTCTTTAGTTAACCTAAATCCACTAAATAACTAATTTGCAATTTGTTCCTTTTCTTCTTATACGAAAATAAAACCCTAAATAAATAAAATTTGCTTTTTTGTTCTTGAATATTTTGAGAATTAATAACAAAATTTAAATCTGTCTGTAAAGTGTTTAAAAGAATGACAAGAACACAAAAATATTGTTATGTACCGTAGCAGTAATTTATTGTGAAGAGTAGTTTTTTTAAACTATTTGCCGTTAGTTATAATAATATAAAGGTGCCGTAATGCTCGGAAAATTATTTTTTCTCGTCAGTATTTTGAATTTCTTTATAAAATTTAATGTATACAAATTATAAATTAATAGTTTTATAAAATCCAAATACGAGAATTACGTTATATTTTAATTAGGCCAATAAAAAGTACTTAAACTTTAAATTATATTTTCTTAATTATGATTCAATTTGCAAAGTAAATTAGCTGGCGAAGTTACATACATTGGTTTTTCTTTCGGTGAATTTTAAGAACTGGAAAGATACCAAAAAAACATGTTCCGTTTAAAATTTATTTCAGAGATGCCAAATGCGTACTAAATATGAGAAATACAAAACCAGGTTTGTATAAATACGTTTTAGATTCCAGCAGGGATGTTCATGTAAACTCATTTAAGCATAAAATTTGAATATTTAATTACCTGTAGGGATGCTATGGAATGAATAATTATGATCTATTATATCAAATTATACGAAATACTGATGTGTAAAATTTAGTGTTAAAAATACGACTAAATAAATTAAAATGATTATTAACTATGTATTCTATTCTAGTGATTTGGAAAATTAAAAAGAATTTAAATATTATATTAAAACAAGATTTCTATTAACAACTTAATTATAACTATCAGCGTTTAAAATTAACACGTCGCATGTATTTAAAATATTTAATTGGAGATGCAGTACTATTTTTAAATCTTGTAAGGTTTAATATTAGCGTGTTTGCAAATCACTGTAAAACTAATTATTATATGAAAGTATCTTGCAGAAATTAAAACAAATAAAAAAGTAATATAACAAATAAAGAAGTAATGAGAATAATTAAAGTTGTATATAACATTTCACAATATAAATAATGCAATTATTGCACTACTATAAAGGAGATGGAAATAACTTAGAAATAACAGACATGAAAACTGTAATGTTATAGTTATTTACGTATTAAGGGCTGTTAGGATAGCCATAACAAAGCGACGAGGTTGTTATTGCCCTAACTGCACGTGGCACGTACAGCGATTTTCGTAGTACAGCTAAATTCATAAAAAATGAAACTTGAATGTGAATAATTCACAATACTAAAATCGCCGATTCAATTTTAGTTACGGTCAATATAAAAATCACACATGTCGTTTCCATAACAACCAATTACAAATGATATTTTAGCTGTCAAAGTGCAGAAAATTAAGAAAGAGGCTTTACTTTCAGCGAAAATATTGGCCTGAGCAATGATAAATTAGTACCAGAAAAGGAACAGGTACCAAAACGAAGAAAATGTATTTAAAAGATGACAGTAAGAAAATCATACTGAAAATGTAGGCTTTTACAATTTCACCATAACAAATTTTAATAACTTCAAGTAGACTTTTTATAATTTGAATTGTTATTTCGTTAAATTTCCTGTAGTTAAATAAATGTATTTAATTTCCTAAAAGTCGAACACTGTTTTCAACTTGCTAATATTGTATTAATAATTTGTTGATTGACAGCGGGCCGTTAAGAAAAATGCAGGCTGTCAAGAGCCCATAACAGCCCGCATTTTCTCTGTCAGGGAGGTATGAATAGCTTAACGTACCTCAAAAGTGCCATGTTATTTAGTTCAACACCCTAGTGCGACGAAAAAATATATTACATTTATTTATATGTCCAAAAATCTTGCAATAAATATTATTACTTCGATATTCTGTTTAGTTTTATATGTATACATTTTTTTTTTCACGTTAATACGATTGATAATTTATTAGTCTACTCCTATTGGTATACAATCAGATAATAATAATATTTCTATATTTGGTCATTTCAGAAACTCCCTATTAGTAGTAATGAAAGAATAACACATGCCCACTTTACAAAAAATGTACACTAATAGTCCTTATAGGACTAATAAATATAATCTCCATCTGCACATCCATTTAACAAATCCAGCCCATCCATTAATGCTATCCCTTGTTTGTTAATACTCTTGTCCTTGGAACATCTAGCCCTTCCCTTACTCCCGTTATTATCCCACCTTTTGCTCTGCCCATCGTGCTAATCCTTGAAGCCCCTGCACACTTCCACCTGAACCCATTTGGTAATCTACCTATGATCTGCTCCTATTCTGCCTTTTCCATCCAAGTTTCCAGCAATCCGACCATATCCTTGCCTGCCACCCAACTTTTTAATTCCTAAAATCCTCCCGCTTTATCCAATTTCTTTTTAATACCCACAATGTTTCAAAAAGATGCCCAAACTCCACTATCCTCATTTTTCCATTCATGCTTATTGTTAATTCTGTTGTTTAAATCTTTTCCTTTCTTCTTTTCAACTACTAGATTCGGAGGCAAAACATTATCAGAATGAGGAAAACAAATCAACAGGGTCAAAATGGTACTGCAGTGTTATATGTAAGGCGGGGATACTTTGAGACAGCTCAGAGATGCACTCTGCGCCAAAATCCGCACCAAAATCTCCTGACATGATTTCCTCCGCAATTGACATAAAATCCATGTTTGAAGAACAATTTAAGGTATTTAAATTAGAACCTTAATCACTTATGGAAACGTTAAATGGGAAAGTAAAATCCAATAATAATAGACAGGATTTGTAATTAGAAAATAAAAGTTTAAAAATTGAACTTTCTGAAGATTTAAAAAAACAAAACACAGACGTAAATGATATCAATATGAATTTGATTTCTGAAGAGATTAGTGAACGAAATAAAAGGTCCAGCAATGTAATATTATATAACGTAACCGAAACAAACCCAGACAGCGGCTTGAAAACTATAAAGGAAATTTTCGACTCGATCGGAAATACAATACAAACACCTAAACGAATTATTCGACTAGGAAAAGCAGTTGGATCAAAATCGCGTCCTATAAAGGTAACCTGTACCAGCAATAAAGAAGCTTTGTATATTCTTAGGAAATCTAACACTCTAAAGAATATTGAAGTTTATAGAAATATATTCGTTCGAAATGACCCTAGACAAATGGACTACGAGACAACTGATTAACTCTCAACAGAATAATAATTTAAGCATCGTAAATTTACTTTACCAAAACGTGAGGGGTTTAGTTTAGCAATAATGAGTTTTATAATAACACAGCTACTTTTAACTTTGATATCTATATGTTTAGTGAAACTTGGTTGAGCGAAGATATTGGAGATAGCGAAATTTTCAACCATAATTTTAGACACTGCAGGTCCGGTAAAAAAGGTGGCGACGTACTGATTGCTGTTAGGGACTGTTATTCAGTAATTATAAATGAAATAGTCATACCACCAGATACAAATATTGAAATTGTAAGTGTAACTGTAATTATTAATCATGTAAACATTTGTTGTATTTGTATTTACATTCTACCATCTCAAACCAATGCTGACTACTCTCATATTTTTGATGTGCTTGAAACTGCAATTGAGGGTAGCGATAATATTATTATTTGTGGTGACTTTAATATACCAGGCTTATCCCGTTACTTCGAGAGTGATGTCATTGAAAATGGAATTATTAACGAATATAACAAATTTGTTACCTTCAATAATCTTCTACAGCATAATTCGATTCGAAACATAAACATTAGAATATGAGATCTTGCTTTATCATCAGCAAACATTACATGTATCACGTCTACGGGCGTTAGTGCAGTTAATGAAAACCCACATCACCCTGCTCTAAATAACTTATTTCAGTTGAAAACTGAGACAACCAGAAATTTTATGCCCGCAGGTTATAAATGCTACAACTTCAAAAAAGCTGATTTGAAGGGTTTATACAATAGAATTCTTGCGTTTGACTGGTCGGAAGTTATTAAATTAAATGATTGTGAGGCTGCTTGTGACAAATTTTACGAATTGCTATCTGGATCTCTGGATCTGGATTGAGTTTGCCAAAGGTGATCAAATTATTGACCAGAGCACCCTGACAGGGACAGCCCTGCGTTGTTCTATCACTCATTTAGCCACCCAATGTCGCGAGGAAAGGACAGCACAACGCTTGGAGGGTTATCCCTTATGTTGGCCATGTTCGGCCAGAGCTCCCCTAGCATGGACTCTCTAAGGTGGGCGAGAGCCGGGCAGGTGGTTAACACATGTTCAACTATCTCGTCCTCTTCTTCACATGCTCTATATATGGAGGTTTTCGCCAGTCCCATAGTAAACAAGTGTTTCCTTATCTGACAGTGACCCGTAAGGATAACTGTGATAAGACGCAGATTCCCCCGGGATTGCGTATTGCTTCTTTGGCCTGTCTGCAGCCTGAGGTGTTGTCCCAACGTTGTTTTAGCATCTTGAGAGTATTCTGTTTGAGGATGTCAGTGAGGCATTTCGGTGTTTACGCGATCGGGGGCCCGTCCGTGGTATCACTGAGAACCGATCCAGCTCGCGCCAACTCGTCTGCCTTGCTGTTGCCTTCTTCATTATTGTGTCCTTTGACCCAGCGTAGCTCAATACTGTTTGATTGTGCTGCTTGTTTAAGGGTGTTGTGACATTCTTTTACTAGTCTTGAGGTGATCTTGTGACCACTCACTGATAGTATTGCTGCCCTACTGTCTGTAAGGATTTGATGTTCCTATCACGGATGTCACGGTGTAGGATTTCTTTCGCCCCCTGGATGATGCCAACGATCTCTGCTTGCAGAGTAGTTCTGTGCTTCTCTAGAGGTATAGCTAATGAGAGGTCCATTTGTTGCGAGTAAATTCCCGCCCCGGATCCTCTTTTGATTTTAGAACCATCGGTGTAAATTCGGAGGGCTTCCCCACTCTCTACACTCCCGGTTCCTCTATTTATCGATACATTATAGGGTCTATTGAAGATGTAGCAGGGTGGCAAATTGTCTGTTTTCCTTCTAAGGAAGGGTGTCTTCTTGATAGCCTCCTCTAAAAGATGATAGTGTTTGCCAGCCCTGCCTCCTTTGTACCAGAGTCCAACTGAGTTTAGGCGCAGTGCTGCCGCCGTGGCCATCTCCTCTACGTATAAGTCGAGAACTGGAAGGCACAACATTGCTTCCATTGCTGCAGTGGGTATTGTTCGCATTGCTCCGGTCGTGCTGAGGCATGCTATCCTTTGCAATTGAGTAAGCTGCTTTGCTGAGGTTTTCTGTCTGGCTCTGGGCCACCAAACCAGTGCTCTATAGATTAGCATTGGTCTTACTACCGCTGTGTACAGACAATGTGCTATCTTGGGAGATAGCCCCCATGTCTGCCCTACAGCCCTCCGGCATTGCAGAGGGAGACACATTCCTTCTTACATTTCATTTTGAGATGTGGTTCCCTCGTCAGCTTGCCGTCGAGGATCACTCCCGGGTATTTGACTTCCGACGACAATGTCAACTGGGTGTTGAGGAGCTTAGGAAGCTTTAGCTTACCTAGTTTCCTTTTCTTTGTGAAGAGGACCATTTCAGTCTTTGACGGGTTTATGGTCAGAGACTGGTCGTTACACCAGTGTTCAATTATTTTGAGGGCTTCCTGCATCAAGCTGCATAACACCGTCTCAAACCTGCCTGTTAGCAGGGTGGTTATGTCATCTGCATATCCTATGGTGTGGAAGCCATTGTCGTTAAGTCGCCGCACTAGGCTGTCAACAACTATGTTCCACATGAGTGGTGAGAGTACTCCACCCTGTGGGCAGCCTTTAGGAACGATCTTTCTGACAGTGGTGTTTCCTACATTTACTGTGACTGCCCTATTGTCCAGCATGCTTTTGATCTATCCACTAACTGTGGGGTTCACACCATGCGTGGAGAGATCAGTTTCCATTTTTCCGAAGATCGTTTTATCGAAAGCACCTTCTATGTCATTGAACACGCCTAAGGTGGACATTTTGTTGTCCAGAGATCTTTCTATTCAGTCTACAACAGTGTGCAGAGCCGACTCCGTTGATCTGCCCTGAGTGTATTCATGTTGGTTAGCGTGGATCGGATTCGTAATCAAAGCCGTCTCGCGAATTAAACTTTCGCACAATTTCTCTAACGTTTTCAGAAGAAATGACGTTAGACTAATTGGGCGGTGTGATTTGGCTAGTGTATAATCTATACGACTAAGTTTCGGTATGAAGATAACTTTTACTTCTCTCCACGCTAGAGGGATGTATCTGAACGCAATACATGCCCTGAAGATTTTGACTAGGTGGGCTGATAATATGTCCAGCGTCCATTGGTGGAGGGCCGGGAATATATTCAAGCCTGGCGCTTTAAATGGTGAGAAGCTTTTGATTGCCCAGGTTATACGTGTCCCTTCCTGAGGTGATCTGCCACCTCCCAATCCTCCTTGGAGGGGTTTGAGGGTATGGGTTCTGACCTTCATCGGAGGTGTTCGTACATCCTGGGAAATGGGTGTTAATGAGAATCTCAGCTGCTTCCGAGAGGTTAGAAGAGTAACTTCCATCCTCTCGTTTTAGGCAACCTGGTTGTCGTGAGGGTTCCTCGGAGAGGATCTTTTTGAGCCTTGCAGCTGCCGAGGTGGCTTCAACCTTTTTACAGAAAGGCCTCAAGTCTGCCCTTTGTTTTTGCCTTATTAGTTTTTTGTAGTCTTGTTGGATGTTTTTATAGACCATCCAGTCCGACTGTTGTTTAGATTTTTTTGCTTTATTAAAGGATTTTCTCGCAGCTCTTCTGAGATGGTCGAGTTCTCCGCACCACCAGGGTGTGGCGTTATCGTAGTCTTCCACCTTTCTTGCAGAGCAGGAGTCCTTATATGCTTTTATAATGGAGTGTTGAAACGTATTTACATAGGCTTCAATGTCTTCCACTGTATTAAGTTGGCCGGTAGCTTCGCAGGTTCGCAGACTCCGTGAGAGGTTGTCTATGTAGGTATTCCTGCCTGTTAGTCTCGGGTTGCGAAGGTAACGTGTTTTCTTACCGGTTGTATGTGTTAGTGTATATTTGATCCACCTATGATCTGACATTGAAACCGACGGTGATACATGCCAGCCGTGGATTTTGTTTGAGATACCGCTAGTCGCCAATGTAATGTCTATTACAGTTTGGCTTCGAGTTGTCACGACCGTGGGTTCAGAGCCTCGGTTTAGTATTTCTAAATTGTTACAAATGATAAATTCATATAGTGACTTACCTCTGTTGTTGGTGTCCACGCTGCCCCACATGATATGGTGTGCGTTAGCGTCGCAGCCAATGACGAGGTGAAGTTTCTCCATCTCACAGTACCACGAGTTGCTCCAGCCCCTTGGTTGGTGCGGGGGCGTCGTGAGGGAGGTAAACTGACGCCAGGATGGTATCTTTGTTGCCGTCTCCTGCTGACAACCTTACCACTGTGATGTCACTGGTGGAAAGCTGTGGCATAAGATAGGATGTTATGTGCTTAGGTATCTAAATACATGATCTAGGCTTATTATTTGTGGGATGTGTGAATATGTTCCTGGCTTCCGCCTGGTGTGCCTCCATCCTCCGTTTCCATCGGGACCTCCACCCAAAGTGTTCCTGTTGTGGCTAAATTAGCTAGTTTTATGGGGAGAGTGGAGAATTTATAGCTAATCCTCTCTCCCTTTTCTTTGATGAACTAGGCATCTTTTTTTCCTACCCCGAAGACAAGTAGGTGACCCAAGGGTTCCTTCTTCTCTTCAACGTGGAAGATGCACCAGCTCTTTACTTCCATTGCGGCGTTTTGTGCCGCCAATCCCCCTTTACCAGATCTATGTTTTCCGGTTGCCCCGGAATCCACAGGCGAGATTTCGTCAGCGCTAGCAGCTGGTCAACCTGGACGACAGTCAGTTTGGCCCCTTCCCATAGTGGTGGTAGGCGGGGGACTACGGGTTGCCAGCCTGTCCTGGGGGGCGCACTTCCTTACCAGAAGGGGTCAGCTGTCTTTGCAGCAGCCAATGCCTCCCTGGCCTTCCTTCTGCGCTTTAGCTTGGCTCCACAAATTCGCTTACTTTTTGGGGGTTGCTTCTGTTGGCCGGCTTCTTTTGTGGTGACGGGTGGATCAGTTGAGCGGCCCGCAGTCACTGTTTTTTGCGGGGAATCCAGTGACTCACCCACACGGCACAAACACGCGGGTAGCCTGGTGCACATCCTCGCATCTCGGCCACAACGATGCGCGGTTGACCTGTTATTCGTCTGGATCCTCATGTCAGGCCGCATTCCGGCTATCCGTTTAGTACGGAGGGGCCTCCGCCTCGACTGAACAGCCGGTTCTCGCCCCAACACTCATAGGACCACTGAAGCCCTCTCACCAACGTCAAGGTTCTACAGGTCCTTGAGAGTGTATGAATTGCTATATAACTTTTTATATTGGCAATAAATATCCTGTGTGGTTTAGTCGTGAGTTGATTAGAAATATTCGTATGATAAATCATTATATCAAATTTATTTATGTGATCACGTCAATTTTGTTGAATGTGGTGGGCATTGTTCTAGAGATTATACTCCTACCAGTAGTGTTCCGCAGGGTTCAAATTTGGGTTCTCTATTGTTTGTCCTGTTCATCAACGACATCGTGAAGGACATTTCGTAAGCCATATTATTATATGCAGACGATGTTAAAATATCCAGATCTATAAATCTAACAATGATCATATGATCCTTTAATCAAACCTCCGCAAAATTGAATCCTGGTGCATGAGGAACTCGCTGGACCTAAACATTACAAAATACTGTTGTCTTTCATATATATATAAACAACTTTATTCACAGTAAAAAAATGCAGAATTAAATTTATATGTTACATTGAGTTTATTGCTGGTAGCGGCTGTGAAAGGGCTATCGACAACAGTCTTTCGGCCCTTGTTGTCTTTCATTTAGTCGTAAACGAACTATTGACGATTACGAGTAAACACTAAATAACGCTGTATTATTACGTGTTAATTCAATCAAAGATTTGGGAGTATACCTTGATCAAAAGTTAACTTTTATCTCTCATATTAACAAAATTTGTAATGATAGTATAAGGTTTCTTGGTTTCGTAAAACGTACATGTTCAGATTTTAAGAATATAAGGGCCTTCATTAAACTGTACGTAACGTATATTAGATCTAAGCTTGAATATTGTAGTTTAGTTTTGTCACCTACTTATCAAAAACAAATAAAAGCAGTTGAAAATGTGCAGAAACGATTCATGCGACTGCTATATTTTAAGTTAACTGGAACTTATCCTATCTACTATTCATTTAATTATAGTAATCTCTTCGACATGTTTCTCTTAACTTTCCTTTACAAAATACTAAATGGTCTCATTGATGAACCCAATTTGCTAGAAATTATAAACATTAACGTGCCAAGTGTGGCTTCAGGAAACCCTTCTCTATTTAGGTATTCTAAAACAAACACCACGTCTCACTTTAACTCACCGATGATACGGATGTCTACATTATATAGCGTAGTACAACATTCGTTTGATATTTTCAATGACACCATTTCTTCATATCGCCGATCTATTACAAGTATTATCAAATAACTTAGTGGGATTCATTAGCTTACGTTTCATCTCAACTATAGATAGCTATGTTTGGTTTGATATCGTATCGCTGTAATGAATTAAATTCTGAAATTATGTATACATTCTTTGTAATTTTATAAGTTTTTATATTTTATTTTTTTTATTGTAATATATTCGGTATGGTATATGTGTGTGCGTGAGTGTAATTATGTACGAGTTGGTTTGTATGTATATGTGTATCATTATAGATAAATATCTTTACTGTATTTTTTCCCTGTAATTGGATTGTAGATATCTGTTGGAGAAAATAAATTATATTATTATTATTATTAAAATAAATGATATTATTAATATTTTTATGTATGCTGAAGATACATCAGCAATTATAAGTCACTCTTCAATCAATAAACAATCAATAAAGTAATAAACTAGTATATTGGTTTATACATAATAGATTAATTATTAATTTAGATAAAACTGTTGTCTTTCGATTTCAAAATCAGCAATGTAGACAGGATCTAAGCATAAACCTAAAAATGGAAACACAGCATCGATATTTTTTGACACAACGACCGATTTTTAAAGACCTTCTATAACTTCGTCTGTGAGTAAACTACGTCCACGTTTGAATTCAGTGTACTAGCGACATACAATGGCTGTAGATGGCGCTTCATCGTCAAACATTGAGTTCAGTTGATTGGTCAACTGTTCTTGAGTTATAAAATGTCGAAAGTTATAATAAATCATGGCTCGAAAAATTAGTACGAATAACGTCAAAAATATCAAAATGAACGATGGCAATATTGTATTTCATCTGGCAATACTACTATGGCAATACTACTATTGCCAATTTTCAATATATAAATAGCATCCATCGTATCAATCAGAGCCTCTAGTTGGTTTAATGATAACATAAGGCATTAAACGTTCTGCTATAATATTGAGGGTGGACAATTTTCATGATTGTTCTTTAGCGTTTTTTAATAATATAGTATAACAATTTCAGTCCGTATTATGTCGTTTTTCGTAAAACGGAATATATTAATAAACACAGTTTTCGGTCAAACATTTTTACAAGCAATTAAGACACCGATTTTAAATATGCGTATATTATTTCGCGGTGCTACATCTTTATTTAAGCGTCAGACAAAAATCCATTCTGGCTATTAAATTTAAAAATACATGTATCTACTTTTTTCTTACTAAATTTACCCTTTCATTGTTATTTTCTTTCGCTATTTCACGACTTCACCGAGAGATAATCTAGCATTTTCTGTAGTAGTAGGAATGTAGTTTTTATAATTTTCTACATTTGTGTTTCTCTATTTAAATTGATTGTTTTGTTCTTTGAGTATTTTAGTGTGTGTCCTCAGCAAATTTAGGTTAATTAATTATTTTGTGACAGTTATTAGTCTCTCTTCTTATTTAAGCAAACGTTTTGTTGATTATTTAGTTGAGACAGTACATTTGAAATTTCTTTCTCCAACGTTACTAGTACATGGAGAGTACAATTTTGAGAGCCATTCTTTTCACATTTTGAGCAGGCTGATATTTAAAATTTGTCTTGTGATTTTGCATAAGTAATGTAATAATCTAAATCTGAACAGCAGTATCGTTACATCTGCCACCTCCTAAAAATTACATCTTTACCAATGATAAATCATCTTAGAAATTGCAGTAATTCATATCATTTTTTTACCAAAGATTAATATTGCACTGCCCCGTAAAATGTGGATCATTATTAGTAGATAATATGATATATTCAGACAACTAATGAAATTAGGTTTGAAATTAAAGCAACTGAATTATTTCTAGATACGATTTTAAGCCATTTAGCAAAGTAAATTTTATTTCTGAGAGGGAAAGTTATTATATAAAATAATTATGCAATTAATGTATGTGATATTAGAGTTCTAGTATGTTAATTGTATTAATTAATCAATAAATTAATCTTTTCTTATATAATAGTTTTGAAATAGATATCTGATTTTTATAACTTATTACATATTAGTAAAAGTTGTGAAAAATAATATAATAATAATTTTAATAATTAGAACTACAGCTTATGAATGATTAATTTTGAAACTTAAAAATATAAATTAGGTATTTAGATGGATTTTCTATATAATTATGAGATTTAATCATTGCACAGAATTATTTAATATATAAAAGAATTAAAATTATTAATTAGGAACAAAAGGTTTCATATAATAGTAACGTGTAATGTAGTAGTACTAATAATTAAAAATTATTTATAAGGTTAAGCAAATATGGTTAATAACCAAATAAAATCAATGCTAATCAATAATTTTGCTAAAGCAATAACAATATTAATGACCTAATTTCCATTGTAGAATGATGTATACATATTTTCTAAATAATTAATTATCAAACAAAATTAAATCGGTGCAATTAATATATTTGGTAGTAGTTATTTGCCGTAATTTATTTAAAATCTGCTTCATAAACCTCATCATTAGTGAAAGTTCTTTCTAAGTATAGCACATTTGTATTAGCGCGTTCTAAATTTATTTCTCAGTCCAATTGTAAGAAAACCCACAATGCTCCTATATGCAATTTTTATTTCATCGCACAGGTCTCTAACGACTTCTGTAGAATAGACATCATTACTATAACGATTTTCCGAGAATTTCTTGCAGCTCTTCCAGGTAAATATTATTAGGAAGTATTGCAAATTCATCCTCTTGAAGATAAAGTAGTGTTTTGTGATAAAATATATTCAAGTCCTTTGCCTACTTGTAGAAAAGTGTCTAATAATTCAACACATCGTCTCGTAAATCTTTAAATATTAGTGTTATTACGACCACCAAATAAATAAATTATTGGATAAACTATTTTATTGGCTAATTCTACGTCGAATATTAATTTATAAAAGAGTATTATGCATGTTATAACCTTAAAGAAACATTGGTTTAGGGTATTTATTTTGCCCAATAATCTTCAGGTATTTTTAATTACTTTAAAAAGTGTTTAGCGTGCGAAACAAAAGAAAGTTGTTAATGTTAAAATCAAGCCTAAAATCACATGTAGATCTCATTAGGATAGCTTTATTATAAACTTAAATCTAAAAATAAACAAAAATTTTAAATACAATTTCCGTAAATTTATTCCTTATTTATTATTTTATTATGAATCTTTTACACAAACTTATTCGTGTAAATTGAAACTTATAAAGAAAATATTATTTTATTATTCAAATTATATTATTACTATATATAATAGTGGTGATATGAGTAATTACTTATAAATAATTAAATATCGGTCGTTGTACTAGTCATGGATTTATTTCCAATTAGTGATTTGTTTGCTAATCTTAATAATACCCACTGTTCTACAGTTACAATATATTTCTTGCAAATCAGTTCTATTCAGAAACATTTAAACTTGCAAATTTGAACATTTCAGCCTAATTATTACAATGAACATAGTTTTTCCAAATTGTTTATTTCCTAAGAAACCTACTTTTTATTTTTGAATTATATAGATTAGGTGGTTTCAAAATCTCTGAAAACCACTCGATCAAATTTATTTTTCTCATTAATCACATATTGAAACTCTTACTATGTTTTTACCAAAATTAATTTATCGTAATATGATTTACATATATACAAAAATCACGACTTAAGTTTCGACCTGTTACAGTCATTAATATGAAACTTAAGTCGTGATTTTTGTTTATATCTAAATCATATTACAATAAATTAATTGTGGTAAAAACATAGTAAGTCTTTCAATATGTATAATAAAATGTATTAAAATCCTTTAGTTCGTTGTAGAAAATTAAATAATAAATTTAAAAATACGAAAACATTTCGTGAATCTACAACAATGAGTCTTACTAAGACTACAAAACAAATTAATTTTGAAACAACTTCTCTAGCTAATACTTCGACAGACATTGAATAATACAAATCAATTTGCGTGTTACAAATAGTACAACTATCAAAGCAACACTAATTTGTATGAAACTATTTCTGTTGAATAAACTAATAAATGATAAAATGTACTTTAGATTGTTTAAATGTAACTATAACATGGAAAATTAAGTATTAGCTAGGGAAGTAGTTGTTTCAAATTAATTTGTTTTGTAGTCTTAGTAAGACTCATTGTTGTAGATTCACGAAATGTTTTCGTATATTTAAATTTATTGTTTCAATATGTGTTTAAATTTGGATTACCACCTAGTAACGGTCACAACCATCATGAAATTTCTCATTAATGCTACTAATATTCAACCTACTTCGCCAAATACTTTATAGTATGTTCCTACTTATACATAATATATAACCATCCAGCTTTTTTTCTGTGTCTTGAGCGATGTTAACTTTTTCCAACGTGACCTTTTCCGCTCTAAATATTTTAGCTACGCAAATACTTTCGTATCTTCGGTGCATCTCCCACCTCCTAAAAATTACAACTATTTAAATCAATAAAACATGGGTGTTTTAAGAGGAATCGCATCGCGTACAAATTAAAAATCACGGCACTAGAAGCGGGGTAATCTCCCACTACTACCAAATTTCTCCTCTCAGGCGCCAACCAATTAGAACTATCCCCTTCCAAACGACACCGATCGCGCTACAACCGAAATATGATCCAGAGCTCGCATAAGAAAAACATAATATTGTATATACACTTGTCGACACACTTTAAAATTATTAATCATGCATCGTATGGGTTTTGCTTTGTGCTCGGTGGAATTCTCGTTTATAGCCACTTCCATAAACAAATGTTTATATCGTATTAAAATAGCATTGAATAATTTATCATTATACAATTCTGGTGAAATACAAATTTGAGCTGTGAACTATTTCATTATTTCACGTGTAAAGTAAAACAATAGATTACAACATTACAATAAACTATAATGATGTGTGAAGAAAAAAGTATTTACTTGTAAAGAAACAAGTTTGAAATTTCTATTATTTAACTTAAAAAAAACTTGAAATTTGATTTATTTACTAAATAGCAATGAATTGCAAGAAACTATCCTGATTTGTGAAGTAGATACATGTAATCATGATAATTATTTATATAAGTAATGTGCAAAAATAATGTTCTACTTTCATTATTTACTTGATAAAATCATCTACAACTTATTTCGTAATAAATTTACCGGACGTACATTAAATATGTTGCAAAACCAATCAATTGTAATAAAGAATAATTAGTTGAGAAGTAAATACATATACCTAATTTGTAAAAAAAATTGTTCAAATATTAATCCTTATTGTGCAAACAATATTTAGATAACGTTTGGTAAATAATAAAAAATAAGTTAATGAAATTTTTGTAAAAAAATGTTTTAATAGTATTAGGTAACTGACAAAATCGAAGTTTTATTTATTTAATATTTTAAAACTTTTAGAAATATTATTTTTTTAATAAAATTAAAATGAATGTTACATTATTTATATAAAAATAGAGTCGTTACCTACGGACAACTTAAATTAATGTATAAACCATGTAAACTTGTTGTCACCATCTATATGGTTTACCATTTCCAAGAAATTATTAATTTGCCAAATTTAGAGTTTAATTGCGACTATTTATTTTTCCTTATTTGCTGAGCCTCTAAAATAAATTTTGGCTCTCTGATGGCCAACTGACGGATGTGGGGTCTACTAATTCTGGCAGCAAACATTCTTCGTAGAATTTCACTTTCATTTTATGTTGTCAAAAATGTCTGTCTCGCCTTATACATATATTCCACTTTTAGAGGAATATTATGCCCTGTCCAAACACCAAAAATGAATCATTTTCTGTTGGCTATTTCCAATTGCTCTTGAATCTGATAATACCATTTATGTCCTCTATTTATGGTAAACACATTTGATGCATTGTCAAATTTCCAGAACGTAATATTTTTGTTTATTATCCTCTCTTCAAAGTTCATATTGTAAGCAGAATAGGGACACATGATTTCTATTTATTTGCTCTATAACTAAAGTTGTTCACTTAGAAGTCGTTTGTCGTTTACTGTCAGGCATGGATTAGCGAGGGTCAGCAACGTCGCAGAAGAAGAACCGAGAAACAAAGAAAACAAATGTCGTTCAAGATAACAAGATTTCTAGAGTACCATCCTGTAACCCTTCAAAAAATTTATCGCTGAATCAGAACTTTCGGTTTGTAATCCTATCAGTCACGTCTTATGTTACCAATAACGGCTCAACATCCACAGCACGTTTAGAGTGATGTAGGTTACGACTTCACTGGAACCTACAGTGGCATAGGATGGTTTGTATATCTGTCTGCCGGTGAGCGCATCTCATAAACGAATGATCCTTTTGAGATTTAAACTTAAGGTTATATCGTTAAAAACTGGAACTGAAAAGTTTTTGGTGAACATTCATAAACATGCAATTTATATAACAAGTAAAGAATCCAAAATTGAGCAAATCATTTCACATCATCATTTTTTATTTATTTATTACCCTAGAGGAAAAATTCCCAATTACATGGCAAACTTTCGAAGTATTATTTGACCAACAGAATAAAGAATTTGAGCAATATCATGAATGACAGTGAATAAATTAAGAATAAAACCATGCTGTTTATTAGAGAAAAACGATTTAATATTATTGTAAATTTGTTGTGAATATTGACATTCGATTTAAGTATTGGAGAGAATGATAATATTTCAATGAATTAGGAAAAGTTTTAATTGATAAGTTAAAAAAAATTGAAAGCGAATAGCAGAAAAGAGGAGCACAATCTTTCAAAAGAAATTCAGGTATATTTTCAACACTAGAAGGATATTTATTAGCAAGTTTCCTAAGAATGTCATGAACAACTTGGTCCGAATTTGATTTTAAAAAGTGGACATGTAAGAGATATAAGCAGATTTAGTTTAACATAATTATTGGTCGAAGATTTTTTTTTTCAACAAACTGTTCATTTTTCCCTAGTAGTTGTGGTTTTTTTTTGATTTAGTGGCAGAGACACATTTTTTTTCCAAAAATTAGTTTAATGGACTCAGGGGACCTCAAAACGGATATTTCCGCAAAAAAAATTTCAAAAAAAAATCACGATCACAATACTTCCCCTATATACACGTTGTCCCCTGAAATTTTGAATACGGGCAATTGCATGCATTACTTGTTGCTTAGCTACCACGCTTGTAATAAAATATGGAATCAAAATGAAACACATTTACATAATATTTTAATATTACTATTCTTACAATCACAATTCTGACGTAACAAATAACAACTAACTACAATTTTCATCTTATTAAATGTTCGAAAACATCTTGTTGAGCCAAGCGATATCCCAAACGATCATAAAATTCCCATTTTGAAGCTATATAAGTCAAATTGACATTCGTTTGCAGCAACAACCATGGCAACCAATAATAATAATCGAGATGCAATACAAACACATTACTCATATTCAAAATTTCTGGGGACAACGTGTATACTTCGTATATAGGAAAAGTAAAAAAACAAAAACTGCCATATTTTTAAAATAATAGGACACATTAATTCCAACGAAGGTATTTATATGAACTTCTTTTTCCTAAATCCTCGACGTTGCATTAAAAACATTTCCAGTATGGACAGTGGAGGCGGAAACTGACCCTTGTTCCTACGCCTACTTACCATACCCTGACTAAGACTACCAACATTACTCTATCCCTTCATGCGGATTCAACAAATATTTTGCAGAAAGTATCCCCAAATGAAATTAACTAGTATCATTTTTTTCCCGCGCACGGGTAGCAATGCCCCCTGAATGCTCTTGGGGCACCGGCGGAACTGGTGACAATACTTCACCATATGCCCCCCCTTGTCACACTTTCATCATCTTTATTGTAGGTAATTATATAAATCATTATTACAGCATATGTATAACATATAAATAGAAACAATTAACTAATTCTTAAAATATTATTGATTATTGCGGCTTCTACTTCGTTATACATGTTAAGTATAAATAATAAATAATTTGTAACTTTGTTTGTATAACACAATTTATTTACTGACTATAGTTTCGGCATCTCAACGTGCGATTATCAAAACATACAATGATTAAAAAGTACAATTACAGGTATATATATGGAAACAAAATTTAACAAACAGCTGTGAAAATTGGAGTGTACATGAGGTCAACCTGGTCGTTAATTAGGGGTTATTCCCGGATTAGCGCGATCCTTATGAATTTCGATCGATTCTAGGAGGTCTATTTTTCGACCCTTTTTCTACGTAATGGATTATGGATAGTACATCCTCGCCAAAAGAATGATTCTCCTCGATTATATGCTTCGCAAACGTTGCTTTTTCAATTTGTTTTAGGCGAACAGAGCGTAGATGTTCTTTTAATCTAATACTAAAATTCCGACCAGATTGTCCTATGTACACACCTTGACATTGTTGACATGGTTTTCGGATTGAAAATTAAATTTCTGATTTTTGAACTAGGTTTTAATGCTGCTGTGATGTTGTGTTTTTTTAAAATATTCTTAATTTTAAGACTAGCATTTCAAAAAAAGGTTAAAGGTATATATTTTTTGTTTTCTGGTGGTGTCACCTCCAAATAGGATTTTCTTAATTTTTCCCAGTTCGTGTTTCTTTAATAATGTATCAATTATGTTGGCATTGTATCCATTATTTATTGCTATGTTCTTTATTAAGGAAATTTTGTTCTTTCTTGCAATGTCCGATAAGGGCAAACTCAATGCTCTGTGAATCATTGAATTGAACGCAGCCATTTTATGCTTTTGAGGATGTCTGGAATGGTTAGGGATAACGGTGTCAGTAAAGGATGGTTTTCTATAAATATCAAATAAGATATTGGTGTTAGGCTTAGTGATGGATAAATCTAAATATTTTATATTGTTATTGGTTTCCGACTCTACGGTGAATTTAATTTTAGGGTGCAGGTTATTAATGAAATCTAAGAAGTGGGTTAGTTGCCTATCACTTCCTACAAAGCAAGCCAAGATATCATTAACGTAACGATACCACATATATTGTCAATAATTTTAGCAAATCCGGTATTTATAAATTAACATGTCAACAATGTCAAGGTGTGTACATAGGACAATCTGGTCGGAATTTTAGTATTAGATTAAAAGAACATCTACGCTCTGTTCGCCTAAAACAAATTGAAAAATCAACGTTTGCGAAGCATATAATCGAGGAGAATCATTCTTTTGGCGAGGATGTACTATCCATAATCCATTACGTAGAAAAGGGTCGAAAAATGGACCTCCTAGAATCGATCGAAATTCATAAGGCTCGCGCTAATCCAGGAATACCCCTAATTAACGACCAGGTTGAACTGATGTACACTCCAATTTTCACAGCTGTTTGTTAAATTTTGTTTCCATATATATACCTGTAATTGTAGTTTTTAGTCATTGTATGTTTTGATAATGGCACGTTGAGATGCCGAAACTATAGTCAGCAGTAAATAAATTGTGTTGTACAAACAAAGTTACAAAGTGTTTATTATTTATAATTCCTAAATGTTGTCGACGTTTACTTGGTGGTACATTTTGAATAAAATTAAATAAAACAAACACAGCCAAACCACGCCGGACTTGTGCGCCGCAATGACCAGCTCACCAACTCGCCACCCTTGCTTTAGCCTTCTTCGCGGTGACCACTAGGTCATCTCTCGCTTGCAAACGATGATAAGGACATCGTCCGCGAATCCGATGACGTCGTCACCCGCGGGCATTTCTACACGAAGAAGATTGTAATATACGACGTTCCACAGGAGCGTACCGATCACCGAGCCCTGGGGAATGCTTCCTTCGACAGACTATCCCCGCTCGTCGCTGCAGTCCATGTACAGGACCTCCCTGCTTCGGAGGTAGTCAGCTATAAGGCAGACTAAATATTTCAGAACCCCCTTCTTCACTGACGCCCTCATGATTGAAGGCCACGGTATCGAGTTGAAGGCATTGCTGACGTCGAATGCAATAGCCAACATTCTACCCCTCAGTGGTCCACTCAAGGCGTTCTCGGTCGACCTACCTCTCACGAAGCCGAACTGCCTCGGCAATAGTTTACCCATGCTGTGCAGCCACCTGTTCAGTCTTTTTTTTTCGGGGACGTGTCTGCCGCGCACGGCCAACAGTAGTACTCTGGCGGAACAGTAACTTCGCCCGGAGCACCCGTTGCACCTTTATTTAATCACAGTTACATATAGTTACAAATACATAAAAACATATATAGTTACATACTAAAACTAATACTAAATCTAAAATAAAACTGCAGGTCATGTTTGGATGCTTTGCACTGCTAACGCAAGGTCCTCCTCCTTTTTGTTGATTACCGATCTTGCAAATTTTACCACCGCCTGCCACTTTCCTCGCTCTCTAATATCTTGGCGGTGAGCAACTCTTCGCTAAGCTCTCCCAGTGTCTCCTTCAGGCTCCACCTTGCCGTAAAATAGTCCATATCCCCTTTCTTGCGATGGTTCACCATTGAGCCTCTTTACGAGGCTCTTTAGCCCTTCTAGCCAGAGTGTGTATTCTTCATCTGCTTTGTTGGGGGAGGCATAGCAGGAGAGGTACGTCGTCCCTCCTGTCCTTACCCATACTATTGCCCTTTCCGGACTTACAGGCAGACCTCGCTACCCTGCGAGGATATATATATACATATATATATATATATATATATATATATATATATATATATATATATATATGAGATCAGATGTAAAGAAAATTAGTTGTGCATGTTTCCGTATACGGACAAAGAAATTAAAATCAGATGGCGCGCGGGAGGAGAGAGCACTGGTAGTGCGACGAAGTCGCAAAAGCCAGGCCAACCCAGAGATCCGGTAGATGTAGGTGCCGAAGGCTACCCACGAGTTTGCGGTCGGTCTACCCGTGGGACGAGGTCTCCTGTCGGTGCTCGAACAAGGAACTCGCTGCAGCTGCCTGTACCATCCCGAGGTGGAATTCAATTAGGCTCAGAGAGGACAAAGAGGTAGAACATCATCATTAACAATAAGTATCTCCTTACAACTCCATGCCTACTGAAAATTGGGATACGTCACTGAATATGAAATAGTTTAAGCACTAATCATAAAGTATATGAAAGAAATACTAATCGAATGCACTGTTAGTATAGTGTTTGTATACGTAAGTAAAGTTAATATTATTTAATTGCTAAAATATGCATGTGCTAAGTAGATATAATCTGTAACATGCGTTGTATGTAATAATGAATTTATCATTGATAAGGGAGATAAGGCTTTTGTTTCACTGCCTCGTGGAAAAGGTATGAATTTTAGCATCTCCGAAGAAAGAGATAAGCGGTTGGCTGGCAAGTACCATTAAATATGTGTTATAAATGTTATATCGTTTGCAATAAAAATCTAAAAGTATTAAAAATAATTATATATCATTTTGTACAATAATGTATACAACTTGTAATTTTTAATTTTAAATGACTTTTTATTTACTGTACTTATTATTAAGTTGTGTGTCTACTTAAAAGTACCATGTGTAATATGCTTCATGTATTAATGACCTAATTATACGTTAAAATAAGTGTACATTACATACTTAGCCAATTACCTCTAGTTATTATCATATAGACTTATTTATTGGTCTTTAAGAAACGGATTTGTGTTTTGTTCTCACACAACTTCAAGACCGAAACATATGGGTTTGAGTGGAATATCACCTGCAAGCGTGAACTCCGCCCGTCAGCATGGTATTTATTATACATATATATATATATATATATATATATATATGGCTTCTCTTATTATTCTGTGATGAAATTTTTCCTCTTTTGTTATAAGTTTAGTGTTAGTGAAACACACACAAGCAACAGGCCACACAATCGATTTCACTAACACTAAACTTATAACAAAAGAGGAAAAATTTCATCACAGAATAATAAGAGAAGCCATAGAAATAGAAAAACACAACAACAGTTTAAATAAAAGAGACGATGGCCAGCGACTTCATCCTACCTGGAAACACATTATAACCGGCATACCAGTTAATCCACAAAAAACCATTAACAAGATTATCCCTGTCGACCAAATTATCAGTAATCCGCCTCCAAGCTGTCCCCCGATAATCGCTTTAAACATAATTAACGCTAATCCAATCTCCACTTCACAAAACCCACCACTAAGCCGCACCACAATTAACTCGGATAATCCCCAAAATAACGGTCCAATGACGAGAAGCCGGACGAAACGAAACCGACTATAAAAGAGGAAGCAGGTAAACGCAAATCAGTTCTCTACGAGTTTCCTAGACGAACACACCTGAAGATGGCACATACGATTGCGCCGAAACGTCGTGAAAACGGCCCTTATCAGGGCTCACAAAACACCACACGGATTCTAAGATTCCCGAAATCACCTAATTCAATATATATATATATATATATATATATATATATATATATATATATATATATATTATTACCATGTTTGATAAAGTTTAAATAAAGATAAAGATACAATATCTGAAAAATTTGCTTCATAACAACCTTATGTAAACATTTGCATACAAAATAAACACGTAATAAGCAATACTCATATAACAAGGATGATGTTCCTATTAAATCTATATATCGCAGATGTGCCTTTTTTTAATGAGAATTGTTATTAAGCATTCAAACAAACTAGTATTATAAAAAAACATATATTACATTATAAGAAAATATTATGTGCCGCAAAACAACACAAACAGCTCAAAAATAGCGTTAGCGAGAGTGCAGAAACATTAATTCAGGTCAGCAATTGGATAGGTGACCGATACCATTTACCATTGAGATACAATTAATGATGCTTTAGAGTGACGGTGGCGATCCCTTAAAGTAACAAGCTCATTTAAACACACACAAATAAACAACTAATACGGCGGAAGGACCACGTGGTTGATACCCAAACACTATTACTACTACTTACTACTATTCTAATACACTGTTTATTGAATAATACGAGTGTATACATTGAAAAATTATTTTCATTGGCTAAATCAATTTTAAATAGAGAACGGAATGTCGTCAGATGTTTTCATATGTAATTAGTGAGGTTCAAATTTACTCTCAATACTCCCACATTTTAATTTGATTATTATATTATAAATTATACTACTGTAATAAGGTTAATTTTCAAATATTTTATTTAACTTTACTACCCCATACTGTAACTTTTTCAAGTAAATAATATACAATTAAAAGTGCATTGCATTTCTTAGTAAGGGAGAGTAGAATAAATCCTGTTATTCATTTAATAAATTTTCTGTTTCGTTTGTATAAATCTTAAAATTTTTCATTATTGTTAGGTTCTGATTTGATTTTCTTCGTCTTTAAAATTTTAGTTTTTATTATGTTGATAACGTCCCTTCCATAGGAAAAATTTGATGTTCTCTTTGCTGTACAAATATTTTCCTAGTTTAGCATATTTTTTACTAGTTTGTAAGCTTCTTTATATAGTAAACTACCAACTGAACAAATTTTGAAATATAATGTTTTATATTTTATTTTCTACGCAAGATGTATTTGTGAATGATGATCAATTGATAGCCGCAGGAATGGATCACGTCAAGGAATGGATCACCGGCAAGCTAGGGCAATAAAAATAAAAGAATAAATGTAAACATGTAAATCAAACATGGCCGGCAGAGGAATATAAATATATTACACAAAAAGCAAGTTATGTATAAGTTATTTAGAAGGGCAAGGCTTGACTCGGCAGAGCCGACCAGAGCTGTCCTGGGTATGTCTTTTATACCGTACTCTCAGTACCGCGGCATTGATCCAGTCACATAGGCACCAAAATTTTTCTGTACTTTCAGCTGCTATATTAGAAAATTATTTCGTTTGGAATGTTTCAATGATGCGAAATTTATGCAATCTACAGATAATTGACTTTATTTTTCTCGGTTTGAACTACATAATTAGAAAAACCGAGTTTTTTAAATTTAAAAAAATGTTTAAATCCTCGACCGAATCTCTGTTTGGAGCAATGCACTTACTGTAACGGCTCACTAACCCTTCTATGCGAGAATTATAGTGCTGTATCACCATCATTATTATTCTGTTAGGAAGAAAGCTAAAGTATAATTAAATTAATTTATTACTTCATCTATAAAATCGAATAAATTATCATGATTACCGGCTTGCAAATTATGATAGAGAAGTCAAAATATTCAACTTAATATTCACCATTTTCATCTGTTATATGTTTGAGTTCAATTATCTGTCATGAGTTCAATTATCAAGTCTGCGTTTTGTTCACTGTAGGTAATGGTGTAGTCATTTTTGATAATTTATTTCGCCACCTGGTTAACTGGGTTAAGTGTAAAATAACCCATTGTAGGGTCGTATGATAGCAAACGATTTGGAACTGTCGATCAAACAAATATGGTCAAAAATATTTTACTGTCCACACGTTCATTTTCTATTTTAGCAATGTTAATGGTTTATCAAAATCCCTCATTTTTTCTCTAACAGTGGTAACTAAGGTCTAACGTCGATCTACTAGCTTTCCTATCTTTTGCTAATAATGTTATCTTCAGAAATTTCAAGGACTGTAGACAACGAATAGAGATGTACAAAACCATTTGAATCGTAAATGATGCTAAACTTTTTTGACAAGATTTTTTCAGCATTGAGAAGCTGAGTTAACTTAATTATTAGCACCTTTTTGTCATCTCATATGTGAATTTTAAATGCTGAATTGATAAAAATCAATTGGTTTTTGCCCAAAAATACAAGGAGATTATTATAAAGTTTTTATTTGAAATTTTTTAATGTTGTAATTGGGCATTCGTTTTTGAATTGAGTAATATTATATTTCCTTTGAAGGCTTAACTAAAATGCCATAAATTAATAAATTATTATCGGAACGAACTTTATGGGTATTTGGATGTGGATTTGTAACGAGTAATAAAAAAATTACAATTATATATACAGGAAACTAATTTAGAAATAACTCAAAAACTACTGGCTCTAGATATAGGGATGTATAATACTTTTTTGTATCAAAAGGTCTTGCGAATAACACTATGAGATAAAATATTGGTCATTCCATTTGAAAAAATTGAAATATGATGTTTTTAAGTGAGCGCTGAAATATTGATATTTTTGAAATACCAACTGTCAAAATTGACACATGTCAATTTTTTTTCCTTTGTAGAGGAATCCATTAGGTACAATACAAGATGCCGCTCGTGTGTCTATCTTGTACCTTACTAGAAGTTATAGGCATTTTTCTAAACGCCTATTTGAGGTCAATATTTGACAAATAAATTTTTACATCAAAAACTGTAAAAGTTAAGTGGACATAGACCCATATGGAGAGGTAGGTAATCGAACAAGGAATTTAAAAATAAAATAATATACAGTATGTTCTATTTAAAATAACAAAGTTGGTAGCCATTTCCGGTACAACCGGAAGTGATAGAAAGTCAAAAATATTTTCCATGAGGAGATCGCAATCAACCGTACAATGTTGAATTTTTTCAGATTTTTCCTCTTGCAGGAACCCCGTAAACTTTTAATGGTCGTTATTCGTGGCCCACCCTGTATACAGGGTGTCCCGTTAATGTGGGGAAATGGCTGGACCTTAGATTCCTGGGGTCAAAATATGACGATTTAACGCAACTTATCTATATCCAAACATTTACAGTTAAGCCGGAATTTATCTTTCAAATTTTTTTATTTCTTTTGTTTATAACAATTGAACGCTTCATTCGATTTGAATGAAATTATTAATAATAACTACCACAATATAATACATCATTTCAGTTATTATGGCCATTATTGGTTAACAAGAAGTATAAAAAACAGTAGTACCACCACTTAAAAACTAAAATATTTTTTATTGGTGCATCAAATGAAAACTAAAAAAATACTATTTAAAAGACCATTTAATTTAAAAACTTTTTTATCTCCTAACAATATTTGATATCTTTTACGGTTTTCCTACAAAAAAATAAAATATATATCTTTTTATCTATTAAAAACAAAGTCTAGTTTTCCATCGAATCGAAAATAAATATTTTTCGTGGCTGTCTTTGTTTAAAAAATCTAAATTGTGTATAATAATAATTATTTAGTGTCCCATTAATGGCTGGACCATAGATTCCTCGGGTCAAATTATGACGATTTAACGCAACTTATCTATATTCAAAAGTTAAGAGACAAAAAAGTTTTTAAATTAAATGGTCATTTAAATGGTATTTTAAATATATATATATACAGGGTGTCCCATTAATGTGGGCGAAATGGCTCGAACAAATATTCCTGGGGTCAAAATATGATGATTTAATACAACTTATCTATATCCAAAAATGTATGGTTAAATTTGTCTTTTATTAAGATACAAAAAAGTTTTAGAATCAAATTCTCTTTTAAGCAGTATTTTTTTAGCTTGAATTGGATGCACCAAGAAAAAAATATTTTAGTTTTTAAGTGGTGGTACTACTGTTTTTTATACTTCCTGTCAATCACTAATGACCATAATAACTGAAATGATTTATTATATTATGGTAGTTATTAATAATAAATTTCATTCAAATTTAATAAAGCGTTCAATTGTTATACACAAAAGAAATAAAATTTTTTGAAACTTTGAAGACAAATTTCGGCTTAACCGTAAATATTTGGATATAGATAAGTTGTGGTTAATCATGATATTTTGATCATAGGAATCTATGGTCCAGCCATTTCCCCGCATTAACGGGACACCCTGTGTATGGGTTATCGGTCAATAATAGAAATTCTTCACTGAATACTCTTTATTCCATGAGCCAATATTTCGGGGATATTTTTCTCCTTCCTCAGGGCGAGAAAACAGGGTTAATGAACAATCCTAATAATTAACAATTCGACCATATCAAGACGGGATAAAATTGAAGTTCTCAAATTTTTACAACTATCAAATTATTTCAAAAACCCTAAGGTTAAGGTATTAAAAACCTTATTAAAACACTCACTTATTTCGATCGAAGAATCCGAAAATACAATAAAATACAGGGTGTTCTATTAAAAAAAACACAACTTTAAAACTTTTAGAGTTTTTGGGACACCCTGTATATTATGAAATTAATTTTAAAATATAGCCCTAATAGACCCCCATATATCCCGAAAGTGAAACTTTTTGAAAGTGACGTAGTTCAGCCAGAATATTCAATGCCGTATAGCGTGAATAACCCTGTATATTGATATGTGTAACCTATTTTTAACTTCTTGTTTAAGTTTGTCTGCTTTTATTTATTTAACTATAGTTTTTACTTATTCATTTTAATCTGTGAGTTTTTTCCCAACATTTTTTTTACCTACAATTAACATGTTTACTTATTTATTTATTTTAAATCGTTTGTTTCTGCCAAACACATATTTTATTTATTTATACAGCATTTGTTTTTTATATTTCAATGTATCTGTATTTATACTGTCTTATAATGATGTTCTATTTTTATTAAGCCACAAACCTACCTAATGAACTATTTAATGGTTCTATGTAATTAATTGATGTTTTATACGTATACCTGCATATTTTGACCTGTGTAACACAAATGTGATGAGCACCAATAAATTATTATTATTATTATTATTATTATTATTATTATTATTATTATTATTTTTTAATGTGGTCGCCCACTTTACCCACGCGCCTCCGATTTCACGCGGAGAGGGTGCCACTTGTATCCCCCAGTCGCCTCCTCCAAGCATGGAGGTAGGGCAACTAGAGGTGCCTATTGCTATGTGTCCTGAGCAGACGTAGTGACCCTAGGATAACCGCTTTCTGCATGCATGCGGTTAGCGAGTATGCTTTATGACGGCATTCTGGTATGATCCTCAGGTTCCTCAGATACGAGCTATGTATGCCACCTAATGCACCGATAATCAGAACCACTAATTTTATAGTGTACCCCGGATACAGCCTGCCCAAATCAAACAACAGCTCCTGATATTTTATCCGTTTTTCCTCCTCTTTAATGACGATGTTTGTTTCAGCGGGAGCCGAGAATTCGACCACAAACATCGTTTTTAGCTGGTGGTCGAGGAGGACTACGTCAGGCTTGTTAGCACGGATCTGTCTGAGCGTTGGGAATGAGAAGTTCCAATAAATTCGGCACCTCTCATTCTCCACCACGGACTCAATATCGTCCGGAGCATATGGCAGCACAGGTGTTTCGTCGATACCGTACGAGTGCCTAAGGTGGTAATATAGCACTCGTAACGCGGCATTATGTCTCTGGATGTAGGCCGAAGACGCATATGCCCTGCAAGATGACAGCAGATGCATTATTGTCTCCGGCGCCCCATGACATGCCCTACAGCTTATGTCGGGAACTTCTACACCCATTATGCGGCTACGGTAGACTAGGGTATTATGTACACCATCTTGGCATGCTATGATAAAGCCCTCGGTTTCTGACTGTCCAGCCGCTCGCAGAAAGCTGAATGAAAGCTTCTTAGACAAGCTAGAATATTATTATTATTATTATTATTATTATTATTAAATAGTAAAACAATTACATTGATCTCATAACAAAACTACTACTAATACTATTATCATGACTACTATTACTATAATACTACCATAACTAACGCATCCTTACACACACACACAATCACACACTATTGCTATGCCTTTAAATTAACCACTGTATTCATTTATTTGGAGAATCTCGGTTTTATTATTAAAACGGGAAACAGAAAATTATTATTGGGGTATACACACTTTTGACAGAAAGGATACTAGCTTAACCACGGTTCCAGCAAAATACAGTTGAATATTAAATCCTTAGATAAATTTCTATTATATAAAGTAGACTCAAGTATTCACAAATCATTCACTTTATATATTATAATAGACATTTTAACTGAATGCAATATTTCCGGCAAATCATGACCAATGTACGTTTTCTGTATTTAAACGTTACTTTACTCTATAAAAATAATATCTTATATTTCATAATTTATTATATAATCCATTATTTGAACCTGTTACGATTATTAAATACAATTTTACAAGACCCATTGTTATAAACTAATGTATTGGAGATTACCTAGAATATCCATAATGAATGAATCTCAATTATCAAATACCAATAGAATTCTACGCACATACAAGTCCACCCCTTATTCTTTACGTTTGATTTCCACCCTTCAATATATTTACCATTAACATATTTAATTATTTTTCCCTGTGAATTTTAAATCTCATCAGCGTACCGCAGTTAAGAACAGGAAAACGGAATTTTACTTTGGAACTTTTAAACTCTCCGTGTAAACCTCCAGTCAAGATGTTTAATAACAGAATTAAGATATAAAAAATACCCAATGACGCAATGACAACGTTCTATAACGTACAAGATATAAATCTTAATAATTTTTTAATTTTATTTATACTACATCCCAATCGATTACATTGCAAACTCTTAAATAAAAAAACAGCACCAGAAATACCTTTTCCTAAAGTTATCTTTCCACTTTTGAAATGTAAAAAACAACATAGGCCTTAAATTTCACAATGTAAGTTTACTCAATCAAATATTTAATACATTAGAGAAAGAAATAAAGCCATTTATTATATAAAATATAAATAAGAATTGACCGACATTAAAACACACAAAACTATCAAAAAGCAAAGAAGGGTGCACGGAACAGGAACTAGAAACCAAGAGTACCAATCAATGCATAAAATATGTTTCGTTATGGGTGAATTAGGAGAATTAAAATAAAGTACGCAAAATATATTTTATTTAATAAAGAAGAAGTTGAAAATGAATTTGGGGTACAAGTGATCTGAAGAAATGAAGTTGAGGCATAATTTTCGGGAGAAATAAATCATCGTGGGATTAATGGGAGTGGTATGCGTAAGTCATCACGAAAGGTGAGGAGATGGGAACCAATGAAAGTCACGAAAGAAAATAATGCGAAATTGTGGGAAAAAACCCAAGAAAATGAGAATAAAAGGGTTTAGGATACCACAAAGGCCATAGAAAACATACGTATATTTTAGGACGATACATGAAATTTATTTTGTTGATATCACACACGGTTTTTATTATTAGTGACCGGTTTGAACCATTTCATGGTCATTTTCATGTTTGATAACAACAAAGTGAATTTCACTCATTGTCCTAATTTTCAAAAATGTAACACAAAGTAATAGATTCAAGAATAAACTATATTATATGTACATATACAAGGGTCACTGCCATGTATTGGCGATTTTCTATTTTTAGACTATTGCGGTTTTTTATTTATATTAATGATTTACCTATATTATGTATCAATAATCGACCAGAATATGTATGCAAACAAAATAACAAGCTGACGTTAATTGAAATTACAAGTTGTCTCTTAAGATTTCTAATTCTTAGTAAGCTACGTCATTACGTACGTAAGATGTATGAATGTTCCCCTACAAAGTGCATAATAACATTAATAATCTAATTTACTAAAATTAATAAAAGTGTGCACTTATTAATGATATATACCTTCATATGCTCCTTATTTCGCTTTTTTTAATTTCATTTGACATATGTAAATTCAAATAATTAGTAGTTGCTTCATTTACAAGATATAATAAATAAATTATAATTGAATTTCAAAAATAAACATAATAAAATGAGGTTTTAAATAATATTTATATATTTGTATAGACAAGTTTATTGTATAATAAAATTCAAATCTATAAATAAGTTATATTAGTACTATAAGGTAGATTATGTGATACAAATAGCACTGTTGCGAGGCTAATCTTTTATATGATACCAACAGGGGGCGTAGCTCAGATGGTAGAACGTTCGCTTAGCATGCGATAGGTAACGGGATGGATACTCGGCGCCTCCAAATAAGTTTTGTATCCGAAATTTATATAATCATTTAAGCAGTAGTTATCTAAATAAAATATTCATGTTAGTAAATGATTTTATAATTGCATTGGATCTATCCTGTGTCTTTATATTAGAATGTGAGATGCTTAAGGCAGGCCACTTATGCACGAAAGGTACGGAGGTGGGAATCAATAACATAAGCACTTTAAATATTATTATTAACAAAGTGCAAGAAAAAGACGTTATTTTTAAGAATAAAACGTCTTCATTTGGGTGGTTTTTGTTCCACCATATTCACCTCTCTCAATACGAAATGCTTCACGATTGGATTTATGTATAATATAGTCATACTCATTATCTGACTTCTTAACTTGTTTCATAAGAAATAAGGCGTTTAGTAAAAGTATGCTGTTTACATTTATGTAGTACAATCGTGCTTTTAGATATGTACCACTTTGATATATTTTTCTAGCCTTCCGTGTGAGATTCTTACTAGTTCCCTGCCCTGCAATAAAGGTAGTGTTGTTGATTGTGCTTAACGTTTCATTGCATTAGGTATTATGTAAATCTTTTCATTATTTAATGATGATTTGTCATTTTGTGAATTTGGCATGTTAATTTAATCTAAATGTTGATTCTCATCACTTTCTAATTTCATAGGTAAAAGTAATATAGGCATAGCTGAAGGTAACAAGACATTAATGTATTATTAGTGTTCTTTAGAAACATGAATATGGCAAACTTTTGCTGTTGCATAAATTGTATCAGTAGTCACGCTTATTAATTCTGAAGTATCACACACTTTTTCTCATAACCAAATCTTTTTATAATCTTATTGGTTTAGAAAAACAATATTTACTTGAAGTTTTATCTTTACAGTTCTTAACCATACACTTTCAATGAAATCGCAAATGGCACTCCTATAGCACTAGAGCCATTTTGCGGACTCTCTATAGCGCACAGGAAACCGGCAAATTCATCTGCAATAAGAGTTGTGCCCCCTCATGTATCTTTTCTTCAACTAATCTTCTGTTCTAAACAACTTCATAAGAGTGGACCCACCCTGCCAAACGCGATCACACGACGATTACAAGTGGGAACGCTCGTTGTTTCTGAAAATAGGTAGTAAATAAATTTTAATTAACAATATTAGCACCAAAGTACATCGGTAACAATGTTTGACAAATTACAATTTCGCAAAGTGCCTATAATTTCTAATTTTCAGAAATTGCTACTATATCTATTCTATTTCAAAGAAAACATTTTAGTTCAATTCAATTATTCGGTTAATCCTAGAAATAGATTTAGTAGAAGTATGTGGGCCCGAAATTCAATAATTAGTTCATAGAAATTCAATACAGTTGATAAGAGGAAATAACTCGCAGTACGTAAATTAATTTCATATAATTTCAGTTGTAGTGGGGTATGTAATAGGTGGATTTGTTTTAAATACTAAATTTCAATTAATCAATACGTGATATTAACACAGTTAATATATTTGTTCAATCCTGCAGTAGAAAATAGAACTTTCATACGTTGTTTTGTTGTTAGAAAGTTACAGTTTACATCACGCAAAATGGTTGCTATGGAGATTTAGTTTCGCCCACTCTTGTGTCACTTTCGCCCACTCTTATGTCACTTTCGCTCACGCTTTTATAAATACGCATTATTATTATTATTATTACTTACTTGCTTATACACTTGTAAATGAAAATTGTCACTTCGAAATAGAATATTTGGCAAAGTTAATAAAAAGGCCATTAAAATAGGCAATTAAAACTTCACCCGTAATGATATTTAAATTGTGAATCTTAAGCCATTCCACTTCGCTCATTGTAAAATAATATTATATTTTGTTACGGATGTTTGCCGAAACTTTATACATATATATTATTGAATATCAACTATTATTACAGACAAAAGTGGTACAAGTTACTTAGCGTCGCCGATTGTGTTGTTTATATGACGTAGACGATCGTGTTATATTGCCGCTTGTCGTTTTTTGTCGTCGCTCACAGCGGAACACTAGATTATTTTAGTGCGGGCCGTGCACGGGGCATCGAGCAACGCCGACCGCCGTACACTAGATTTTAAAGCGGGCCGGGCACGGCACATCGCGCAAAGCCGCAATACATTTCTTTTATTTGAACCTACGTTTTAAAATGAATTTTCGGCAGGATTGAACAAAACGTAATACACCACTCGTGGAGTTACGAATTCGCTCACTTGTGTACCTTCGCACACTCGGCTGTCGCCTCGTGTGCAAATTGGTACACGCGTGAGCAAAACACGTACTTTCTCCACTTGTAGTGTAATATACTATTTTGTTTATACATTGCTAGATGTAATGTATCTTAAAATATAAATTAGTTAAATGATTGAGGTTCCAGGCACTTACTTCGTAATATACACTGACGAGCATAAAATTAGGGTCACTCCGTTATTTGAAGTTATTTTAGAAATGTTTAGTTTTTTATGTGTCTTTTTGGTTGCAACAGTTTACTAACTGATTGCTTAAATAAAAAAAATATTATTTGGATGTTGAAAGTTTATGGAAAGTAATGAAAATGAACAATTTTAATTTGGTATGCTAAGTAATGAAAATTAACAAGTTTACTTTGATATTCTTTTTTTTAAACAAAAGCAAATTTAAGGCCAGAATAGTTTTTGTTTCTATGGTGTCATCTGTTAGTTGTAAATTGCTGGTGTATTGGTGTCATTGTTAGTGTTTTCTAATGAGCATAAATCCTGTTGTTGCGGCACGAATTGTGGCGGCTTTAGAAGACGGCCGCAGTCAGCGCGAAACTGCAAGAAACGTTGGTATCGTGTGTGCAACGAGTATGGCGGCGGTACGAAGAGACTAGTCTGCTCTCTCGAAGACCTGGTCCAGGGCGAGGCAAGACTACAACTGCTTGAGATTACCGCTTTCTCGTTTCTAGTGCTTTGAGAAACCGAACGGTCGCGGTCATCTACAAGAAGTGAGAAATATAAACATAAGTGAGTGGACAGTTAATACGAGCCTTCATGTTGTTGGATTATCTTCTCGAACTAAAGCTACTGTACCGCCGCTTTCCCGTGAACACGGATTGCAAGGTTAAATTTTGCACGAGAACACTTGGCTTGGACAAAACCGGATTGCAGTCGCATTTTGTTTCCGATGAATCGTGATTCTGTCTTACGGGTTTAGATAGGTATGTAAGAGTATGGCGACGGCAAGGCAAGAGATATACTCAAGCGTGTATTGCCAAGCGACTTCCATTTGGTGGAGGATCAGTTATGGCATGGGGAGGCATATCTTTTGACACTCACACGGAGTTAGTCTTTATCGAGAATGGAACGTTGACTGTGCATAGGTATCTGACAGAGGTTCTAGAAGACCATGTTTTACCGTTCATGAAGATTCTAGGAGACGACGCAACATTTATGCATAATAACGCACGAACCCACACTGCTCAGATAGTTATTGAGTATCTTGATGAGTGTCAAATCACAAGATGTCTTTGGCCTGTTCGGAGTCCAGATTTAAATCTGAAAAGTATTTTTTCTACTCCTATAATGAAATAACATAATTGTAGGTTACTTTTTGATTATACAATGTAGTATATTATATGTTATGTATATATTATATATTCATTGTCATAGCAACCATTGTAGCACTAGTGCTACAATATATATACAGGGTGTCCCGTTAATGCGGGGAAATGGCTGGACCATAGATTCCTGAGGTCAAAATATGACGATTTAACGCAACTTATAATATAATATCCAAAAATTTACGGTTGAGCCGGAATTTGGCTTCAAAGTTTTAAAATTTTTTATTTCTTTTGTTTATAACAATTGAACGCTTTATTTGATTTGAATGAAATTTATTTTTAATAACTAGCATAATATAATACATCATTTCAGTTATTAATACTATTATTGGTTAACAAGAAGTATAAGAAACAGTAGTACCACCACTTAAAAACTAAAATATTTTTTTATTGGTGGATCTAATAAAAACTAAAAAAATACTACTTGAAAGACCATTTAATTTAAAAATTTTTTCATCTCTTAATAATATTTGATATCTTTTACGGTTTTCCCACAAAAAAATAAAATATATATTTTTTATCTAGTAAAAACAAAATCTAGTTTTTCATCGAATCGAAAATAATTGTTTTTCGTGGCCGGCTTTGTTTAAAAAATGTAAATTATGTATAATAATAATTATTTGGTGTCTTTTAACAATTAATTTTTAACTTTATTATAGTTCATAAATATTCATATTTGGAACAAACAGATATTTTGTTTGTATTAGGATTTTGCAAAGAAAATTGTTTGAAAAGTGTTAGATGTTGTTTTGATTTATTTTATTAATTTATATTATTTAATTTTTATTCAATTGAGTAAGTTTATTAACTTATTAATGAGTGCATAATGAGTATACTATCTTCATATTTTATTTTTTTGTGCAAAAACCGTACAAGATATTAAAAACTAGTAAGAGTCAAAAAAGTTTTTAAATCTAATGCCCTTTCAAGTAGATTTTTTTGGATTTTATTGGATGCACCAATAAAAAAATATTTTAGTTTTTAAGTGGTGGTACTACTGTTTTTTATACTTCCTGTCAATCACTAATGGCCACAATAACTGAAATGATGTATGATATTATGGTACTTATTAATAATAAATTTCATTCAAATCAAATAAAGCGTTCAATTGTTATAAACAAAAGAAATAAAAAAATTTGAAACTTTGAAGCCAAATTCCGGCTTAACCGTAAAGTTTTGGATATAGATAAGTTGGGTTAAATCGTCATATTTTGACCCCAGGAATCTATGGTCCAGCCATTTCCCCGCATTAACGGGACACCCTGTATATATATTGTAGCACTAGTGTTACAATATTTCCATTGGAGCACTAGTGCTACAATAGTTAAACAGGAGAGGGATATCACAATAACATAGTATTAATAATATTAATATTGAATGAGACTAAACTTTTTTTTATAATTAATACATGTGAAAAATTGTTTTATAATTTTTTTTATCATTTATGTGATGATATTATGTAAGAAATAATACTTTAAATTTGTATATTGACGTTTCCAATACTATAAATATATATTGTGTACACTATATGGTCTACGGAATAAAGATTATTATTATTATTATTATTTCCTTAAATTCAAAAATAACGTTTTTGAATTACACGCAAATATTATACGAACATTATAAAATTTGAAGAATAAAGAAAACACTTTTACTTTTTTATACCACTTTAAGTTTTATTTTCAGTGACTAGTTTCGACTTATCAAATTAAAAATTATCAAACTAAGTTTGATAATGATTACCGTGTAGTCGAAACTAGTCACTGAAAATAAAACTTAAAGTGGTATAAAAAAGTAAAAGTGTTTTCTTTATTCTTAATATTGGTGGGCAGACGTTAGATCTAAATAAGATAAGATTAGCTATAAAAAGTCATTTATATTTAAACTTAAATTTGGATTTTATTTTGTTTTTATTTACATAGAGGGATTGATTGTTTTTAACAGGAAAATCATCAACGATTAGCCATGAAAGTTATCATGCATATGTAGGGTGGGTGGGTGGCCTCTATCCCACCCTCCAGTGAGTAAAACATAAGCGAGGGTTTTAGTTAGAAGTTGTATAATGTAAACAAACACAAAATAATTGCATTCTTCATTTGAAGTGTTAATACAAATATTTCAATACTTATTAAATAATTTGACTCTTTAGTGAGGAGGTTGAAACCCCCTCAGCAGCTGCAAGGCTCAAAAAGATCCTCTCCAAGGATCCCTCGCGACAACCATGTTGCCTAAAACGAGAAGATGCTCTTCTAACCTTTCGTAAGCAGCTGAGATTCTCATTAATACCCATTTCCCAGGATGTACGAACACCTTCGGTGATGGTTAGTCAAACCCCTCCAAGGAGAATTGGGAGGCGGCAGATTACCTCACGGAAGGGGCACGTATAACCTGGGCAATCAAAAGCTTCTCACCATTTAAGCGCCAGGCTTGGACGGTATATTTCCGGCCCTCCTCCAATGGGGGCTGGACATATTATCAGCCCACCTAGCCAGAATCTTCAGGGCATGTATTGCGTTCAGATACATCCCTCTAGCATGGAGAGAAGTAATAGTTATCTTCATACCGAAACCTGGTCGTATAGATTATACATCAGCCAAATCATACCGCCCAATTCGTCTAACGTCATTTCTCCTGAAAACGTTAAAGAAATTGTGCGAAAGATTAATTCGCGAGACGGCTTTGATTACGAATCCGATTTACGCTAATCAAGATGCATACACTCAGGGGAGATCAACGTAGTCGGCTTTACACACTGTTGTAGGCCGAATCGAAAGGTCTCTGGACAACAAAATGTCCACCTTGGGCGTGTTCATTGACATAGAAGGTGCCTTCGATAAAACGACCTTCAGAAAAATGAAAACTGCTCTCACCACGCATGGTGTGAACCCCACAGTTAGTGGATGGATCAAAAGCATGCTGGAGAATAGGGCAGTCACATTAAATGTAGGAAACACCACTATCAGAAAGATCGTTGCTAAAGGCTGCCTACAGGGTGGAGTACTCTCAACACTCCTGTGGAACATAGTTGTTGATAGCCTACTGCGGCGACTTAACGACAATGGCTTCCACACCATAGGATATGCAGATGACATAACCATCCTGCTAACAGGCAGATTTGAGACGGTGTGCAGCTTGATGCAGGAAGCCCTCAAAATAATTGAACACCACCAGAATTAAATTATCAACTATAGAGATTGGAAAGTTAATTAATAATTTTGACTGTAATCATAAATATATTTGTGTCGATCAATATATTTTGTTATACTTAATTATTATTGAGAACTATAATTGTTTTTTTATTATTTAATTATTATTAGTTCAACATTCGCTTACTAACTGTCGTGATAGAAAGATTATTTGTATTATTTGAGCTCGTGATATATCTGTGTGAACTTGATCGTAAACATATAAATTTTAAATATATAATGGAAGACACCTCCGACCCTGAGTCAGCGGATGTATTCAAAACGCCGAAAAAACGGACACGGCCTAGACGATCGGAGACCGAAATGTCGACTTCTGCGAGCGAGGTAACGCAAACAGCTAAGCGCTACCCAAAAAACCCACGTCAGAACCTCTGACGACACAACAAACGCACAGACACACATTTAATTTCACTACTGCTCACGAAACAAGCCGTGTTCAAATGGCACAAATATGGGCAAAACACAATTTCGACAAGCATGCCCTTATAATTAAGACAAAACTAGGATTTTTAGTTAAATCCAACTGCGAAAAACAAAAACTAATACACGATTTAAACACACTTAAAACGAAAAATATTATCACCAAACACTCCGAGGTCTCTGCGACCGCGCCGAAACCCAAATCCGAACCTCAACTCTCATATAGCTGCATCATAAAAAGTGTAGAAACCGAAATAGATGATTCGGCGATAAGCGAAGAATTAAATGCCAGGGGAATTTCACATCGCTTTTGCAGAAGGATCAAAAGCGACAAACATTAAAACACGAATGATCTGTATTATTACTGCATCACACGAGGCGTATTCTTACTTATTACGCAATAACTTTGCATATATGTGCAAACTTTACCCTGTAGTGGAAAGCAAACTACCAGAACCGCTGCTGATTCCATGCAATAAATGCAACCTATTTACGCATAAATCAACCGAATGCACACAGGAAATTAGATGCACTAAATGCATGGGGCCCCACTTCACCACAGCATGCACAACTACACTATTGGAAAAATGCAAAACATGCCACGAGGAAGAATAAAGCGCGTCGTCCACTAAGTGCAAGAAACGCCCAACCAAACCAATAGAGAGAATTCCTAACGTGAAAATACAACTCACTAACAAAAAATCGACGGACATGAACAAGTCAGTTAAAAAAGACTCCCGCATTCATAAATCATTTACCCTTCATGACTTTATACTTGACACATACATTACAGAAATAAATTCTCCACAAGCAATCAACAGACAAGAACTTCCTAAAAGAATACACAACAGATTCATTGATTCATATCAAATCGACACTCATGTATCCTTCTCGGGAAACCGAATGTTTATAGTAATGTTTGACTTAAAATTCCCCGCAATAATCCCTCATGTCTCCCCAAAATCCGGAGTCCACACAGCATCTGTTACTGTTAGCAATGGCTAATTTACGATTTACGAAACGGACTATTTTACAATATTGAACTCTGGTAAAAATTCAACTCTCGGCCACGACAACATGCCGCGTTCCATAATTAAAAAATTACCCAACACTGTCCACGATATTATCCTAATAAACCTCAACGTTTGCTACACCAGCCAATACATCCCTCCCGAATGGGAATTACGAATAATTATTTCTATCCCAAAACCAGACATGGATCTTTCATTTATTACCAATTATCGTCTCATGACACTACTCCCAGTCCTAGCTAAGCTTTTTGAATCCCTGATAAAACAAAAAATCCTTAAATGCACAATTTCTTCAATCCCTAAATACCAATTTGGATTCCACACAAACAAATCAATCTCTATCCCTCTAACTATCCTAACTTCCAACATTCAAACACCGAAGCACCTCGAAGGCCAATCGTCCGCCGTAGCCTTCTTAGATATAAAAAAACGTTTACCTATTTGGCATCGAGGTTTGCTTTACAAACGTGCACTTTTAAATATGCCCCGCCACCTCATCACCTTAATCCACGAACTTCTAAGAAACCGCTCCTGCAAAATTAAATTCCGCCAGTCTTTCTCCCATTTATTTGAAATCCAACAAGGTGTCCCTCAAGGCTCCTCTCTTTCACCCATCCTGTACAACCTATACTGCTCAGACATTTTCAACCCCGATTGTGATTTCTTTAATCCAAACTTATACCCACTCCTATTCGCTGACGATACTGCCTTAGTATCACATGCTCCTACCCTACAATCAGCAGTCTCATCCCTGCACACATCTCTAAATTCCCTCGAAACTTGCTTTTCCAAGTAGCGTATCGAAATCAACCCTTCAAAATCCAAACTTCTCATCCGTTTCCACAAAATTACTCCTTCATCGCCTAAAATAAAAATCCGCACAGCCGAAATTTTCCCCTCCCACACTTACAAATACCTTGGTATAATAATTGACCCCAAATTATCATTCAAATCCCATGCCCTCTCCATTAAATCGAAACTAAAAGCATGGGCGCGGCATTTCCTTTCCCTAACGTATAAAAATCAAGGGATTTCAAAACCAACTGCCGTCAATATATACAATGCGATTTCCGACCCTTGCTTGATTATAGTGCTATCCTATTCTCCCAATGTCGTCCCCCAACTCTCCATCATCTAGTCGCAGAAAGATCCGCGCTTCGCACCTTAACCAAATTCCGAAATCCTAATAATCCACTCTACAATCCATCCAACGAACTCCTCTATGAAGAAACCCAAATTATCCCGATTTCCCAACGTATATTAGCCATTACTGAAAAATTTTCCACTAAATCCTATAATTACAACCTTCTCAATAAGTACAGTACTCCTCGCAATGCCAACATCCTACCTAAATATCATCATCCAACATACACACTACATCAAATCATTTGTTCGTATCATCACGACAGTTAGTTAACCTGCTAGTTTTGTTTATTATCAGTAATGACGGGGCAGAAAGACCAAAGGTCGATAGTGCGACAGGTACATACTAACCTCTTCCTATTGTTGTATATATTGATGTATTATTGTTAAACAAATGTAAGTGCCTGTAATAAAGATGTTGTATGTATATATATATATATATATATATATATATATATATATATATATATATATATATATACATACACATGTATTGTATCTCGATTATTATTATTAGTTGCCATGGTTGTTGCTGCAATACATGTCAATTTGACTTACATAGCTTCAAAATGTTAACAGGAATTTTATGATCGTCTGGGATATTGTTTGGCTCAATAAAGAAATGTTTTCGAACATTGAATAAGATGAACATTCTAGTGATTTGTTATTTGTTACGTCAGAATTGTGTAAATATGTTTCATTTTCATTCCCAATTTTATTACAAGTCAGAAATTGCTGATTATTTCCCGTTGGTCAGTCCATTAAAATACGTCACGAGCGTGGTAACTAAGTAACGAGTAATGCATTTAAATGCCCGCATTCAAAATTTCAGGGGACAACGTGTATATATAGGTATATATATTATTATTTGTTAATTATTTGTATATTTAGTCATAGTGTTCTATTAATTTATTCTAAAAGATTAGTTTATAATCATATCGATTATTACGTTTTTTTAATATGAATTACAATTAAACTTTGTGTATTATATTAAAATTCAGTTGATTATTTAATATATAGTTTAAATCAATAATTGTCTTCATCTTTTTCAACTAATTTTAAAATTTCTCTATTTTTCTTGATTTTCTTAAGGGTTATACTATTAAAATTTTATAAAATCAAGTGGCGCCCATTTAGAGATTGTTTTTTTTTGTTATTACTTAATAAAAATCGTTTTGTAGGTATTTACACTAATTTACAATCACAACTAGTTGCTGAACCTAAAAGAACTTTCCTTTTTATTTTCAAAGTAGGTGCTCATGTAACTTAACCAATTATGCATGATCATGTCAAATTATTTTAAAAAACAATTCATTTATATGTGAACAAATTAATACTAAATCTAGCTGATTTTAAGCACAAACACAAACAAAACGACTTGAAAATACAGGCAACATTAACAATTTGCACTTTTTATTTTATAATTACTCAATGTATTAGAAATAAATATAATCAGTTGGAAGGGTTTCTATTAAATAATGGTAATATATTTAATATGCTTTGGATCTGCGAACAGTAGCTTAAAGAATATGAAATAGATACTCTTTTAATTGGTACACAAAGCAGTTTCATGTCTTTCACGCGTTATATACCAACATGGAGGTGTATTAAATATGGCTAAGAATGATTTACATACAGTTAAAATATCTGAAGTTGGTAATCTGTCTTCAGAAAAACATTGTGAAATTTGTGCTAGATATATTCCTTCTGATAATGTTATTGTTATTACAATTTATCGCTCGCCTGCCGGAAATGTTAATAAATTATTAGCAATTATCAAAAAATGACTCGATAATATTGATTTTAACAAAACAATAATCTTGGGTGGTGATTTTAATTTAAATATTAATAATAATGTAAACGACTTACGAGCATCGCATTTAACTGATGTCATGGCTTCGTATGGATTGATAAGCATTGTTAATTTTAAAACTAGGACAAACAGTTATCTGGATAATGTTTTCTGTAACATGGAAGATGCTGTTTCTGCCCAACCAATTGATCCGGGGCTCTCGGATCATATTGGTATTCATGTAACCTCAAAATCCAATATTGGTCATACACATAAAGTAATTAAAAAAATTATACGTCCCATCACGATAATTGGTAAGATAAATTTCTGTCATTTTTTAGATACAATTAATTAATGATATTAATGAAAATATCAAAACCAAATTTAATATGTTTCTGCAAATATATCAACAGGGCACCACTGAATGTTTTTCTACAAAAACAGTAATTGGTAAGCAAAATAAACTTAATAACAAGTGGTATAACGATGATCTTAAATGAGAGAAACATTACTGTTAATAGAAGAAAGTGATAAAAGATTGCCTTCGTTGAAGAATATTTTTTAAGGTAAAAGAAATCGTACCACGTTTCACTAAAAGATGCCAAAAGGGCAGCTAATCTCAATTTTTTAAATAAGTCCAATTACACACCAAAGTAAATGTGGAAAATGGAACAGTTTGATTTTCGTAGGGGAAAGTCAAAATGTGGAGCGGTTGTGAGACGCTTTTGAGAACGGCATGTATACTGTCGCCTCATTTCTTGTCCTCAGCAAGGCTTTCGATTGCGTCTCGCATGATATCCTCTTGCGAAAACTATACTGTTACAACTTCTTTCCATCTAGCTGCAATCTTGTGAACTCTTATCTCACTCATTGTGAACAAGAGGTGGTATTTGATTATAAGAGCTCATCGTATTTGCCAATATACAACGGTGTTTCTCGGGGGTCTATTATTGGTCCAATGCAGTTTTTGATTTATATCAATGATCTGCCAAATATTTATAATAACTCCTCTGATGACATTAGTATCAAAACCACTTCCAGTAACTTACAAACAGCATTGGACCTAGATACATCTGCTAATAACACCACTAGAGAATGGATCATTGCTAATATATATATTATAATATGGCGACGCTAAGTAATATCAGTGAACAAACTAGTTACAAAATGTAACAAATGCTATAAACCGGCAATTGCCGCAGAAGAATGCAAATACTGCCGAAAATCATTACATAAATCCTGTTTGGATATTCATGAACTGAGATGCCAGAAAACGAGGTCGAAATCCAGTAGTACAAGTGAGGTTATATCCCAAGTTGAGCCAGTTGAGGTAAATCAGCAAAAACAAGGAAACACCGAAATTGTGAGTACTCTTAAATATGATAACGATAAATATATCGTTATCATATTTAAGAGTTAATAAAGAAAGTTAGTACGAGAAATGGAGGAAAACTCAATTCTTCTAAAAGAAAATCTAATTTATAAAGAAAGAATTCTAGAACTATAATATAAACTTAAAATCAAAACAGAATTCTGCAATTGCACTCAGAAAAATAACTCAGTTCCCAGCCGCAAGATGACATCACCAGCGCAACAAAAATTTCTGCAAATAATAGAAATGCTGAAGCGAACAATCCGAAAACAATATAAACCACAAATGTAACGGATTCCAATACAAGCAACCAAACTAACAGGAAAATACATCATAGAAAATCTAAACAAGAGAAACTAGTTGAGAACGCAATGCAATGTTAACCACCACAACCCTGTAACTAAAATTGATGCTAGCAAAACAGGAAAATGGGAAACCGTCACCAAAAAAAAAGAAGAAAAGAACGAGCCAAGGAACAATTGGTCTGTCCATAACTGACTCCAACATAAAAACAGCAGCGCGTAAAGCATTTTTGTATTTATCACGCTTACATCCGTCAACAAAACTACAAGATATTTCTAATCTTGTAATAACATATTTTCCAGAAGCAGTTTGCGAACCACTTTAAAGTAAATATCCGGAACATTATTCCTCTTTTAAAATCACTGTGGATAGACATAATATTTATAAGGCAATGGATCCTCAGTTGTGGCTCTGTGGTACTTATATCTCACGTTTTTTTCACAGAGACAAGAAACTTACGATAAACCCCTAATTAATAATGAATATAAGCAGAAGACAGTAACAATCTTCCATCAAAATATACAGTCGGTGAAAAATAAAATTAATGAACTAAAAGTTATACTCAATTAACTTAAAGTCGATTTATTCTTAGTTGCCGAACATTGGGTGGTGGATTCTGAGACCTTTCCACACATTGAAAACTACCACCAAATTTCCATTTACAAACGCGCAAAACAAGGCCATGGTGGTGCAGCGATATTAATAAAAAAATAACTTCAATATCAAAGCAAGACCGGATATAAATAAACTATCTAGGGAAATGACTATCGAAGTAGAGGGTGCTGAATGGCTTATTGACGGTCGTAAAACAATAATACTTTGTATCTATCGCCCGCCGGGTGGTGCATTTGTGGAATTTAAAAGTATTTTTGAGAACATGCTCCATAAAATAATAATAGAGGAAATGGCCGACATTGTCATAGGAGCTAATTTTAATGTTGATTTTTTAAAATTAGCCCATCACAACACTACCGATTTAATCAACTTAATGAATTGCAGATATGCATAAATGCTCATACACGGATTTCTTTAAACCACAGTTCATGTATTGATAATATTATCACAAACATTAAACATACAAGCTCAGAAGTAGTCGAAACACATATATCTGATCATATGGGCCAATACTAACATATCAATACATGACAGAAAACAATGAACAATCAAATAAAAAAGAATAGTAAATCTCAATTCACTTGATGCACTAATTTCTGAATTAGAAAACATCAATTGGAACACTTTAAGTGACTACTGCATAGACTGTCAATCTTATTTTAATGAATTTTATAAAATCTTTATTAAGGCCTTCAACAAGTGTTGTCCATTGAAACTAATAACAATAACAATTTTAAGAAAAAAAACAGCCTTGGTATACTGAGGACATTAAGCAACTACGAAATCAAATCGATTTCTATTACCAGGTCTACCATAGGTACAAAACCGACTACACGTACAATATGTACATGTCTGCAAAAAACAATACGCCTCACTGTTACAAAGTGAAATAAGAAAATAAAATTCAAACCGCATAAATAATTCAAATAACAAGGCAAAAGAACTTTGGAAAATTCTCAAAAATAAAAAAGGTATAAATAGCAAAACTGGAGTGCAACTGGAGTATATTTATGATGAAAATAGAATCCAAATAAATCAACCAAAGGAGGTACTAAATACCATGAATATATATTATAGCAAAATAGGTGACGTTTTGGGCGGAACTCACTCTGACAACTACATTCTTCCCACAAACGTTACAAATACTATTTTCTTATATCCTGCAACTGAATCTGAAATAGAGTTGATCATTCACAATATGAAATCCAGTAATAGCAGCGATATTAATGGTTTATCATCCTCAATAATAAAATATACATATTATTATATTATTAAGACAGTATAATTCTGGCTCTTGAAAAGTAAACATGTTGTAATCCATTAGGAAATAGAAAATAAAACTTTTTTAAAAACATAATTCACAATTTGTGAAACTTAACTGGCGCTGCGAACAGGATTTTCGCGACTGGAAGTGTTAACCTATCGACGGGATCGACCCACTGCAAGTGATTTCTATCCCTGGGGGAGCTGCACGTCCAGGTGGCTTTCAAGTCTTCGCGCGAGAAAACCCAACGACGAGTCCGGAGGAGAAGATACATTTAGGGATTCACTTACCAAAAGATGCCAATCCTAGTGCTGTATGTCCTTTGTTTTCTTTATCCTTAAAACTCGTAATTGCTTTAGATTTTAATTAATAATTCATTCAAATCCGGAAAGTGAAAAAAGTGAGATAGAAATAATTGCTGACGATTTAGAGATATTATCATTAGGAACACAAATAACTGAAAATTATAAAATTAAATCAAACATAATACGCGAATCTAGACTTAATTCACCAAAAATGAACCCATCCGAAAATTTAATTACAGACACAAGTGAAATCAATTTATTGATGCACGCTATCCCAGAATACTCACCTGGCCAAAATTTGTCAGTCTTAGTGAAGTTGATAATTTGCATAAACATTTAGAACGTAGATAATCACCCGATTTAGCTTATGCAGTTAGTTTCTCGGTAAGATCCAAATAAAAGGTGAAGCTAGAGATTTTATTGCTTATCAAAACGCATTTGAATGGAGATCAAAGAAGTGAGGAATTTCTAGAATCGTCCTTAAGGCAATGCATTCAACGAAAACATGAAACGTACTTAGATTATTACAGTAGGTTATTAAAAAAATACAATGATTTAATGCAACATATTACTTTAAACATAACCGATCAGAATTATTTAAACTACAAGAAAATTGATTATAATAAATTAGCACTAAAAACATTTCAAATAGGTCTACTAGAACCGTACAGAAGTTATATAAGTAACTTTCAATTAAATACTATTGAGGATTGTTTAAATAAATGTAGATTTTTGATAATAGAAGACAAGAATGGGATTACTGTGAATTTATTCGAAAAACAACTGAAACCAACAAAAAAATTTCTAAATTTACACCCGTTTCTCAAAACCAATCTCAACAGCCCCGATACAATCAAAATCAATTCTATAATAATAATAATAATTTTTCTCGACCACAGTACGCTCAATATTCACAACACCGACCTATTCAAAATCAATATTCTCAGCCTAGACCCATTCAACAGCAAAATTTTCAACCTAGACAATTTCAAGGATCAATAAATAAACCATTGCCACAACAAAATAAATTTTTCACAAACAAACAAGTTTTTGGTACACAGGCTGCATCAGACATGTCTAGAATAAATAAACCAACTCCAATGTCTGTTCAAACTAAAATACAAAGTCATCAAACGGCAAATTATTCAAGACCAAAACAACAGGTAATTGTCGAAGAACTATATAACGTAGAAACGAATCCTTCTGAAAATTATGAAAACGAATATCAATTTTTAGACACATTAAACGATGAATTAGAAATACACGACGATAACAATTATGAATCAAATTCTGAAAATTTTCATATACCGGCCTCTCTGATAGAAACATTAGGAACGTAGATTTAAATTCTATTAAAATTAAATCAAAATTACCTTTCATTTATTTACCAGATTTAGATTTAACCATTTTAGTCGATTCAGGTGGAACAAATTCTGTAATAAATTCGAAACCCGCTTGCGAGAAATTCTCACAATATTTTTATGAAAAACCATTTACTGTTTCTGGTTTAGGAAATCAAATTAATTGTAAAGATAATTTAAAATTCCCAATTCTTCGTGAATTCGGTATATCATCCGATATACACTTACACGTAGTTGATTGCCATAAAAAATTCGACGCTCTAATAGGTATCTCCGATTTAGAAAAATAAACTATAAGAATAATACTTTAGAACTTAATGGTATTAAAATTCCCTTTTATTTAGAACTTAATAAAGACAATTTCTCCACAGAAAATTAACGGAAAAAATTATGTAAAGGTTCCCGTTACACTAAACAACGGTGAAGTTATTATTCCACCAACAAAATTATCTGAAGAATATTTTATTCCAGAGTGCCTTGCTGTTTCAAAAAATGGCTTTTGCATGTTACCTTTAGATGAGACACTAGAAGTAAATTTAAACTGTAATGAACGTATAGACGTCACCCCTTTTTTAAACCACGAAATTAATGAACCCCCTAAGACCCAAAACAAACAAATCAACATTTCAGAATTAATAAGAACACAACACCTAAATTTAGAAGAAAAACGCGAGATTACTCGAATTTGTAAGCAATTTCCCGATATATTTTATAACAAAAATTGCGATTTGACATTTAGTAACGGAGTTAAACATGAAATACGAACAATATAACAAAAAGAGAAAACAAGAAGTTTTACCATTTTACGATCAAGTATACCAAAAGAATACACAATTAGCAAAAACATTTTAGAAAAACGCAACGAAACCCATGGTGATCCACCTAATGTAGAAAATCGCGACGTTTACGTAAACCGAAACAAGCCTAGCAAAGTTGACCCCAAATTCGAAAAATTAACAGTTGAAAAACAAGAATCGAATAAAATATTTGGAAAAACTCAAAAATCCAGAAATACTACATCTCATGTTCAAAAACTGAAACGGCTAAGAAAATCATCTTCTTTACAGATTCCTAATTCTGATGAACGAAGTTCCCCACAACCAGGTCCTTCAGGTCAAACCAATTGATAACAACGGCTATTTTTAAGAACATATCGGACCAGTGAAAATTCTTGATCATTACCATAATTTTCTATTTTTTATAAACACAACACAATTAGAAATAGGATTTGAGCAACTACTAGCAAACGCTGAAACCTTACAAAACGAAGCCTCTATTGATAAACTAACTCTTGAAAGTCATAAACAACTTTTATCAAACTGTAAAGAAATCGAATTGTTATTAAGAAAATTCAATTATAAATCTAAAAGAGCATTGGTTAGCATTATAGGGAAAGCAATCAAATTCATTACCGGAAATCTTGATGAAGACGATCTACATAACATTAATGACAATTTACAAAAATTACATAACAACCAAAATTCTGAACTAGAGCAAATAAATAAATTAACTACCTTTGCAAATCACTTATCAAAAAGATATTCTTCTGACTTAGAAATTTTAATGTCAAATATAAATAAAACAAAACTCTTTCTCAAAAATCTAAAATTCATTGAAGATACCAGAACTCTCTTGCAAAATGAGGTATATCAATCAGAACGTCGATTAAAAACATTACAAATGTTTGAAAGAGCAATCAGTCTGGCATGGTAACAAATACCCGATTTAGAATTATTAAATGTCGATGAACTTTTAAACGTCTAAAATTACTTATTAAAAAATTACAATCCAACGCAATTATTGCCTATTGACAACACTCACTTAATAAAAATTCTAGAATTATCAAAACTAATTGCAATAGGAACATATGAAGCAATTACGTTTCTATTCAAAATACCCATCTTGAAACCATTCTCTGCAAATTATTCCCAAATCTATCCTGTACCTAATTACCAAAATATTGCAATCATTCCACCAAAATCATTTTCAATCGAAATCAATGATTTAAATTACTGGACCAATGAGGACTGCCAAACATTCCATACCATTACCGTGTGTCTACAACAACCGGAACTAGAAGACTGTACCCCATCGAACATTGACAAGTGCCAAACTACAAAAATTGTTAATGACTATCAAATTGTCTCTGTGTTACGAAATAGGCAATTATTGACCCTACTGAAGAAGAAACAAGAAATAATTGAAGATTGTCATGGACAGCTAAATAGAAAATGGATCCAAGGAACAAATATCGTCAGTTTATCTTGCAGAGTTATAATGGGCAAATCAATATACGCGAACACTATACCTACGTACGAGATACCGATATACCGCATTCCAAACAAAACATTGGAATTTCACCAGGAAACAAAACTTCTGCTGAGGCACCTTAAAAACCCAGCAATTCTCCAACAAGAAGCCGAGGAGCTGGAACAGCAACCCATACATTTAGAACCACTGGTTCACATCATTTATTCTGGATTTACAAGCTTTGCAATTTTGTCGTTAGTGTTCACCATTATCATGATCATCAAATTCAGAAGCCGCATAGTCGACCTTTTCTGCAAACCAAGAAAAATCATTCGAATCGAGATGGCTGATCCAAATCAAGAGGACACTCAAAATATCCACCCTTTGCCAAATTGAACGTGGACGTTCAAACCTAAGGAGGGAGGAATTATATCCCGCACGTGTCATCCAGGGAGCCGAATAAGCGGATTCCAGGGCAGCTGCGCCGCATCTTATCTATGCAGTTTTCCAAACGCTACATTTTGTGCTCCCACAATTAAGACAGTATAATTCTGGCTCTTGAAAAATAAACATGTTGTAATCCATTAGGAAATAGAAAATAAAATTTTTTAAAAACATAATTCACAATTTGTGAAACTTAACTATACATATATACACTAAATTTTAATATGTCGTACTAGTAATTAAGTTTTATATGTTCGTCATTTATTTAAATTATAAGATATTGTTTATAATGTATTTATATGTATTCTTGTATTTATCAATATTGTTATTACTACTATTACTTATGACTCTAAACTCTAATAAATTAACACTGAATGATATCAAGTCGGTCAATGTCACATTTGGGCTGAGGACGACTACCACCTTCCAGGCACATGCTTCTAAGTTTTTAGGCGTGCATATCTACTCCAGATTGACTTGGCAAAATCATGGTGATGCCCTAGCGTCAATTCAATCATTTGCAAAAACATATATTTATTAAGAAAACTTAGCTGTTCATTGCCTTTAATAGCTCTAAAATCAGCTTATTTTGGTTTGTGCCACTCAGACCTTTTTTCTTTTTGTGTGGCCGGGAGGTGGAAAATCTTTTAAAGACTGAGTGTGGGAGTCCCCAGAATTATACTGATATACCCACTAAAAACCACCTTCCTAAATCGACCCTAACACCCCGCGGAACCGCCATCTGGCATTACTTCACGGGGTGTAGGGTGTCGTCTGCGTTGGTGATGTGTGCGTGTGTATGATGACTGTGCATGTGTGTATGTGTGTGTGTGCCACCCCGCAGAACCGCCATCAGGCATAACATCACGGGGTGTCAGTGTCGTTGTGTGTGTGTGTATGTGTGAGATGTGTGTGTGTGTGTGTATGTGTGAGATGTGTGTGTGTGTGCAATGAACGGCTTAGGTACGTGGGGTCGCTACTCCCAAATGGCTGTGCACGTCAACCACCCCTGCGGGAGTGCCACTCAGACCTATCATATTGTATTCTGACATGGGGACATTCTGGTATGGCAGTGAGAATATACAAACTACAAAGAAGAGCTATTCGGGCCCTATGTAATTTACCACGTAGAGACGACTGCAACTCAAACTTTTATTTCTCTTAAAATTGTTACTCTGCCATGCATTTTTGCCTTGAAATGCATGTTATATGTAAAAAATAATATAAGCAATTATCTAACTAATCAAATTCACAGTCATAATACGAGGCAAGCCCACAAAATCTACCCTGGCTGTTTACGACTGTCAAAAACACAAAATGGAATAAACTATTATGGGCCCAATTTATACAACAAACTTCCATATAGAACACTTTTTAATTTCTAAACCTTATTATAGCATTCAGGAAATATTATCGAGTGATTTTGGTGAATTAGATAACAATTTATCTTAATTCATTTGTTTATGTGAGTTGTATTGTATTGTACTGTTTTAATTTTATTTTTTTAGATTACCATAGTCACGTGCGATTAATTAATTTCTCACTTAACCCGTGGTGAAACATTTTTATGTTAATAAAAGGATTAATTAAGCACTTGGTTATGTTTCACTATTTTTATATTTCCTCGACCAGTTTCGACCGTTGGTCATTCTCAAGGAGTTATGTACAATATTAAGAACGTTTACAGATTTATATACAAAAATTGTGACATTTTTATTCTAGGTAATAAGGGGGGCTGTCGCAATGGGCGAGTTCCAGATTTCTTCGATGTTATTTAGTGTGTTTTTTCCGCATTTTATTGCTTTATTGATCTCCAGACCCTCTCGCAGATTTAAATCACGTCCCTTATTACCCGAATATAAAATTCGAAAGTCTGAGTCATTGAAAAAATGATTGCAGTTAATGCAATATTGTGACAGTCCTGTAGAAATTTTATTATTTAATACCGATTGTTTATGTTCTTTGATTCTTGTTTTAAAATTTCTATCCGTTTGTCCTATATACACAGAATCACAATCACCACACTTAATCTCATATATACCGCACTTCTCTAGATCGTTCACTTTAGATTTATTGTTCACTAAGAACTTATGTAGATTTAATGGGTTGGGTATTATTACATCAAACTCATATCCCTTAAAGTTATTTTTTATCTGTATAGACAGATTGTTAACAAAATCTAGCTTATACCATTTCTTTGTTTTAATTTTATTTTCAGCATAAAAATACTTTTGTAATTTTTTTAAGTTTCTTCTTTTTTATAAAAGAGTCTATTAATTTTGTACTGTAACCATTATTCTTAGCTATTGTTTTTATTGTTTCCAATTCTATATTAAAATTATGTTATAGATAGAGGAATGTGTATGAGCCTGTGGATGAGGGAATGGAAGGTGCTATATTTAATGTTGTAGTGTGTGTTGGAGGAGTTAGGAATTATTACATCTGTGAAACTGTCTTTTCTATAAATTTTGAAATCCAGTTTATTATTTACTTTAATTAAAGTTAGGTCCAAAAAATTTAAGCTATCATTTTCTTCTATCTCTATTGTAAATTGTATGTTTTTATCAATAGTATTAATAAATTTAGTGAATGAATCCAGTAACCGTGTGGTTCCTGCCCTGATACAAAAAATATCGTCGACGTATCTTGCCCAATAAAATATGTTGGAACATATAGATTGTCTGAACAAATGTTCTTCGAAATTAGCCATAAAAATTTCAGCTAAAAGGGGTGATAAGGGTGAGCCCATTGCTAAACCGTCTGTTTGGCTGTACATTTGATTATTGAATTCGAATTAGTTTTGATCAATGCAAATGTCTATTAATTTTTTCATTTCTAATTTATGTGGGATCGGATGGTTAGTATTACTTATTAAGTTTTCAATAATTGTTTTTAATTTTTTGTTGGAGTTTAACCTCGTCTCAGATCGGAATTAATGAGTTAATAATAACTCGATGTTTGTTTTTGCTAAAGTTTACAGAGACACTTTTGTCAGCATTTATCGCTAGTCGCCACTTGTCGGCCCACTCCTCGTAGGAGTCTAGGGCTTTCTGAAGAGTGTTCTCCAAGTGGGATGTAGAGCGCCCTCTGTACAGAAGGGCGGTGTCGTCAGCATATTGTGCGATCATGACTGGAGCCAGATTCGGTATGTCGCTGGTACTGGTATTATACAGGGCACAGCCCTGAAGAACACCTGCTAATTTCGGACGCTGAGTGGAGAACTTTGAGTTAACCTTCGTACAGAACTTCATGTTACGAACGAAGTCGTACAATGTCCTGATTATGTATTCTTGGTACTCGAGCCCTATCATTTTATAGATAAGGCCGTGGTGCCAGACGTTTCGAACGAACGCCTTTAAGACATCAAGGAATACTGCAGCAGTGTCTCTTTTGATGGCAAAGCCCTCAGTGATGTACTTAGTCACCCTCAGAAGCTGATGAGTAGTAGACAGGCCAGCTCTGAAGCCGACCTGTGAATCTGGAATTATTTTATGATCTTCAGTGAAGACCGAAAGACGAGCTAATAGGACCTTTTCGAGGAGCTTACCTAGGGCGCTAAGCAAGTTGATTGGGAGATAGTTTTGGGGAAAAGTTGGTGATTTTCCCACCTTGAGGATGCTGACTACTGAGGCCAGCTTCCATGCTGATGGAAATGTACCCAATCGCATCGAAGCATTAATAATGTCGAGCAGAGCGGTTCTACCCTTTTGGCCGAGGATTTTCACCATTAAGGTGGAAATTCAGTCAAAACCGGGGCTTTTCGATTTTTGGGTTGTCTTATCAGTCCATTGAGTTCTTCCGGGGTGGCTGGTTCGCAGTTCCACACCCGGTCAGTATTAAAAATGTAGGATCGAACGGATCTTTTGACTTCGACATGAAAGTCATCGTCATCGCCAGGGTTTAACATGAATTGCCGCTCCAGGGAGTCGGCGAACGCTTCTGCTTTCTGGGTTCTTATTAAGCGGTTCGAGTCGCTTTTCTCAACACTCATTAAGCAGGGCGCGTAATTGGTCTCTCACCCGGCGAGCGAGTTGATTAGCTTCCGTAAGGAAGGTTGGATCTCGGGTATTTTGCCATCTGCAGCGAGCGAGTTTTCTGTTACATATGAGAGCCTTGAGCTCAAGGGGAATATAGAGAGGGTGTCCTGCTAGATGTAGACTCTTTGTGAACCTTGAGGATGACCGAGGAGACCCTAGAGATGGCTGCGGCTAGATCAATCGTCGAGTTGATGACTGGAAGGGGAACGATGAAATTTTCCACTTTCGTCTTGTAATTAGGGCAATTTGTTGTTTTGATCTCTCTAGTAGGGCTAGGTGCTCCGACAGCTATGTCTAAAAGACAGGATTATGGTCGGAGCTGAGCTCATTGGAAGACCAGATGTCGTGGTCCCAATCGACATTCGAGAGAACGGCTATGTCAAGCATATCAGGCAGGACGTTAGAGTCTCCGTGGAAAAAAGTAGGACTTACTGGGCCGACGGCACTGATATTCAAGTTCGAGTTGGTGATGAACTGTCGGAGGATTTTACCATTACCGTTAGTAAGTCTGCTGTTCCACTCAGGACTTTTGGAGTTTAAATCGCCCGCCAAGATGGTTGGCATATTGTCATTAAAAACAAGATTTAGGTCATCGTGTGTTATCAGATGAGATGGCGAATGGTATGCCGAGACAATTTTTAAATGTCCGTGTTCTGCTTTGAGAACAATCGGAGTAGCGTTTAGACTCGATAAATTGTCGAGCGGGAGCTGTGAGTGGTCTGGCCCCCTCTTGATGAAGATGGCGGTACTGCCATGGCTTGGGTCGTTGTTATTGACCTGTAGGTATGTAGTATAACCTATGACTCTGGGCCTCAGGCGCAGGCCGAGACGAGTTTCGTTCACTAGCATGATATGAATATCATTCTCCTGAACGAAAAGTTCGACCTCGTCAATGAGTTCTCGAAGCCCGTTCGCATTCCAGAAAGCAATGCGAAGGAAGTCTATGTGGTTTGTCAAGTCCCGTATCTGTGCAGCCATTACCACATCGAGGAGTTTGACCGTTAACCCGTTCATGCGGATAATGTGAAATATCTTTTGACCCGCATCGGATTTCTGTACGTTAACGTAAATAAATATAAATTAGAGAAATTCAAAATTAATTTAAAAAAACAACTTTTTTACGGATATCACGTCGAGAATAACATGGCGGGGTTTCCAATCTTGCCAATAATGGAGTAATTGTGATTCCCTTGGTGTGAAGGCATCGCCACTGCTTGTAATTGGGGTTTTTGAGGATGTACAAGCAGTTGGAGTTGGGGTGTGAGATGGAGTTGTGGTTGTGGTTGTAGATTTAGCATGCGTAGGTGACGTTGGAATTAGGGTTGGAACTAATGTTGGAATCGGTGTTGGAATTGGCGATGGTCTAATGTTTAGTAGGTTGTACTAGAAAATATGGAATCGGTTCTACAGCTGGGATTTTTGTTTAAATTGTTAGCAAAGAAGTTCGGTATACTTTTGTTTACAAATAATAAATATTATAAATCAGATAATTATGCAAGTAGTGTTTAGTTACCTACAGTATTTTTTTGCCCTTCTTTCTAAATTGGGTGTTGTTTCGCCATCAACGTTAAGGATATCCTCAACCGTCTATTTCGTATTCTTGGCTGAAAATAATAAATATTTTCAATACGCGTAATTACGCAAAGAATTACCTGCAATTATCCTTGCTCTTTTTTAAAATCGTTGTATGTTGTTCACGTCTTTTTAGGCGGTTTAGGTTCATCAATATAAACTTTAAAATAGTACACATAAAAAACGAGTAAATATAATGCATAAAATATTTTATAATAGTTACCTGACACGATATCAAAGAAGAAATAGTCGAAAAAAATTCTTGACTTTGTCCTAAAACAAAAACATGCAAATTAAATAATGTTTGAAATAAATATAACACATTTAATAATTATATAATGTACATCTGACATATAAAAATAAAAGTGAAGGAAAGAAATAATAAAGTGTTTTAATTCAATAGTGATAACTTTGCACAACTCAAATCAAACCGTGAATATTTAATAAGTGAATAAAATAATCGTCGTTTTTCCCTTACTTACCCTACTCCACCTCCCACTCTTCCCTCTCTTTTCTAGAAGGAGACTGGGGCGAGAGTTAAAAAGTAATGGGAGATCTAAAAGTGTAAAATATTTTGTTCAATCCTGCAGTAGAAAATAGAACTTTCATACGTTGTTTTGTTGTTAGAAAGTTACAGTTTACATCACGCAAAATGGTTGCTATGGAGATTTAGTTTCGCCCACTCTTGTGTCACTTTCGCCCACTCTTATGTCACTTTCGCTCACGCTTTTATAAATACACATTATTATTATTATTATTACTTACTTGCTTATACATTTATAAATAAAAATTGTCACTTCGAAATAGAATATTGCACAAAGTTATTAAAAAAGCCATTAAAATAGGCAATTAAAACTTCATCCGTAATGATATTTAAATTGTGAATCTTAAGCCATTCTTCTTCGCTCATTGTAAAATAATATTATATTTTGTTACGGATGTTTGCCGAAACTTTATATATATTATTGAATATCAACTATTATTACAGACAAAAGTGGTACAAGTTACTTAGCTTCGCCGATTGTGTTGTTTATATGACGTAGACGATCGTGTTATATTGCCGCTTGTCTTTTTTTGTCGTCGCTCACAGCGGGACACTAGATTATTTTAGTGCGGGCCGTGCACGGCGCATCGAGCAACGCCGACCGCCGTACACTAGATTTTAAAGCGGGTCGGGCACGGCACATCGCGCAAAGCCGCAATACATTTCTTTTATTTGAACCTACGTTTTAAAATGAATTTTCGGCAGGATTGAACAAAACGTAATACACCACTCGTGGAGTTACGAATTCGCTCACTTGTGTACCTTCGCACACTCGGCTGTCGCCTCGTGTGCAAATTGGTACACGCGTGAGCAAAACACGTACTTTCTCCACTTGTAGTGTAATATACTATTGCGTGTGATAAATTTTTGGGTGTGATGATTTTTTTCAATTGTTCATTATTTAACACTTTTGGTGCCGGCGCCGACACACCAATGTGCATTTGTAAAATTTTTGGGTGTTATAAATTTTTGCAGTTTTTAAATATAATATACCACTTTTCATGCATGTACCGGATGAATATTCCATTTAACTATTTTCCCTATAATTAAATGTTAATATTTTTTTAACTAAAAACACCTTTGTCCAATCATTAGCATAATAAAACAATATTTCTAAGAAAAAAAATATCTTATATATATAATCAAATTTATAAATTAATTTTGCATTAATTATTATACAATATATGTTCCAGAACAATGTAACAAATCACATCTTGTGTCGTTGATGCATGGTAATCTTGTTTGCAGACATTAAATTTGATGTAATTTAGTTGGTAATATTGGTCACAAAACCCAATATCTAACGGACTAATCTTTTTTGGTAAATAATTTAGTGAAAAAATAACGTTTTTATTTTTAATTCTACTTGATTTTATTTGTCTGCAAATATCCCAATATTTCAACCTGTCCTACATCCTCTCATCTAGGATTTCTCTCGATGCGGAACGTCTCCAGAAAATACTTGTCCCTCTCGGTAGGCGGAATGGTAGCAGGACCAAAAAAAAATAATGACCACGCCGTCACCAGGACGATGGACAGCAAGCGAAGCTTCTGGACACTACTTAACCCACTAATGTAATAGCACTTTGAAGAAAACTAACTAAATACGCAACCAATAATAACGTGTGTCTTAATCCATCGGAATGTCGATGATCAATTACCAAAAATGAAGAAGAGGTCGCTAATCACAGAGGAGGCTGCGAATAGGATTGCCTACGATGAACTACTATAAATGAATTTTATTTAGCCGGGAAAATTACTGTTGAATCAAAATTTGGATAAAACATAACAACTATGAATGCGAATAATAATTATGTCGTAGTGCGGAAATTTAACGTTACAAATTCCCCCCTTTCCTCCAAAAAAAAGTGTTGACCTCTAAACGGTCAAATGTCGATAAGGAAGAAAAAAAAGATGAAGTTAACATAAATTTCCAAAATAGGCCATACTGAACAACTAAGAACATCGACCCAACTTAGAAAGCAAGGATGGAGTTTCCCTAAGCATCCTTCTTTCCTGAAAACAATCACTACGGGATTCACATGGCGGACTATCCCTCCCTGGGAGGATAGAACAAACCAAATATAAGTGAGCCTGTGGACACTACGAAGGTATTTCGATGGTCTGGAACCCATCCATCAAGAGGGTCCATGTAGTCCAGAGTAGAGGTTTACCACCCGCAGACTAGCCAAACCAACACTGGCGACATTCCTTCCGCAAACGGTAAGGATTCTGGTTAGTGGAGCCCCACCTACAGGAAGCTCATCTACCCCTTTGGTAGACTACATGACTAACTTCCAGACAGTGAGATTTCCAACTCATCGAAGGCCAAACAAAACAACAAGGCCTCACCCCGGATTCTCCCATCGACATCATACCACCAACTCATGGACTTCCGGACTTCATCGCCGGTCACTCCAGAAACAGGCCTTCACTGCCCCTCGCTGCTAGATGGCAATAGCTGCGCCGTTGGATCACAGTGAAATTCTACCACTAACCTACCCCAGAGCAATCGGGAATAATCCTTCCGAACTCACAAATCTGCGGCAGGATGCTTCAGGTGGACCCGTCACAATCGGTATGAGAAACTCAAGGACAATTATGCGAAAACTTGGCAATCGTCCTAGCTACAGTGTCAAAATCGGAAATGCAAAACGTTTCTATCAAATTCAAGGGCAGATTTCAATGGGTCTGACCATCTAAACACGTGGTAATACCGCTTAATCCCTCAACTGACGAATATTGTGGGTTATAAAAAAAACTAACGTCACAACCGCACAATTAAAACAGCAACTGCACTCATAAACCGAACAAGTCGAACCACAAGGCACCGAGTTCAGTTACCGTAGCATACACCCCTCGTAAGATGTCATCACCAAGGAATCTCACCAACGATATCACAACAGAGTATAAACAACACAAAAAAATGAATCGTTCGACCTCGTAGCCACTGACATTGTGTATCTCAAAATTCGTTCAACAACGATAAGTTACTAGTTCAAATAACAATCTATAATTCCAAATATTTCGAAACCTAATAACCAAGTAACTAGTACATTAAAACCGACCATGTCGAGGTTCAAACTAACCTAAAACGTACCCTCGATACGATACCTATCAGAGCCACAAGAGTCAAACTACACACCGAACGATCACAAATTCCAACATGGGCCATCTGGCGATGTCCATGTAGGTTGAATGCCCCACTCAAAATCGCATCCAACGGTGAGGACCTCCGAGCATAAGGCTTCAGCACAAAAATCAAACCAAAAGGGATAACTGTCCTCTCCCGACATGACAACAAAAAAGAAAAAGAAACAAACAGGTACAATTCTCGTCTAACAACCGATAAATCAAATATTCTCAGACGCATAGGAAACTGACTATTGTTCGGCATCATCGGTGACTAACTGAGGTTTGAGGTCTTTACTATGCCAACAACCTAACAATCTACCATCGTCTGGATGCTTGAGTTCATAGGTCCATGGAGATACTCGCTTATGTATCTGGAAGGGACCGATATACTTGGGACCTAACTTGGCCGCGTAATACTTAGATGCATCTGAGATGGCGAAATTTCGACGCCATACTAATTGATTCGGATGATACTGCACTGGTCGTTTCCTCAAATCGTAAATATGTTTTTGTCGTTTCGTAGATTGACGGATATTCTCAGCGACATCCTTATAAACATTCTCGAGATGTTTAGCACGAGTTATCGGCTCATAGTTCTGGTTGAGCGCAGCTCCATCTTTAACTGGCTGCGGAACTCTACGCCCCGATAGTCGAATTTCTCGACCGAAATTTATAAAATAAGGAATTAAGCCAGTAACTTCATGTCTCGAAGTACGAATGCAGCACGATACCTTCGGCAAGAATACATCCCATTCTCGCTGATTCTGAGAAACGTAAGACGACAACATCGTCTTAATAACACGATTCACCCTTTCCGTCGGGTTCGCTTCCGGATGGTAATTAGCAGTGAACGATATTTTAAATTCGTATCGTTCAGATAGCTGTCGAAACTCGCGACTACGAAACTGTACACCATTGTCACAAACAACCTCACATGGTGCTCCAAAAATTAATATCACATTCTCTTCAATATTCTTGACTACAGACGCGGCGGTAGCCTTCCGTGACGGAAAGGTTAAACAGAACTTACTAAAGTGGTCCACCACGACTAAAATAAACGAAAAACCCCAAGTCGATGGCGGTAATGGTCCGATGAGGTCCATAGAAATAGTTTCCCACGGTCTAGAGTTAGCCACGCGACTCACCATCAAACCAGCGGGATGCTTCTGCTCTGGTTTAGTGGCTAAACAAATCGAACAACCTCTAATAAAACGACTCACATCAGCACGCATCTTGGGCCAATAATAGTTTTCTGCTAAACGATTAAATGTCTTATACACTCCCGTGTGACCAGAAGTAGGATCACTATGAAAGCGTCTTAGCAGCGTGGTACGTTCGTCCTTATGAACTACCTGCTTCCAACTTCTAGTTTTTAGGTTAGGATAAGCATGCTGTACGTGTTTGAATAACCTATCGTTATCGACTCGCCATTGAGGATACTTGAGTGGATATTTAGCAACGTCACCAAGCATTTTAGTATACCAACGATCTCTCTTACTGGTATCTGTCGTTGTAATAGGACTCAGACCGGGAACGGATCTAGATAAACCATCAGCAATGATATGGTCTTTACCCTTACGGTGTTCGATGGTAAAATCGTACTGTTGCAAACGGATTGCCCAACGCGCCAAACGACCAGTAGGACCTTTAAGATTGTTAAGCCAAACTAGAGAATAATGGTCCGTGATGACCCTAAAATGAGCCCCCTCAATATATGGGCGCAATTTCTCAATTGCCCACAAAACTGCAAGACATTCCTTCTCGGTAGTACTGTAATTCTGTTCAGCTCTTGACAATGAACGGCTCAGATAGCAGATAACCTTTTCACCGTCAGGGTGATCTTGTGTCAAGACAGCGCCTAAGCCCACCTGAGAAGCATCTGTCTGCACAACAAACGGCAACCGATAATCTGGACACGACAATATAGGGGCGGAAACAAGGCATTGCTTAATTTGCTGGAACGACTGTTCACATTCAGTCGTCCACTTAAAAACTCGATTTTTCTTAAGAAGAGCGGTCAAAGGACTTGTAAGTGTCGAAAAATTAGGTACGAATCGTCGGTACCACGATGCCATGCCTACGATACGCCGAACGTCTGTGACACGAGACGGAGTAGGTATGTCTAGGATGGCGGTAACCTTGTCTGGGTTCACCTGTAGTCCATGTCGATTGACTACGTAACCGAGAAATTGTAGCTCTGACCTACAGATTTCGCACTTGTCCCTGTTAAGAGACAAGCCCGCGGCGACTAATCTCTTGAACACTTCTTTCAGAACTCTAACATGTTCCTCGAACGTTTGGGTGACAATCACAATGTCATCCAGGTAAACAAATACATGTGGTTCCAAGTCTGGACAAAGAACACGATCGATGAAACGTTGCCACGTAGCAGGTGCATTATGAAGGCCGAAAGGCATTCGACGGAATTGGTATAGGCCTCGGTTCGGTACAGTAAATGCTGTATATCTGCGAGAAGATTCAGCTACAGGAATCTGCCAGTAAGCGGATTTGATATCTAGTGAAGATAAATACTGAGCATCACGCAGTTTATCCAAAGTGTTCGACACGAAAGGCAACGGGTAGGCGTCACGTCGGGTAACTTTATTCAACTGACGATAATCTACGCAAAATCGGTAGCTTCCGTCCTTCTTCCTGATCATCACTATCGGCGATGACCAATCACTATTTGATCGCTCTATTACACCATTCTCCAACATCGTCTTTAACTCTGCATCAATAAATGTTTGCATCATCGGAGATACCGGATAGTATCGCTGCTTAATTGCCGGAGCATCTGTCTCGATAACATGCTCTACCAAGGAAGTACAACCTAACTTATTACCCATGCTCTCAAATACTGAATCTAACAACGTCTTCAACACTACCACCTCACAATCGGATAGGTCGGAGTGTGACTTAAGCTGTTCCCTTGGCTCAACTGACGTAACGGAACTCGCAAACTTCCATTCGTCTTTACGTAAATCGGGCACAACACCCATAATCGACCAAAAATCGATACCCAAAATTAACGTATGTGGGATATTCGGAACAATTAACACATCAATTAATGCAACTCGATTACGTACCCGGAATGGCAATTTAACAACACCTATGCTCTCGCAATTTTGACCGTTCGCCACTTTACAACTGACTTTGCTGTCAACAACACGTAAATTTCCTGACTTAAATAGGTCCCAGCCTGGACCCCCTAGAATTGTGCGAGAAGCACCTGAATCTAACAAACCAAAAACGTTCACACCAAAAATTGAAACTTCCAAGTAGGGACGCTCGTCTCCTTGGACATGAGCGAGAATATAATCTAAAATTATGAAATTACGAGAATCGGTCGAATTGGTTGGTAATGGCGCCGGCCGATCTACGGTCGCCTTCCCCTCCCGTTTCACGAACGGTTACACTTTGGGCACGTCCTACTTGTAACCTCCGGTCTGCCGCAACGGAAGCAATACACTTTGTCTCTAGGAACAGAGCAGAATCTTGCGGTATGCCCCAATTCTTTACAGTTCCAACAGGCCCGTTCGTCTGCCACAGTAGCCATACTTATGGGAGGTTCGGAATGAATATAAGCCAGGTCAGGTTCAAGACTTTTGTGACCTCGCGCTGGAGGTCGAAATGAATCGAGGATAGCTCGCTTGGATTCCAACTTGACACACAACTTTCGAAGTTGATCTTCATCAGTGATATCATGCAAGGCGAGATGTTGCTGGTAAAAGGGAGCAATATTTCTCATTAGAATTTTCAGCCTTGAAGACACCGGAAGACGGGTACTCAACCGATTAAACATATTGGTCATGCACGCCAGGTACATACCCATACTTTCATCTGAGCCCTGTGTTCTTTTCTTGATCTCTTCGAAAAGACGATCGTCGTGATCTGGTGGAAGAAATTCTTCACAAAGCGCAGCACTAAGGTCATTCCAATCTGACAGACTTTTCCTAATCGCTCTAAACCAAATTAACGCTCTCCCACTAAATAGGTCAACGGCAGAATGGAACAAGGTTGCCCGAGAAACATTTCTAGCATCACACAACTCATCGACGCGTTCTAAAAACGCCTTGACAGACATATCACTACGTTCACCTGAGAATTTCAAATTCCACTGAGACACTGGAACTGACCTAATGGAATTACCGACAGCAGGTACTCTAGATGAAGGAGTGGCTAGTTCAATATCAGCTTCGTCGGAAGAACTTCCCGTTTCACTTCGGTCCGCGTCCACCATTGTGCTCAAATCTAATAAATTATTTGCACCAATTCGAGTAGATTGCCTACCAAGAACCTTAAGTTTACGCTTAACATCGCTCGACAAGTTGGTTTCCTGTATGATAAAGTCGGATTTCAACTTTTTCTCGGCGGGAGTTTCCGGTACACACCTATTCGCACGCCCTAATGCGCAACTGAGCTTCGACAAAATTTTCCTATGCTCTCCTGAAGATGGAGGCCCTTCAAAAGTATTAATTATGCTTCTAAGGTCAACGATCTTAGCTGAAATAGCTTCAGCATCAACAGCAAATGGAATAGTGTTCTCAGGGTAAGTAACTGAATGCCCTTCCCTTTCGGCACGCACGAATCCCCGCAGAGATTTCCTCATTTCGATGACTGTTTTATCACTCGATATACCACGATACTGAAGTTCATACGCAAGTTCATCCTGACTGAGACGATTTACCTCAATTTTCCCTACCATGGTCACAAAAATTAACACCTACTTGAAATTTCCTTAACCTAATGGTCAGCTAAATGATACAACTAAATGACACCACTAAATTAGGATTAGGGTCTACTTAAAAATACTCCAAACGCTAAACTCAAAAGAACCCAAGATCCTACAAATATACGAAATAAATTTATGGATAATCGAAATCTAACCCCGTAAATATTTAAAACCTATGAGACTAAATTACGTCCTAAGGCTTCGAACCTACAGACCAAAAATTCAACTAAAGTTCAAGAGGAGACCGAAAATATGAAAAAGAATTTATAAAACTCAACCAAGCTAGATCAAATTAAGAAACCTTCTAAATGCCAAAGGGCCCCACGTTGGGCGCCAAATTTGTAACGCTCTTTTCTTGTCGAATGAACTTCGACCACAAAGAAAAATACAAGAAAAAAAACTTAAGTCCTAAACGTACGTACCGGCTATCTATAAAATGGGGCGTATCCGCTCAATGACTTACCTCGGCTACCTTCAGTGAAGAAGGGGGGGTCTAGATGGAAGTAAGAGCGCCACGAGTTCTTTAAAATAATAAAGTCCTTCGGGCGAGATAACTGGTTTATTTGACGACAAAACCCAAATAAGCAAAAAAAAACAACTCTAAGTTAAAAATTAAATATGTAAATTTAGATAACAAAAAGGAAAACGGTTTGCAAATAAAATAATAAATTGTCAATGAAATTGCAGTTAGCTCTAAATTTCTTACAAAAAGGTATTTTCTATCGTGCACGTTAGAATCACAGTGTAATTACAAAAATTAAAGAATAATAAAATAATAACAGTAATAATGACAATACTAACAATAGTTATGATAATAATATTGCAAATAATAATAATAATAACGACAATGATAATAATAATAGCAGTGATAATAGTGATATTGAATATTAAAATACTAATGACGATAATAATAATAGTAGCAATAATTATATTGAAAATAATGTTAGCAATAATGACGGTAATAATAATAGTAGCAATACTACTGTTGAAGGTAATAATAATAATGACGATAGCAATAAAAGTAGTAGTACTAATATTGAAAATAATATTAAAAATAATGACGATAATAATATTGAAAATAATATTAATAATAATGACGGCAATAATAATAATAGCAAAACTAATATTGAAGGTAATAATAATAATAATGACGATAACAATAAAAGTAGTAGTACTAATATTGAAAATAATATTAATATTAATGACGATAATAATATTGGAAATAATCTTAGTGATAATGACGGTAACAATAATAATGATTAATAGGGGTGCTCTAAACAAATAGTAGGGGCCGGTTTAATATTCAATGGCGCGAACTACTAAATAATAATGAACTAATTGAAATTAAATAATAAATAAATGAACAACTGAAGGGCAAATCAAAAATGTCAATCATAAAACAAAACAAAATTACGCCTGAAGGGCTTGATGAGGAACCAATCTATGAGAAGAATAAAACAACGCGTATAATAGAAAATAGTCGAAATCGCCCGTGCAGTAATTAAACGACGGAACCGCACAGCAATTTCTCGCGCTCGAGCAAAAAAAACTGATAGCGCGTGAGCGAAATGGCTCGACAGATAAATCGTAAATTAATAATTAAAATTTGATCTGGCCTTTATATCCTGTCCTACATCCTCTCATCTAGGATTTCTCTCGATGCGGAACGTCTCCAGAAAATACTTGTCCCTCTCGGTAGGCGGAACGGTAGCAGGACCAAAAAAAAATAACGACCACGCCGTCACCAGGACGATGTTCGGAAAACCTTAGGCCGGTCAAATACGGGGTTGGGTGGTGCGAATTTACTTATTCGCCTTTTTCCCAATCACAAAAAAAAACTCGAGGCTATCACCAAAATCCCGTTGCAAAACGGCGGTAAGGGCACATCAACAGCAAGCGAAGCTTCTGGACACTACTTAACCCACTAATGTAATAGCACTTTGAAGAAAACTAACTAAATACGCAACCAATAATAACGTGCGTCTTAATCCATCGGAATGTCGATGATCAATTACCAAAAATGAAGAAGAGGTCGCTAATCACAGAGAAGGCTGCGAATAGGATTGCCTACGATGAACTACTATAAATGAATTTTATTTAGCCGGTTATTACTGTTGAATCAAAATTTGGATAAAACATAACAACTATGAATGCGAATAATAATTATGTCGTAGTGCGGAAATTTAACGTTACAAATTTCAGAGTGGCATGTAAACTGTGGGATGCGTGTGTGAGGCCGATTTTAATGTATGGGGTGGAAGTATGGGGGACAAGTGGGTATGAATGCTTAGAGAGAGAGCAGTTGTGGTTCCTGAAACATATGTTGGGGGTTGAAAAGTCGACACCTCGATACATACTGTTTCAGGAAACCAACAGAATGAGTCTGCAGATTGAGGCAATGAAAAGAGTGGCGAGTTATGAGATGAAAGTGTGTGGATTAGAGAAGGAAAGACTGGTTAAAGAGGTATGGATAACGTGCTTAGGAATGGCGAAATCTAAGTGGAGAGTAGAGCGAAGGAAAATGTATGAAAGGGTAGGGGTGTCGGAGTATGAAGTGAAGGAATGGTTAGAGCATGGAGTGAATGTGGCGGCCTGGGTGAAAGAGAAGGGGAAGGAAGTAGAAATTCAGGAAAGGCAGGGATGTATTGCAAGACGTGCATATAACGATATGTTTGAAAGGTGGCAGGTGCACGGTAGGACGTCAAGATACCTATGTAACAGCGAAGTAAGTAGGGAAGAAAAGGTCATCTTGGCGAGGGCAAGATGTGGGTCAGGAGAGAGAGGAAGGAAGAGCTGGATGGGAGAAAAGTATATTAGGTGTGTGCAATGTGGGAGTGGAAAGGATACGTGGAGACATTTAGCAGAGGAGTGTGAGGGAGTGTGTGAGGAATGGGTGGGAAACAACAAAAAAGTGAATGAATGGATGAGAGAGGATGGGGCCGGGGTAAATATTCTGATGAGATTAAAGTGGGAGAAAGAAATTAGAATGGAATAAAACAAAAGCAGGAAAGTGTATAGGATTATATTTGTATTAATATTTATATGCCAATAAAGGTCTTTTTTTATATATATATATATCGGCCAACCAAAACGTAATATACATATGAGATATAAAGAACAAATCACATAAGCGAAAAATCTCAATCCAGAAAAATCCGCTGTACCTAACCATATTTATGAAACTGGTCACAAAATTATTTAAACAATCCTCTAGTTATCTATTAACCATGCTAGAGGCTATCCAAATGAAAAAACACGAAAATAAATTATTAAATTTGGCTGTAGGCTCGCTACAAAATGCGCAAATTTATTTCTTCACCTTAATATGGGTTTTTTCATTAATACCTCGTTTCTAAGTACCGTCGTTAGAATGTTTTTTCTTTGTAATTACCATCACTGTAATTTCCATAATTGTTTAGTATATAAGCCGAATTATTTTAGTTTTGTATTTAGTATTAAAACATTGATAATGTTCACTTTGCGTCTGAAATAAATATCTGTGAATTTAAATAAAATTATGAAAAAAGTTTGTAGTGCTTTATTAAATAATATATTACAATATATTATATTAAAAGTAAACAAATTTTATAAATCCCTTCAGAAATAAATTTAATATAAATTGTTCTCCTAAAACAATTTCATCACTGAGGTCCTATCCTTAAAAGGTTTCAAATGGTTATAATGAATTTCTGGATAGCCGTATAAATTTCTTGGAGGTTTCTCTTACGGTATTCATCATGATTAAAAATTTCACTGAGCGTTTCTGCTTTCGATAGATTCAATGGTGTGATAAGAGAACGGCACCTGTCGAGAATTTAATCTGCAGAAGTTAGCAATGCTATTTATTAATAAACGAACGGGTTGAATCTAGTTTACAATTTGCATAATACGATTCGTTACGTATATAAACATGTAAATACAGACACATTTGTACTATTGTATTTAGTATATTTAGTTATAATTTTATATTTGACTATTGGTATTTTTTGTCTGATAAATATTATTATATTAATCACAAATATATTACTTCACAATATAAACTGAATAAATACTTCATTACAACTATTTTACTATTTATTTAGTTTTTATTTATATATTGTAATACATCTTCAAAAGATAAATTTAAAAAACGATTCTTTTACACAGCACAGTATTTCATGAAAAGCAATTATTTTTATTTGGAATATGATCTACTAATACAAAACCTATATTTAAATGAGTGTTTGACAGAATTACGACGCAATCAGGAATTATTTAACACATTAGAAGATTGTGTGTTTAATGAATTGTTAATAGACCGATTCAATAGTATGCAAAGAATGCACAATCAGAAATGGATAAAATATTCATAGTAAATATCTATTATAGTTTTTATTTTGTTAATTAAATATGTTAAAAATATGTTAAAGTAAATAATAATATTAAGTTTTACGAATGATTCCTTAAGTTACTGAAAATATATTTTAAAGAAAGAGTTTTTGACACCTCGAAGAAACATGCTTATGTTATGTATCAATTTTACTTGTAGTGTTGCTATTCTGCGTATAACTGAAAATTAAAATCAGGCGATCAGAACTTACATATTTCATTACGTAACTAAGTTTGCAGTCAAAAATCTTTTTTCGTAAACAAAACACTATACTATAAATGGTCATCTTGATATCATTTTCGTTTTCCCTTTGTATCACTGGATTAGTTCAGAATCATTTAACAGTAAATTTAAGTAAATCCAATATAGGGAATCGCGAAGAAATATTTTCTTTATACTGTTTTTTTTTTCATTTAAAATTAATACAGAAAAATCATTTGTTCAGCGATATCTTAATCACACACTAAAATGTTCATGGTATATTTTAAACAATACCAATTTGTTTCCAAAATTTATTTCTGATGCAAAACAAACAATCTACATTAAGACCAATAAGAAGTTTACAATAGGTTTAGAGGAAGTAGAAGCTTCGCCAGCTATAAAGCCCAGAAATTAGTTAAGAAAATATACCTAAACCTTGCTTACACACACAGATATAATAATTGCTAACAATTCTATTCTGGTGAAATGTGCAGCCTGCATGATATTTATACACTACGTAATCATCACTCTGCCAAATAAAAAGAACTACGCCACATAAATTTGGTGTAAACCAGCAACAAATACCCACGTTTTATTTACCTTGGAAAGAAAATAAGCTATAACGTTTTTACTGCTGTTAATTGAAGAGTTCTCGCCAAGGGCCTTTTTGCGTCTGTTTTGGGTGCTACACATGATTCGTTACTTGGAATGGTGTCAAACCAGATTCAACTGGGATGTAGAGTGGAACTTTATTTGCTTTAGTGGTGAGTCCAGATTCTGCTTAGGGGCCCATGATGGACGCAGACGTGTCCATCGATTTCGCGGTGAAAGGCAAAATGTAGAGTTTGCCTTAGCACACAGCCAATACCTCTGGCATCATGGTATGGGGCGCCTTATATCTTGGAAGTAGCCCTCCCTCGTATTAATTTGGGGTAGCCTAACGTTCTACAACCTGTTGTCATACCTAACATTAAGACTATCCAAACTCCATAAGAAATTCCTAACTTTCTTTGAAGTTTATTTGAGTGAATTTGGAGTAAAAATAAAAACGATATTAATTTATGGTGGTTTAATTATATTGAAATGACAAACTGTTAAATTATTTAACAAGCAAATGTATGAAACCTATCAATATGGTGGGCAATAAAAGTGTGTCAAACTAAAAATTTTATGAAGTACGAAAAATGTGAAAGTGTGATGCATTATTTATGCGTCCAAAAAATTCCGGGACTATATGTGAACGCTAACACCAATATTGTGTGCTATAACCAAATCAACGTGGACCTAACCTGTTCAAATAACCTGGAGAACGGGTGTAAAGTTGACAATATCTAGAATATGGAATAAAATTAACAAAATTGAACAACTTAAGGATGGTTGTGATCGTTAGTGGGTGGTAATCCATATTTCAACACATATTGAAACACTTACTATGTTTTTACTACAATTTTACAATAAATTAATTGTGTTAAAAACGTAGTATTTTAATATTTGTTTAAAATTAAGCAAACTGTATCCAAAACAAACATCAATAATATTCATCCACAAGGGAAAATATATCTGAAGTTGCCCCGACAAAATCAAAAGGCAACGTCTATGCCTTGTCGATGATAACCCGGCCAAAGTAGGCACAATAAAAATTAGGCTGTCAAATTAAAAATGATAGCTCAAAATAAACAATACCCAGCGAAATCAGCTGATATAACACATCCCAGTGAGGTCGCCTATAATCAAGTATATACAAGCAATCAAAATGGATGTTTTCACCGACCCCAGGCATAATAGGCGACGTAAATCGAACAAAAATATCATGGGAACTGGCGGTTGCATCAAATCCAATATCCAAGCTGAACCAAAAAAGACTTAACTTCTAAAAAAACGGATTCATAGTGCTATACCTGAAGAAGATATGCAACAACATATCAAAGAAGTAATTAGCAAAAAGACATTTTCCTGTTACAAATTCCCTAATGTGTGAAATTCAAGGTTATAAGCAATATGATGGCACTTGAAATCACAGCAGCTTTATTTATCTCGAGAAAATAAAAAGAAATATGTGATAAAAAGTAACAAAATCCCGATCTTATTTTACTAAAAATAAATCGACCTATCTTTTTTAATCGGAAAATGGCATGCACTCAAATCGTGTTTATTTTAAGCAACACCCCTCATCCTATTGTCAATAGAATTCGCGATATTGCTAAGCAACACATTTATTTGTGCATGTGAGTGGTAGTAGTAGTGTTAAGCTATCGACAACGTGGTTCTTCCGCCGCGAGATTTGTGTATTTGTGTGTGTAAATGAGCTTGTTAATTTAAAGGATCACCTACGTTACTTTAAAGCAGGCATGTGCAACGTTCGGCCCGCGGGCCGGATACGGCCCCGGACTTCATTTTATCCGGTCCGAAGCACCATTTTTAAATCCCACTAAACCTGGCCCTTGAAAGTAAAAAATATATATGTATTCTTAATCATTTTCATATAATCTAAAGATCATAAAGTTTTATAGGTATCATAAAATTTTGTACTGTATTTAGACAACTCAGCATTCAGTGTATGCAATAAACAGGAAAAACCCGTCTTATTTGCACTGGCTGTAAGTATGTTGATTAGTGAAGGAAGAATCAGCAGAGCAAAAGAACGTGGTTATTTGTAGTGAGGCACAGCAATTTCTAAATTCATACTTAATTTACAATTTAACATAATCTTTAAAATGACATGAGAGAAGAGAAGAAAAGTTTATATTGAAAATCGTATTTTTCAAGATAAGTGGACTAACGATTATTTTTTATTATGCAAAAAAAGAAACCTGTTTGTTTAATTTGCCTCGAAAGTATATCAGTGGTAAAATAATTTAATTTAAAACGCCACTTAACATCAAAACATTCTAGTTATAGTAATCTTAATGGGCAACAAAGAAAAGATAAAATAATAAATTTGAAAAAATGTGTCCAACAGACTCTTTTCCACAAACGATATAGAAAAAATAAGTCTTTCTCGTTAGACTATAACAAGACGTATCGATGATAAGGCCAACGATATCAAATCAAACCTTAATTTACATGGGTAGCAGAAGTTTGGGGCATTGAGAATTCCTGGCTATTCAACCTATAAAGGATACCACACAAGAAGAAAACATTTTCGAAGAAGTAAAAGCAGTTTTTAATCAATTTGAGCTTAAATGGGAGTATCTAAGTAGAATTTCTACTGATGGTGCTCCAGTTAAGGTTGGTTCTAATTTAGGAGTTGTCAATAGAATTAAATTGGAACTGTGTAGTAGGAATATCGACACTGAAGATATGAGTGTATTTCACTGCATTTTACATCAACAAAATGTGTGTGCAAAATCGATCAAATTTACACCTGTAATGAACAGTAGTTTCTTGCATAAATTTCATTAAATCAAGAGCCATCAGTTCCAAACATTTTTGGAAAAACTGCAGTCTGAATTTGAAGATCTGACATTTTATTGTGAAGTGCGCTGGTTAAGTAAAGCAAAAATTTTAAAACGATTTTATGATTTGAAAGATGAGGTATTTGTTTTTATAGATATGAAATAAAAACCTGTATAAGAGCTAAAAAAAAAAACAAATTTGGTCTGCGATCTTGCGTTTCTCGTTGATCTAACAATTCAAATAAAAGATCCGGCCCACGATCTTGATGAAGTTGCACATGCTTGCTCTAAAGCACCATTAATTGTATCCTAATCCAACTGCTGACCCAAACCAGCGTTTTTGCACGTTAGTTCGTGGCCGCAACCAAATGCGCCACCACCGGCGTGTTCGTGCATATGATTTATTCCGATAAAAACGGGAGTTCTTGTTATTTTACTTGTGATAAAATTCAGCTTAGTACGCAAAACTCAGCTTTCGAAATAGGAGCTAATTTCGAGGAACTTGACAAACTAACGGATCCTATTAACTGCCCAGCCGGTGTATTATAAGCAAATATATTTTTCGAAGGGACCGCCGGGCTTCCGAATCAACGTAAAATTCGAGGTACGCCGACTAAACCTTCACTAATAGACCTCTACTTTATCAATATACAGAGTATTAAAAATAAAGTGACTTGAATCATTCTTAATATGTAATAATAATCAATTTAACTATTGGTTTGTGTGAAAACTGGTTAAAAGATCCTGAAGTGGCAAATTTTAGTATAGTATAAATAACTTTTTCTACTCCTATAATGAAATAACATAATTGTAGGTTCCTTTTTGATCCTGAAATGTAGTACATAGTATGTTATGTATATATTATATTTGAGTAAAAGAACATAATTTGTCATTTTGAACTCCACCCGTGCTTCTTTCGACCAAAATTTTATGTATATTTTTGTGTCTGAATGTTTTTAATTTTGTACTACAACAATGTTTCACCACTCAGTGGCTTCATCAGGTAGATAAAAATATGATTCAAAAATTACTATTATCACTTATATACTAGTGAATAAGGTTGGAAAGGGGGAGGGGGTGTTATAATAATATGAAAATTACATTGTATACTATTAACCGAATGCATAGAATAGGCTAGCATTTTCTTGAAATCTTCATGTAACCATATTCTTTCTGCACGTTCAACTATTTTTCTTGCTGCTATTGACTTACTGTTGGTCCAGTTTTTTGCATTTGTATAAGAACCAAATGTTTTGCTCACACGTTTTGAATCTTAATTGTAATTTGTAGAACCACTTAGCCTGTTCGCCATCGCTGGCTGATTTTAAATATTGGATTGATGCGGCTGTTACTTGTCGAAACTCCATAATAACACTTAAATAAATACTGACACAGTATAGGGTTTCTGAATGTTTTTAATTTTGTACTACAACAATGTTTCACCACACAGTGGCATCGATATGTAGATGACATATTGGTCTGCTTCACAGGCACTAACAGACAACTACAATCCTTCCTACAGCACATTAACAGTATTCATAACGACATTAAATTCACCGTAGAATTAGAATCAAATAAATCAATCAACTTCCTAGACTTGACTATTACACGAGCAAATAATAAACATGAATTTAGTATTTACCACAAACCAACCCACACTGATACAACCATACACATGCAATCCTTTCATCCCAAATCCCATAAATTCGCTGCATACAATGCCATGGTACACCGGTTAAAAAACACGCCCCTTTTAAAAACTAATTTTAATTTGGAATTAAACCGTATCCTTACCATCGCCATAAACAACGGCTTTCAAGAATTCTCTATTAGAAATCTGTTATTCAAAAAACAACAAAAACAAATAATTTCAATGATCTTTCCCCAATCCAGCAATCTCTCCCAGAATCCATATACATCAATAGAATATCTAGGAAATATATCCGAAAATGTGACACATACTTTACATAGATTGAATATTAAAACACCATTTAAAACTACGAATACACTATCAAAATTCATCAACAATTCTAAAGATAAAACAAATAAGAACAAATAATCTGGTGTCAATTTATTAACTTGTGGAGATTGTCTTAAAGTTTACGTTGGGCAAACAGGAAGAAGTTTTGAGCAATGTATCAAGGAACATAGAGCTTGTTTTTGTCAAGGAAAATCGAATTCAACTTACGCAGAACATTTAACAGAACACGGCCACTCATTTAACCATAATTTCAAAATTTTACATAAACAAAACAAAGGTTTAAAACTAAATTTATTAAAGTCGATGGAAATCAATCGGTTTCGCAAACGAGGTGTTCTGTTAAATGATCAGATCGATGTCAATAACTCACCAGTACTGAATATTTTCTAAACTTGTATTAAAAACTAATATGTATATACACGCCTGTTTATATATGTGTTTATATTTTATGTCCATATTTGTAGCCAATTCTGTGCATTCGGTTAATAATATACAATGTAATTTTCATATTATTGTAATAAACAACTCCCCCCCCCTTTCCAACCTTGTTCAGTAGTATATAAATGATAATTGTAATTTTTGAATCATATTTTCATCTACCTGATGAAGCCACTGTATGGTGAAACATTGTTGTAGTACAAAATTAAAAACATTCAGAAACCCTATACTGTATCAGTATTTATTTGTTATTATGGAGTTTCGAAAAGTAACAGCGGCATCAATCCAATAGTATATTTTTGTAGTTAATTTGTTTTTAAATGTATTTTTCTAAGAAAGAAGACGAAAGATGTAAATAAATAAATAAATAAATATTGGATTGATGAGGCTTTTACTTGGCGAAATTCCATTATATAGGTGATAAATAAAACACTTGGGTTTTGAGAATTTACACAATTTAATGTCGATGCACTGCGACAATTGTTTCGCCACACAGTGGCTTCATCAGGTAGATGAAAATATGATTCAAAAATTACAATTATCACTTATATACTAGTGAACAAGGTTGGAAAGAGGGGGGGCTGTTGTCGCCATCGACATTAAATTTTGTATATTCTCAAAACCCAAGTGATGTATAATATTATGGTACTTATTAATAATAAATTTCATTTAAATCGAATAAAGCGTTCAATTGTTATAAACAAAAGAAATAAAAATTTTTGAAACTTTGAAGCCAAATTCCGGCGTAACCGTAAATTTTTGGATATAGATAAGTTGCGTTAAATCATCATATTTTGACCCCGGGAATCTATGGTCCACCCATTTCCCCGCATTAACAGGACACCCTGTATATTATGTTATATTATTTTAATTTTAAGTTTTAAGTCACTTTATTAAAAAAAAGATTTATTCTTATTTATTTTTATAAATCATCACCTATGCAATTAAATAACTAATATCCTGTAATTATATTAAATTTATTTAAAATTTTTAAATTAGCGAATTTAAAATGTTGATTCAATCAATTATTATCTTGTCAATTTGAATACCAAATGTTGAAAATTGTTTTTTATAATATAATGAAAGTCGTCGTTAAATGCAGTTTATTCTGCCGAAATGAATAAAACCAGTTTATTACAGCTATTGAAAATGTCTACATAGTTGACGAAATGTATTTTTAGCGTTTTAAATAAACTAGTGAAGAAGAAAAAAAATACTAATTGTTTCATTTAAATAATTAAATAATCTTCACGTAACAAAACAAAATATCTTAATATTTCTTCCTTATAATTCTTCTATTGAATTGGATTTTTGACTAATTAAGACAACTAAGAAAATATAAGGTCCTAGACCGAAGCTCTGAGAATAGAATTGGTTAATATCAAAACCGTTTCATCATAGGAAAAACAGTTTATTTTATTAATTTCTAACTTGCCAATTTCAATACGGTGTGTTAAAAATTGTCTATTACAACGTTATGCACAATTGTGAGGTAAATTGATTCATTATTGATAATAATTCCTAATTAAATTAAATAATACCAATCGCTTTATAAAATTAGTGTAGAGAGCTTAATTAGATCCAATATATACAAAATCTCATATTTATAGTTTATTGGATTTCGGAACTACAATAAATTTAATTGAGAATATTTGATCTAATTGTAATTCAGTAAGTATGTATATATTTTTAGTAATTCTCTATTAAATAGATACATTATAATGAGTACAAAATCTGTTTCCACAAAAAATACGTTAAATTTTATGCGAAAGACAGAGACAGAAAACATATTTATTGTAGATAGTATTACATTATATAATTATAATAATTTTTTTCTTCGTCCTCTTCTCTTTTTATTATTTGTTGTCGCTGTTTTTAGTTATATGCAAAAGTATGTTTGCGTTATTTCTTTCTCTATATAGTATACGTATATAGAAGAAGTATTGTTTTCGTGATTTGTTTGGAATGTTTTGTTTTGTTTGATTTCTGGAAAAAATTGTGTCTGTGTGTGTGTCTGTGAATGCTTACTTGAAGCCGTCTTTTGTTTTTTCCCGATTTTTCATATTAAAAAAAAGTTTTTAATATGAAAAATATTACAAAACATTTAAAAAAAAAGTTGAATAAAATAAGAAATTGAAGTTGAAGTTTTATTAAAACATATTTTTGATAAAATTCCAAAGTTTCGAGAAAAAAACAATAACATTTGAAAATTTTGACATGTTCTTCAATTACTAATAAACTATAGGAGTTACATAAAATGTATATAACAAATAATTGTAAAGAATTGCAAAGTGAACAAATTATTGAGAATAGCTTTTTTTGCGTAAACCTCATAGTTTTCGAGTAAAATATAGGGAAATTATTATGATGGCCACATCACAATTTTACTAAACACATAATCTGCTGTGTTATATATGTCTGTATAGCTTTTGTATAAAATATTGTTTTTTTCGAGCTATTATAATATTTTAGGTATCACATATCAATGTTCCTTTCTGTAGAAGAGACACATTTTTAAAGGTTTATAAATGTAACGTAAACGTAATTATTATTATTATTATATCGTATGCATCTACATGTATTTAATAGCATTATTAGTATTAAATACGCAATAATTTACTTAAAACAGTTTTTTAAATTTTTTTTTAAATATCAAATAATTTTTCTTAAGAGAGCCAAAGCTTGAAGGATTTTTCTTTATAAACAATATGATAATAACCGTTTGATAAATAATAATATTTTCAATAGTTAAAAAATAAAACTAATGCACTTTGACAAGACACACATCTGTAGAATGATTTTAAATTAAAAGGTTTATAATTATTAGATAAAGTTTAAAACTTCACTCAAACAATAATTTTCGTCAATGAGATGTAGACCCACAAATAGACAAACCTATTTCTGGAAAACATTTATTTTTATCAGAAGCTTTTTAGTACTTCGGATAAAGTATAAAAGTTTAAGTTTAACCTTTTAGTTACTTAAACCTCTCGTGGTAGAGCTTTTAAGACAAAGCTTACATACACACATTTAATTATATTAAATAGAATACTGTGATAAACATTCAAAATCATTTCAGATATTTTAAGAGATATAATACACATAGCGGTTGTCAACTAATTATCACTTAATCTCTAATTAACAACGAAAAGTTTAATGAAATGCAAAACTCTTACACTTAAAACTAAGCAACGCGATAGATAACTTAAAGATGTATTGACTTTGAAGGGCATCAGCACGTTCCGCATCACAAGTTTTCGGAAATAATCGTTAACAGGACACTTGTTTATAGTGAATACTTATATTGACATACAATAACCAATATGCTATTCAAGGATAGTGTCATTCACGGAGCTTGCAAACTAGTTTAAATCACCCCAAAACCGAGAAGAGTCTGACCAAAAAGAAGCTGAACTGCTCGAAAATGTCTAAGACCAGGCTAACAAAAAAACTAAAACACTCACATACCACTACTAAAACCACTACATCCACATAAATATCGAATACAATTACAATGACCACCACAACCACACAAACCATCCCCGATAAACATCCTTATAATGACATGTGCCGCTTCTGAAAACACGGCACTTAAATCCGCTCTGCATCACTAAATCACATTTAATTAATCCTTTGTAGTAAATCTTCTTTTTTCTAGTAATGTTCAATAAAAATTCATATCTCACTATAAATTGTTAACTTCTTGTATTTTTCTTCACTCAACACTTGATAATGACCGGCAACGGTCGAAACTCTAGTTGTGTAAAAAAATGACAATGCACTGCCGAGCATAAAACTAAAAAATGGTTATGCGGCCATCATAGTACTTTACCTATATTAAAGCTAAAAGCTTAACAATTCTAAAAAATATTTTGGAAACTTTAATTAAATTTCTAGAATTAAGGTATTACTTTTATTTTTTTTTTCAGCATAGCTTAAGGAAATTAAAAAATCTTGGATCGTTAATTATTTAATAATCTCATCCGTCACTGCCTACTTATAATTTAATTATTTTTATATACTTACATTTTTAATCATAATAATGGTTGCGACCGTTACTATGTGGTAATTCATGATAAACACTAAAATAAAACACTTACTATGTTTTTACCACTAAAATTTATTGTAAAATATATAAAATAAATTACAACAACACACGACTTAAGTTTCGACTTTTAAAGGTTATTATCAAGTTCATTTCACTTGATAATGACCTTTAAAAGTCGAAACTTAAGTCGTGTGTTGTTGTAATTTATTTTATATATTTTACAATAAATTTTAGTGGTAAAAACATAGTAAGTGTTTTATTTTAGTGTTTACTTACATTTTTATTTTGTTTTTGTTATATATTGTATTTTATTTCTGCATTATAGCCCTTATATTACCCTGTAATGGACTGTAGTCTGTTAGAAAATAAATATTATTATTATTATAAAATAATAATAGTGCAATGAACTGATCAGATGTGTGGGAAATAAATGAAAAGAAATAAATTAAATTAAATTAATTTATAAAATTCGAAAATACATAATTTAAAACATATAAATTTATTTTACCAAATAAACTATTTAATAACAATAAATTTAACTAACTTCATAAGCGGTGTAGTGCAATAGAACATAAAATGAATAATTGTACGAAATGTAATAAAAAGTTATCTTCTACGGGGGAGTATATAACCTGCTACAACTGTAATGCCCGCCTACACTACCAATGTTCCAACTATAAAGGAATCGACTTATAAGGCAAAGGGAGAAAATGCAAAAAAATAATGGAAATGTGATTTGTGTAGGAAATCGCGAGATTCTAGCACCGATTCAAATAAAAGGACTGGAGAATCTAGTGAAGATTACGGTATTAGTTCGAGCAATCCTGAACAACTTATTATGGAGATTACACAAAATTATGAAGATCTCATGTCGATAAACGGTTTTATGAAACGAGTGAATAACCCAACGCGAGAGGAATTTAGAAACGATATATTAGTAAGTGCGTGCCTAGATCATATCTTCTACAAAGAACAACAGAGTAAACTCTCCAGTGCTGTAATTCAAACAAAAATATCGGATCACTATATGATTAGTTGCTCTTTCAATGTAGAACACAAAACGAAAACTAAAGGCAATAATACAATAACAAAATTAAATCATGCAATTTTTCGACATCAACTACAAACACTGTTTCACAAAAATATCATTGATTCCTATTATTGTCCTGAGAAATTATTATCATTTATACAAGAAACATATTTAGAAGTGAAATCCGCATCAACATATACTATAAAAAAGCGTAGACACTAAGGTAAGCCATCAAATCCCTGGATCACAGAAGCTATTCTTCAAGAAATGAAGAAACGTGATACCATATTTCAAGCATGGAAACCCAGTTCTTCGGATGGAGAAAGATATCACAATTTGCGCGAAATATACAAAAACCATCGAAATCAAGTTACATATTTAATTAGGAGGGAAAAACAAAAATATTATTACAATTTATTTGAAAAAACAAAAAACAATATGAAGGCAACATGGAAAAACATAAATAATGTTATGAAGCAGAATTCGAATACAGATAAAACTGAAATAAGCAAATATTTTAATATTCCGGATTTCGACATATCTAATAATTAGAGAGCGGATTTCTAGCATTATGCTTATCCATAATATTAATAGCATCGAAAAAATTTCTTAATATCTATACGAATCTTGAAGAATGTGATTACTTAGCGCTAAGTTTTTTTGGGCTTTTTTGCTTATTTTGACTTTTTGTGCTTATTTTGACTTTTTATGCTTATTTTCATGCTTTTTTTAGATTTTGATGCTTATTTGGAGCATTTTCTTAAACATTTAAAAAAAATTTAATAATAATTTCACGCTGATATTAAATTAATGTGCTAATATAGAGAATTTTCGTAAAAATCTGTATCCCATCATTTATAAATTATATTTGTATTACATATTTTCTTCGTGTCTTTTGACAACATAATTGTTAAAAATCTTCATAATATGATACAATAATTATAATGAATTTTATTATTAATAAATATTAGTATAAATTACCAATTTACAATGGATTCGTTTATAAATAAGTAGATATAATAGACCGTCTCATTATTCAGATAATACAGACGAACGCTTCATAGGAATCACACCTATGATATTCCGGATGTAAACGTCGTTAAAAAATAAATAGGGGCCCCAGTAAGTATTAAATGTAAACAAATTTAAGTGATAGCTAATAATCATGTGTTCTGCAACCGTATCAATTTCCTTCTCTCGGCAAAAGTACCGATGGGACGACTGGCGCATATTTACCGTTTTCGTTAATTTTCATATTCAAACTCGCATTCATAAACTATTGAATTGACATTCCAAAAACTTTGCTTATTTATCAAAAATTACCATACGCGTGAATCGTATTAACCTGGGGAATCACAGATAAATTATATTATATAATTCACATGTATATTTAACCCATAATGCAAAAGGTGAAAACCACAATACAAGAATTAATTAGAGGCTATTCAGAATTAATAAGTGAAAATTATACATTCTTTTGTAAGGCATGTTTAAAAATAGTAAGTTTTATTTTAGTTCCCAACTGCATCCTAACTAGTCAAGACTTGTATGTAAAACATGTTATAACAACACTACGTCAAGAACGTTTGAAAAAGTTCAAAGCTGAACTAACAAAACAGCACAATTTCACAATCTTTAGCATCATCTTCAATTAAATTCAAATTTGTGCAAAATACTTTTACATTCTAATATCCCTTTAAGAAAATTACAAAATAATGCATTTAAATCTTTCTTGGGAAAATATTGTAAAATACGCATTCCCGAGAAAAAATTATGTAGCTCTTAGATACTATGAAACCATACAAAAAATTAAAGATATTATTAACAATAATTATATGTGGTTTGGTGTGGATGAAACCACAGACTTGTTTAATTTAATAATATGAGTTTAACATGAAGACATCCGACCAACAGTATTTTGATATATACAAAAGAATTGAAAACTGATAATAACATTATAGCAAAATTCATAAATGATGGACTGACAGCTTATTTTTGCTGTAGACAATACCAAGTTACAAAATTTTACTAATAATGCATTTTGTGCATTGTACAAGTTTAGCACATGAATAGAAACGAATTTCTGAAACTATAAGAATGAAATTTCCATTTGTAGATTTAATTAAATATGGAAAAATAGTTCTTTTATTCTTCTGTGAGTACAATTATTCAAGAAGTCATTATCTGATATCTCACTGCCCCATAAACCGGTGCTAACAAAATGATGACGATATTTATAACGCATTGAGTATTATGCCTTTTCAACAATTGTTTTAATACAGATATTTAATTAATAATTAGAAAAATAAAAGTAATCTACAAGAACCACAACATCAACACCAAACAAGAAACAAAACTACAGGACAATTTTACGTGCCATCACATAACAACAAATACGGACTAAGAACTAACAAAGTGCAATTACCTAAAATTATAAATTCCTTACCCGCTGAAATTACAAACTCAGAAAAGTTAAGCACGTTTAAGCTAAACATAAAGGTATTTTTCAGAAAATAAGTCTTAAATTCTATATTATAAGATTTATGGCTACTGATATACACTAGTGATAAAAGTAACGTCGCTGACAAGCTTTTAGCTTAGCGACTAGAATTAGATATTTACTGTCTTTCTCTAAAGAAAGTAATAAATAGAAATAAATTATTATTACGTCATGTATAATGATAACATTTTTTTTGGTTCAATTTATATTAGTATTGTGTTAATTTAAGCTAAATTGTTAAATGTGATTTTTATTTGCTAAACAGAATTGTTATAGTGTTGTTATATGTAAAATAAATATCCACAAAGCAGCAAATCTTCAACAGAATGATATTCAGGATGACGATATTTATAACGCATTGAGTATTATGCCTTTTCAACAATTGTTTCAATACAGATATTTAATTAATAATTAGAAAAATAAAAGTAATCTACAAGAACCACAACATCAACACCAAACAAGAAACAAAACTACAGGACAATTTTACATACCATCACATAACAACAAATACGGACTAAGAACTAACAAAGTGCAATTACCTAAAATTATAAATTCCTTACCCGCTGAAATTACAAACTCAGAAAAGTTAAGCACGTTTAAGCTAAACATAAAGGTATTTTTCAGAAAATAAGTCTTAAATTCTATATTATAAGATTTATGGCTACTGATATACACTAGTGATAAAAGTAACGTCGCTGACAAGCTTTTAGCTTAGCGACTAGAATTAGATATTTACTGTCTTTCTCTAAAGAAAGTAATATCAACGGGGAACATTAAGGTTTCAATTTCAAACAAAATTGACAACCCCGGTTTGAATAAAAAGAAAAAGTTAAATAATTTGGCCTACGCTATATTCAAAACGGATCCCGCTGATTACCCTCTAGTTCTTAGGCAGAGCACCACAATCACTTGAAAAAAATGGAAAGGACTTACCTGGGTTCCTCCTGGTATCGACGTCTTCGGACTAACACACACTTATTTATTATATATATTTCTTTAGAGGATTTTAGATTGGAATTTAGCTAAACCAATTAAAATAATAAAATGGAAATGTTCAAAAATCAGAACAGAATTTTATTACAAAAAAACAAGAAAAGAAAACAATAACAATAAGCAAAAAAAAAAAAGAAATATAAATATATACATGTACCAGACCCACACGTCGAACACTCAAAATTAAAATTTAAACTTACAAAAAGAAATGAAAATTGATTTCGCGACTAAACTTACGCACGCACTATTTTTCTTCACTTGGCAGAATTTCGCAACTAACTCTTCTCATTGTTCGCGCTGGTTTTTGTTAACCACCCCAACCCCCTTCCAATAAGTCGTCATTGGGGTTAGTGGTGGTTAAGCGCCTAGCTCCTGATTGGAGCGTCGGCGACGTCGCTGTTTACGCAAGCGCTTTGAATTAACCCCCTCTATTGCACTTTGACATTTGTTTGTCAGTGTTCGATGCTTAAACATGAAATGATTTAATCATTTATATATGTATATGTTATTTACATATTATATGAATGGTTTAGGCATCTAGAACACATTTATTGCATTCTATGCTGGGGTTGTGCGCTTTACTTTCACGACGTTGCATTATTGACCATTTAAAAAAACAAAACAAAAAAATAGTGCGTGAATTATTAATTATGTAAACTAGAGAAAAAAAAAAACAAAATATTAAAAATAATTGTGGAATTAGATTTTGAGTGGACGAGTGTTTGTCTAAAGATATGAAACATATGTGCGGAGGGGTTCATATATACTATATCAAAAAAAATACATTTGAATTCTAAACATAATTACAATGCATAATATGCGTGATAATATTAATGCAAAATTATTTTAAACGTATTTATTTCATTTGAACCTTTTACCTGGGTTGCACCAAATTTCCCTTAATCCGCGGGCGTGCCGAAAGGTACGCACTTCGGCATATCGGCTATTGTCTAGGCGAACATCTGGCCTTAATGACTGAACTTTCCGGCTTAAGAAAATCTCCGTTTACAACCCTTCAATAAAATTACAGAACCCCCCGCAAATAATATTTACAATGAACTAACCTAATAAACTAATCCTATATTTACAATTATTTACAATTGAGGCTGTGAATATATATCCACGAACTTGGTTCATTTTAATATTAATGATTAGGAGGTTAAAAAAAAATAATTAAAAATGGGCTTCGTTGTTGTCGCGAACTGTTTTAATTATGGTTTCGCCGATGTAATCATTTTGTCGGTGTTTTCGGTAAAACACCGGTAACAATTCGGCCCCGTGAAATGAACCAAATTCGCTGTAAAAGAACGTCTTAAAATCAAAATATTATTACAATCATGAACAAAAAGTAAAAGAAGGAAAATACTTATGTCTTGTCCATACATTGATGTTCCGCTTGAAAGTCCACTGATATATTGCCAATGAGTGTGCCCGGATGTCTCCTTCCGAATAGTCGCGGAAATTGAGAATGCACGAATCTAATTAACGTTTATCACACAAATTACGGTGCACGGGAGTGTCACTACTTTCTATCAGAGCGTCCATTTCGCGATAAAAGCAGGCACTAAAACACGGCATAAACTGTCACTGTGCTGATGTGGATGGCCCTTGCGGAGGTTCATCGGTGTCATCTTCGTCCAGGTCGTCATCTGAAGCTGCGTCATTCTGGGGTTCTGGTGCTGGTCGAATATCGTCCGCATGAACTCTTACATTGTGGCCATTTCGGTCGATCAGGAAAACTCGCCCCGCAAAACAATCCCGGATTACAAATGGTCCTAGCCATTTAGCGGCGAAACCGGCAGGATTTTCGTTGTCGCTTATAGGGTGGTTTCGAATAACAACCTGTTGTCCTATTTCGAACTGGGAGGGTTCTGCTTGCTGATCATATTTCCGCACGTACTCCCTATTTCGGTTTCGAATACCTTCTTGACGGATTTGTAGTTCGTCATTGTGGTTGTGCGGACGGGCTAGTGGGATATCATGTTCTGCAGGCCTCGGTAATTGGTAACCCAATAGTGCTTCAGCGGGTGTAACTCCAGTCGCAGCGTTGGCACGGGAACGGAGTTCAAATAGAATTGGCTGAAGGTGACGGTCCCATTGGTTTCCAGGCTGTCCTTGCATCCTAATCCGTAGGCATTTCTTCAACTCCTGGTTTCGCCTTTCTGTTGGATTAGCTTGGGGATGGTATACCGGAGTATAAAAAGCTTCAATTCCCCAACTCTGAAGCTGATCTTGCCAACGGCGTGCGGTGAATTGTGGCCCATTATCGCTGATCAAGTTCCTTGGGTAACCGAACCTATGAAAGACCTGTTCTTCTAACAGTTTTAAAATGTTAGTAGTACTTGCCTTTCCGATCGGGAACGCTTCTACCCATTTAGTGAATAGGTCGGTTACTACAAGTATTGAGCGCTTACGTGTTGAGCTTGCGGGATATGGGCCCATTAAATCAACTGCTACGGTATGAAATGGTGCAGAGGGAATTCGAGCCTTCATCGGTGCTTTTTTCTGAGCCTTGCCGCGCTTCGTTGCAATGCAGATGAGGCAGCTCTTCACGTAGTCCCGGACGTCCTTCACGAGTGTAGGCCAGTAGTATCGGGCACGAATACTACGTATCGTTTCGTCTCGTCCTGGGTGAATTGCCTCATCGTGCATCGCGTGCAAGACTCTTGAAACCGCTGTGGCCGGCACGAACAGGGTTCGGTCTCGATTTTCTTCGGGTCTGTGGTATAGTTTCTCTTCAACTGCTTCGAATATATCGTTCCATTTAGTAAAATCGGGATGGTTTGGATCTGCTAGCAGTTGGAGAATTCTCTGGCTTTCCTCATCCTGTTGTTGAGCTTCCATGATTGAATGCACGACAGGGACTTCGAGTGCATTTAGCTCTGGCGGGAGGATGGAATCTAACTCGGGCAGAGGGCTAATAGGCTGGTCTTCGGGGTCACGGCTAAGCATGTCGGGTAGCTGGTTGGCTTCTCCTGGGCAATGGCTGATGTCAAAATCAAAACTCTGGAGTAATAGCGCCCATTTTGTGAGTTTTGATTTTGAATCTTTGAAATTATTCAGCCAAGTTAATGCTCTGCTATCCGTGATGACGTGGAAGTGGCGTCCCTCCAGCAGTGGGCGATACCTCTGAAGAGCGAAAACCAGGGCGAGGCACTCTTGCTCGTTTATATGGTATCGCTTTTGTGTATCGTTCAATTTTCTTGAATCAAATGAAATGATTCTCTTCTCGCCTGTGGGAGTCATCTGAAACAGTACACATGAGATACCTACATTTGATGCGTCCGTTTGGACAGTAAATTCGAGATTAGTTAAGGGCCTATGGAGCTGTAATGGTTGTTTCACACGATTTCGTAACATCTCCATAGCGGCTGTTGCTGCTGGAGTCCATTTAAATGTGCGGTTAGTAGCCAGTAAATCGTTTATTGGTGCCGCAATTGTAGCAAAATCGTGTATATACTGTCTTACCCAATTACAAATTCCCAAATATTTCCTAAGTTGCCGCCGGGTTTTCGGGATTGGATGATTTGCAATTTGTTGCAGATGTTTTTCTAAAGGTCTAGTCATATCGCCGTCCACCATGTGCCCTAAATACTCCAATGCCGTCTTACCGAATGAACACTTTTCCGTGCCTAATCGTAAATCGAACTGATCCAGGCGTTCGAATATAAGTGCAAGATGCCTTAAATGTTCTTTAGGTGTGTTCGAGTAAACAATTATGTCGTCAAGGTACACCATAGTAAAATCGTGTAACATACCTGCGAGTACCTCTTGCGACATTAATCGTTGAAATGTAGCGGGTGCATTTTTCAATCCAAACGGCATTACCCTGAATTGATAGTGTCCTCCATCTGGTGTTGAAAATGCAGTGTATAATTTTGAACATTCCTCCATCGGAATTTGCCAGTACCCGCTTTTTAAATCCAACGTTGAAAAAATCTTCGCGTCACCGAGGTCGCGAAGCGCTTCTTGGATAATGGGCATAGGAGTCGTCTCGGAAACTGTCACTGCGTTTAGTTTTCTATAGTCAATACAGAAGCGGTTTTCTCCATCCTTCTTCTTGACTAAGACTATAGGTGATGCATAAGGGCTGGTGCTGGGTTCAATTATACCTTGTGTAATTAACTCCTCCACTTGTGCATCAATCTCTTGTTTCCGGGCAGGGTTTACTCGATAAGGGCGGATTCTTATCGGTTTATTCGTTGTTAGGTGAATCTTGTGTTCCGTCGTGCGTGTACGTTGTCCAAATTGGTCCTTTGGTTGGAATGTTCGACTAAATCTCTCTACTAGCTCTTCGAATTCCTTAGCTGCATTTCCAACAAAATTATGATTTAATTTCGGCGGCCTGGTTCCTTCCTCAATCGTAGGTTGATCGGTCCACCGGATCGTTTGGCGTAATCCGGTGCCGATGTGAATGCACCGTTTGCTACAGTCGATTATAGCTTCATGCTTCATGAAGAAGCCTATTCCTAGAATAGCTTCATATCGAAGCCCGGGCATTATCAGGAACTCCTCTGAAAACTGCTGCGTGCCCAGTCGAAATTGGACTGTGGTTGCTCCTGTAACTTCAGCAGTTATATTTTGCTCAGCTAAATTCGTTCTTGCACGCAGTGGTAGAATGTGGCTTTGAGTAGGTGCATACCGAATATAGTTTTGGCCGGCGCCGAGATCAAGCAAACATTTCAAAATTTGATCACGCACTAATAATGGCAGAATGACTAATTGTGACGTACGAGTAGAAAAAGCGCACAATGGCTGATTGTCATTATCACTCGAAGACACATTTATATCACATTCACTAGTAGTTTCACTTTTCACTACACAATTGTCCTGGTGGATGCGCCCATTATCGTGGTGGAGGTGTCGGAATGTATTTGCATTAAAACGTGGGATGAATTGTCTTGACTTTTTTCGTTTCCTCTTACGGTTGCGCTGTCTGTTTGCGGAGGCGACAGGAGAGCTTAATAAGCCTAACTCTACTCCTGCCGCTGATGATAGTTTCCCGACGAATTTACATTTTGAGATTGTCTGTTCGTTGCTGAGTTTTGTTCCTGCGAATCACGATTTTCATCGATTTGTCGATGTCGATCTTGATTAATCGTAAATCTATGATCCCGTTTATCCGCTTTTTCAAATCGAGGGGGGCCGGAGCGATAGTTTTTGCTTCTATTTTCGCCTCTCCAGGAATTCTGGTGAAGTGGTTTGTTTTTCGGCGGATCTGTATTTTGTGCGGCTACGTTTTGCTTGTGTGCTCCAACTCTTGCCTGCGACGATGACAATTTTGTGGCTCGCTTAACAAACTGTTCCACCGTGTCTGGTTTGAAATGTAATGCTTGTTTAAGCGAGTCTGATGCCAATTCCCACATAGCTAGAGTTTTCATTTCCTCCGACCAGAACGACAGATGTCTATCAAACAAAACTCTCTTCTGAATTGCGAAAACTCCTGGTGGCGTGGACCCCTGTGGTTTCATCAGAACTTCCTTGGTTTCATCCAGTGCTACTTTTGCTGGATCGATGGAGAGAATGAAAAGGTCCTTTGCTTCATCCCATGAAACGTTCTCGTTAAAATAACCGCCGTATTTCTTCGTGCACTCCGCGTCCATTCCCGCTAGAGCGCGGCGGTGTTTAACATCGTCCCTCAGATTCTGCCCCTCAAATTCAATTTCCAATTGGCTGATATATTTCCGCGGATTACGACCATCAAATTTCACTTTGTCGTCCTCGCCAATATTTTTCAGTAGATATGTAATTTGATTCGCGGGTAAAGACGTAGTTATCACTGCTGATGAAGGAGGTGCCACCGGTAGAGGAGATAAATGGGTGTCGACTCGCGCTTCCTGTAGTGGTGACGATCTTCTCGGAGCTTCCTGTCTCGGCTGAGAGAGGCGGGATAAGGCGCGCTGCTCATGTTCAATGACATCTAGTCTATTCAACACCTCATCCAATCTAGCTCTTATTTCGTCCCTTTCATTTAGAAGCTGCTCCTCTCTTCTTAAATGTGCCTCCCGGACTTCTAACATTTCCTTCCACGTAAATGTTCTTTCTTGTTTGCGGAGCCTCAGCTCCTCCTCTTCTTGTTGAAGTAATTCCTCCCGAAGTTTACTGAAGTTTTTCATTTTTTCCAAATGAGCACGGTACTCTCTAGCTTCCCTTTCGTCTAATTCTTCGAGGGCTAATGACGCATTAGAAGCTCGAGATGTCGGACGATGTCTTGGATGCAAAATAATGTCTTCGTTCATTTGCGACGCGATTTCACGTACGGATTGCCTGGAGCTTGGTCTCTCAAAATCGATATCTTCAGCACGGGAGTGAGTGCGCATGCTGTAAGTACTCATCTTTGTTCGAGTTAAAAAAAAAGAACTATTATTATTATTAATTAAACTCGGCCCCGTCGAGTTTCAAAAAAAAAAAATCAAAATGTAACTCGAACAAAGTAGTGCGTAGTCGGAAATATTATTTAAATAAGTGATTGTCGGTATTATGATTCTCTTTGTTTCTTACAACTAAATAAATTTAACACTTCACAACACTTCCTGTAAAAAAATGTATTAAGTTTAAACAAAGAGAATCTGAATTTTTATAGGCCAAAATAAAATATATACTTGAACAATTTATATTAAATATTTATATAAAATTAGAAATACTTGTGCAAGTAACGGATCGTGAGTTACAAAAAATTGTACATATATGTACTATTGCTAGGATTACGAATAACGCCTGATTAGTGTTATTCCTTAAAAGTAATCTATTTAAAAATAAAATTAAATCACGTTGAGCGCCATTTATCAACGGGGAACATTAAGGTTTCAATTTCAAACAAAATTGACAACCCCGGTTTGAATAAAAAGAAAAAGTTAAATAATTTGGCCTACGCTATATTCAAAACGGATCCCGCTGATTACCCTCTAGTTCTTAGGCAGAGCACCACAATCACTTGAAAAAAATGGAAAGGACTTACCTGGGTTCCTCCTGGTATCGACGTCTTCGGACTAACACACACTTATTTATTATATATATTTCTTTAGAGGATTTTAGATTGGAATTTAGCTAAACCAATTAAAATAATAAAATGGAAATGTTCAAAAATCAGAACAGAATTTTATTACAAAAAAACAAGAAAAGAAAACAATAACAATAAGCAAAAAAAAAAAAGAAATATAAATATATACATGTACCAGACCCACACGTCGAACACTCAAAATTAAAATTTAAACTTACAAAAAGAAATGAAAATTGATTTCGCGACTAAACTTACGCACGCACTATTTTTCTTCACTTGGCAGAATTTCGCAACTAACTCTTCTCATTGTTCGCGCTGGTTTTTGTTAACCACCCCAACCCCCTTCCAATAAGTCGTCATTGGGGTTAGTGGTGGTTAAGCGCCTAGCTCCTGATTGGAGCGTCGGCGACGTCGCTGTTTACGCAAGCGCTTTGAATTAACCCCCTCTATTGCACTTTGACATTTGTTTGTCAGTGTTCGATGCTTAAACATGAAATGATTTAATCATTTATATATGTATATGTTATTTACATATTATATGAATGGTTTAGGCATCTAGAACACATTTATTGCATTCTATGCTGGGGTTGTGCGCTTTACTTTCACGACGTTGCATTATTGACCATTTAAAAAAACAAAACAAAAAAATAGTGCGTGAATTATTAATTATGTAAACTAGAGAAAAAAAAAAACAAAATATTAAAAATAATTGTGGAATTAGATTTTGAGTGGACGAGTGTTTGTCTAAAGATATGAAACATATGTGCGGAGGGGTTCATATATACTATATCAAAAAAAATACATTTGAATTCTAAACATAATTACAATGCATAATATGCGTGATAATATTAATGCAAAATTATTTTAAACGTATTTATTTCATTTGAACCTTTTACCTGGGTTGCACCAAATTTCCCTTAATCCGCGGGCGTGCCGAAAGGTACGCACTTCGGCATATCGGCTATTGTCTAGGCGAACATCTGGCCTTAATGACTGAACTTTCCGGCTTAAGAAAATCTCCGTTTACAACCCTTCAATAAAATTACAGAACCCCCCGCAAATAATATTTACAATGAACTAACCTAATAAACTAATCCTATATTTACAATTATTTACAATTGAGGCTGTCAATATATATCCACGAACTTGGTTCATTTTAATATTAATGATTAGGAGGTTAAAAAAAAATAATTAAAAATGGGCTTCGTTGTTGTCGCGAACTGTTTTAATTATGGTTTCGCCGATGTAATCATTTTGTCGGTGTTTTCGGTAAAACACCGGTAACAGTAATAAATAGAAATAAATTATTATTACGTCATGTATAATGATAACATTTTTTTGGTTCAATTTATATTAGTATTGTGTTAATTTAAGCTAAATTGTTAAATGTGATTTTTATTTGCTAAACAGAATTGTTATAGTGTTGTTATATGTAAAATAAATACTTAAAAAATAAAAAAGAAAAAAAGAAAAAATTATTATTATTATTATTATTATTATTACTAATAAACATTTTTGGAAATTTATTGTTTTTAGAAAAATTAGATTGTTTAAAAAAATTGTTTAATACGAAATCCCGAAATTTGAAAGAAATACTCGTATTCTACAAATAAAAACAATCCACTGAAATCAAAACCTTAAAAATAAACACGGAGAAAACGTGCCATCGGCTTCAGATATGACGAGAAAGATGTAAAAATTGCAAATTGGAAAAAATTGAACGAAAATGATGTGTCATTTTTTTGGAATTTTGAAAAATGAGAGAACGTTTCAATAGCCTCAATGTGTTGTATTGCAACATTAACTCGCTCGCTAATAAATCCTTTATCCTTAACAACTACCTTACTAACAACCCTACACACCTCTGTATGCTCATTGAAACCAAATCCAAAACCCCATTCTCCTTTCACAATTGGCCATTTATTCAGATACCAGCCAGAGTGCATAATAAGAACATCAGAGGGGGGTCAATAGCTGCATCCCATCCCTCAGGCAAAATAGGCAAATCAAATCCTCCCAAAATTAATCACCCATTAAATGAATGTTTACATTTCACCATTTCCTTTCCCACATTCCAAATTAATTTGTTTCTTGTATACATTCACCCCCCTTCCCCTATTGAAGTCTCCATTTTTATAAAAGCCTCACTGTACGATAATGCATTGGCGACTTCAATATAAACAAACAAAAATTACGACACTTTTCATCTTTCCTATCCAACTCTAACTTCGTTTGTTTCCCACTCCATCCACTTTTATCATAAATGACACACAAGCAACCACTCCTGATGTCCTACTCTGTATCCAGAATATCCAAAACCTCATACACTCTGTCAACCTTGTCCCCGATCTACGCTGCGATCACCTAGCCATCACCTTTCAGTTAAAAATCCCATCTAATCTCCCACAACAAATTCCTAACCTAATTTACAACTTTAGCAAATGTGACACAAAGACAGTTGCAACAGACTTGACCCAATTCATCGCTTCCAATCCCAATATTAATCCTTACACCATTATCCAATTCAACGAAATCCTATATAAATCGATAAAAGAAAACACTCCTCAAATTAAGGAACAATTTTATAAATATCCTCTTCCAAATATTATCCTTCGCCTTATCAAACACAAAAGACAAATCTACAGAGGCATTCAACTAACGGACATTCCTGAACCGATAAAAATTCAATAAACTTAACAAAGATATTAAAAAACTAATTACGGAATATAAGGTGGACACTTGGATCAATAGCTGTAGGAAAATTAACGACTCAAAATGTAAAATGTTTTGGACTGAAATTAGTAAACTTAGATATAAAAAGACGGACAAACTACAAGTACTTTACGACCTTATCACTGACGAGACCATAACAGACCCAGACATTATCACACGGAAATTTGCAGACCATTTCAATTATATTTATTCACAGACACAAGACCCTAATTTTGACCAATCAACCTTTCAACTTGCAAACGACTGGTACAACAATTTCTTTAGATTCAATGACGGTTCAAAACCGATGGATATTTTTACAGACTATTTTAACACTTTAAAAAAGGGAAAAAATACAGCGGCTGGACACGACATACACGTCCATATTCTCAACATCCTTAATTTCATTTACCAAAATAAATATTACCTCTCCGAAAGGAAATTAGGAATAATCATTTGTATCCCTAAACGTGACCATCCTCCATCCCTAATATCCAGCTATCGTCCTATTACGCTACTTCCTACGAATCACTCCTTAAAAACAAAATAATATCCCTCATCCGTGACCGCATCCCAAAATACCAATTTGGCTTCTCAAAACGATCCACTACCTTTCCACTTACCATCCTTAACTCAAACATCCAAAAAAACACATCTTGAATGAAATTCATCAGCCGTCTTACTAGTGGATATACAAAAAGCCTTTGACTCTGTGTGGCATCAAGGTCTGTTATACAAGTGCTACCTCCTTAAGATTCCGACACATATTATCTTCATTATCAATCAATTCCTTTCCAACAGATCCCTTAAAGTCAAAATCAACAACACCTACTCCCCTCCCTTTACTCCTGTACGAGGTCTACCCCAAGGATCCCCTATATCTCCTCTAAAAAAAAATAGTAAACTCTGATAAAAAAGTATTAAAAAAATCCCGAAAAATTTTAATAAGATAAATTTAAAAATAGTGATAACTTCAGTTATAATTGAAAAAAAATTTCTCGAAAATTCTATAAATCTCAAAGAAAAATTAAGGATATATATTGTAACGTGTACGTTTGGCTACTCTTTAATTTTCAATTAAAATGTAAAATAAATAATATAATAGTAAGGAGAAAATAGAAAGATAAATGTAATTAAATTGAAAACCAGCATTTAATATAGGCAACTTAAATATCTCATTGGTGGTATTATCAGGTTGTTTCAAAAATCCACTTTAATTCACTTAATTTTGTTATTTGTTGTCAATAGATCGAAACTACCAATTAATTCATATAGGGGGCGTGAATATCAACGAATCGTTGAATTAAATTTTCATTGTTCAATCTTGGTAGAGCTGTGTGCTCGAGAGGTCGATTAGAAAAAAAAGATTGATTAGAAAGACACGTGCTGTGTGTGGTGTTGAAAATTTACAAATCTGACTAAAGTCAGATTCGACTTTTTTTAGGCCTCGAAGTTTGAGTTATAATAATAATTTATTCAATCCCGACTATATTTGGAATCCAGCTGAGTATTGGTAGATGTTTTTCCGAGCGAGGGTACTATTATTGCTTCAGTTCGTTATCGTGACGAATCAGCTAATAATTCCGGTGGAAGTTGGAATCGAGAGCGGTTATTGTTGGAGACGTAACGGAAGGAGGAATCACTACAAAATCAAGATAAGTTTAATTTGCTATAGTGTAAAAAGGAATATTATTTAATTTTTTGTAAAAAAAATAATTAAATTACGCAATCGATTAACATTGAAGATAGACGTAAATAAATTTGTCAGACACGCCAAGATCGATGGCCGCGTTTAGTAATTAATTTTTGTAATTAAAAAAGGAGGAAAAATTTTTACTAAATAAAAATAAGTAATTTAGTAGGTACCGTAATAGAATTTTAAGATTTTTCTGTTAAGGCAAATATATGCAGTATTATTTTATTTTTAATTTATGTTAATCACTGTGTGTGAATATAAAAGAAAGAATGGTTATTATTTTTTTAAAGTCAAATTCTTTAATTTAATTTAGTTTAATTTAATTTAATTTGATGGTTATTGATTTTTCTTGCATTTTGTAAATGATTGTAAAGAGGGGTGACGTCATCTTTTTGAGTGGTTAATATATTTTAAGTTCATGCGGTTTGATTTGTTTGATTTGTTAAAAGTTACTGATGGTTTGTGGTCAATATTTTTTATATTCTCAAGTTTCTTAAAGTAGTAGTATTATCTGCATTTTTATAAGCATTAGTTATTTATTTTCTTCATTGTTAATTGAATCAAATATTTTTTTAATATATTATTTAATTTAGATCTTTTTTATTAAAAACTTTATTTTCAACTCCCTATATTTTCTTGATTTTATAAAGGGGGTAAGTACATTATTGAGATCTACCTTATAAATCAAGTGGCGCCCTATTAATATTTTGTTTGTCTATTTTGAATATTTATTTATTTTTTATTTTTTTGAACCACGACTCTGCCTACAGAGTAAGAGCTGCCGTTAGGGGTGACAATGTTGCCGCTTCTTATATATTAATTATTTTATTAGTTTGTTCATATATTTTTATACATATTTAATTTTCTTATTTATTTTATTAAGACATTCATTTGAAGGCAATTAGCTTTTTTCTAAGTATAAAACAGGTCAGTAGGTTTATCATACAATAGAGTGACCAGATATATTTAACTGTTATATTATTAAACAGACCTTTGTCAAGACGGGAGGTGCTGTTTCTCGTCACTCGATGTTTCGTGGAATTTAAGCAAGTAGTAAACATCTGCAAATGGTCACTTTGTTATTCCAAGAAAAAAATCCCTCACCCTTCATAGGAGAAAAGGGCCAATTTTTTTCCTTTTTTTACAATTTCAAATTTTTGTACCGCCAGGGAAGACGGGCATTCCATTTATATATCTCGAACTATCAACATCAAAAAATCTCGCTATACTACTTTTTTAGACCTCATAATTGTTAACGTGTAATTTGCAAACTAGTAAATAGTGTAAATATTCATTTTACATTAATGGTGAATAGATAAATAAGTGCAACGAAGTATTTTTATTTCCGCTCTTTATTCACCTGCATCGAAAATAGGAGACGATTTACGAACAAGTAAAAGTTAAAAAAATCGATCACGCTAAACTACAAAACAGTATATTCTAGCAATTGGAAAGATTTAGAAGGGACATACAGCTAAAAATAGTGATGTGGCCATCATAGTACTTTCCCTATATTTTTCTCGAAAACTGTGAGGTTTACGCAAAAATGTTATTCTTAATAATTTGAATTTTCTACAATTATTTGTTATATAAATTTTATGTAACTCCAACAGTTTATTAGCAATTGACAAAAAATATTAAAATTTTTAATTTGTATTTTTTTTTCTCGAAAGTTAAGAATTTTATGAAAAACATGTGCGAATAAAACTTGTTCAGTTTTTCATTGCCTTTAACTTTTGTTCGATCCGTTTTTTAAATTTTTTCATATTTAGAAAAATATCGCGAAAAAACAAAAAAACGCCTCGAGTAAACAACCACTTCCGGTTTATGAATGTTTACCAAAAGCTTTTCAGTTCCAGTTTTTAGCGATAAAACCTTAAGTTTAAGGTTTCACCTCAATCGGATCATTTGTCTTTGAGATACAGCACCCACCGACAGAAACACACATACACACAGCCACAGATTTTTTTTTTTAGAAATTAGTTTTTTGGGCTTAGGGGACCCCAAAGCGGATATTTCCACAAAAAAAAAATTCAAAAAATAATCACGAAAACAATACTCTCCCTATAAACATGGTCCTGCAACAGTGCGTCGGGCTTTCCTAGCGCCTTTCTCGTAAGAGTTAGAAAAAAATGTTTCGTATAAGAATTTATTGAATTAAAAATCTCTTTGCCGTAAAATTATGTTCAAATATACAGGGTGTCCCTATTTTGCGGTATTACAAAAGCAAACATTTTTTTTAATTTTAACACCCTGTATATTTTTTCATTTTCTAATTTGGATAACATTTTATAACTTGACCCTTTTTTTGGTTTTTAATTTCGATATGGCATTTCCGAGTTATTGACGTTTTTCTGAAAAAAATGTAAAAAGCGGAGGTTCACAAAAAAAATTATTCTGATGTTCTATTTAAAATTTAAGAAATTTTCTTTTTCCAATGGTTGGTCATAAGTACTGTTTATGTATCAGTGTTAAAAATTTTCACTTTTGGGGAACCCTGCCTTTGTATCAGAGACGCCATTTTCTAAAATTTCTATTTTTTAAATGGAATCATATATTTTTTTAAATTTCATATTATTCTGCATCTAATTTCCTACAAAAAATATTAAGCATATCCTATACCTAAAAGTGACATTTTTCAAGATATAAAAAAAATTATATTTCAAACGGTCATTGAATACGAATTTGTTTTTGAATAGATAGCCATGACTGAAAAAATGCATCTGTCAATTAAACAATTAGTTTGACATGTAAATCTCTCTGATATTTGCTGCAAAGTAATTCTCTCCGTTTCGCAGTAAAAGAGACAGCAAATTATCATCATGGATTTCGAAAAGGACGAACTAGTCGATACGATTTTTGTATTAAGGGAGGCTGCTGGAAATTGTTGGTGGCTAGAAATTATACCACACGTTATCCCGGCAGAAGACATCCGGAGGAGAAATGTTTTAGGAACTTACTCAATAGATTTATTGACATGGGAAGTGTGAATTACAAAAAAAAAAAAACAAGAAAGAAAAAAGCCTATCATCAACGAGAAAAACCAAATTTCAATGCTATTAACAGCAACTGAGCATCCCAACGTGAACCAAAAAGACATTGGTGAAGGAACTGGCATAAGCGAGAGGTCAGTACAAAGCATTCTGAAGAAAAATCGATATCATGCATATCGTATTCAGCTACATCAAGAACTGAGTGATACTGATCTGGAGAAGACAAAAAATACAGGAGGATCTTGCGTTTTTCCAATATATTTTATTCACGGATGAGGCGACATCACATAACAACGGATTTGTTATTTTTGGAAACCATGTAGTAGGTCCACATTTTTTCGAGAGCTATCTCAATAGGCCTATGTATTTGCACTTCTTGCAAATTAAATTACCCGGAACGTTAGCTACTATACTCTAACTAACAAGAAACAGGGCATGGTTTTAACAAGACAGAGCACCTGCCCAGTGGATTGGTAGGAATGGACCCACCACATGGCCTGCTAGATCTCCGGATCTAACAAAACCTGACGTTTTCTTGTGGGGATTCTCAAAAGAGATTTTTTTATAAGGAACCACCAACAGCACCAATGAATATGCACCAACGAATTGTGGAAAGGTCTTTGCAGCGGCGAATTAATTTGTGCCTAAATGAAAAAAAAAAAAATTGAACATTTACTGTAGTATCGTCTCTCTTTTGTATTAATAATTTTGTTATCTTTCACGGCTTTGGAATAAAATAATGAATCGTATTTTCTGTTTCTATTTATCTCATATTCACACTTACTTACATTTTGTTAGTTATTTTGCCTCGGAATGATCAACTCCGTACATAGAAGTATGTATAATTAAATGGTTATTCTTGTGAAAACTATTAAATATCTCAACAACTATGGGTTTAGACAAATTATTATTTGCAAAGTTTGGCATTTCTTTCTAATCTAATCGAATAATAAGAAAAATAATTGTTTTTGCCTACTTGGGTAGCGCTGAGCATAAATTCTTTAGGCTTGCAAACAATTAATTCCACTTTCTCCAGTAGCATATATCACATCAATTAATTCTTTTTAAAAATTGCATTGTTATAAACGTAAGATACAATGCAACCATACATACCAAACTTATTGTTTAATTGAAAGATGCATTTTTTTCAGTCATGGCTATCTATTGAAAAACAAATTCGTATTCAATGACCGTTTGAAATATAAATTTTTTTATATCTTGAAAAATATCACTTTTAGGTATAAGGTATGCTTAATATTTTTTGTAGGAAATTAGATGCAGAATAATATGAAGTTAAAAAAAATATATGATTCCATTTAAGAAAAAAGAGTTACGATAATTTGAATTTTTAGAAAATGGCGTGTCTGATACAAAGGCAGGGTTCCTCAAAAATGAAAATTTTTAACACTGGTACATAAACAGTACTTATGACCAACCATAGGAAAAAGAAAATTTCTTAAATTTAAAATAGAACATCAGAATTATTTTTTTTGTGAACCTCCGCTTTTTACATTTTTTTCAGAAAAACGTCAATAACTCGGAAATGCCATATCAAAATTATAAAATAAGTTATAAAATATTATCCAAATTATAAAATGAAAAAATATACAGGGTGCTCTATTAAAAAATGTTTGCTTTTGTTATACCGCAAAATTGGGACACCCTGTATATTTGAAAATAATTTTACGGCATAGAGATTTTTAATTCAATAAATTTTTATACGAAACATTTTTTTCTATCTCTTACGAGAAAGGCGCTAGGAAAGCCCGACGCACTGTTGCAGGACCCTGTATACTATATAGGGAAAGTAAAAATGGTGATGTGGCCATCATAGTACTTTCCCTTTATTTTACGTGAAAACTATGAGGTTTAGGCAAAAAAGCTATTCTTAATAATTTGTTTAGTCTTAAATTCTCTACAATTACTTGTTTTATAAATTTCATGTAACTCCAATAGTTTATTGAAGAAATGTCAAAAATTTCAATTTTTATTTTTTTTTCTCAGTTAAGTTAAGAATTTTATGAAAAATATATTTTAATAAAACTTGTTCACTTTTTCATTCGCTTCATATTTTATTTGAAAAGTTTTGTAATATTTTATATATTTAAAAATTTTGGAAAAAAACAAAAAAACGCCTCGAGTAAACACCCACTTCCGGTTTATGAATATTTACCAAAAGCTTTTCAGTTCCAGTTTTTAACAATAAAATCCTAAGTTTAAAGTTTCATCTCATCTTTTGTTTCAGACACAAAAAAAAAAATTTCCAGAAATTAGTGGAATGGATTCAGGGGATCTCAAAACGGATATTTCCGCAAAAAAAAAATTTAAAAAATCACAATCACAATACTTCCCCTATACCGGGTGTCTCAGACTACCCGTACCAGCCTTTTATTTCGACAACGCTTGGTCGAATGTGACGGGGACAATTTTTTTTTATTACCAAAGTGAACCCAAGGAATCCACTAATGAATTTATTTTTTACCGGAATAATCCGAAAGTACCCGGCACCGGCAATGGCGTTTCCATTTAACTGGCTTAGGGGGGGGTAATTTGAAAAAATTAACATATTTTTTTTATTCAATAAATAAATAAAATATAATTCTATTATTTTTTAATATAAACAAAATAATATCACACCCGAAATAAATATAGCACATATAAAATCATAATAAAATATTTTGTAAAATTTGAAACAGATTTTTGTAAAACTAAATTTATTAAAAAAAAACGATTTTCTTTGCTTTTTAATAATATTGTCAATATTAATATCCATATATCAATGAATATGTAATACAGCTAACTCGGTTAGACTTTCTTCAGACATAGTGGCTCGCAACCACGATTTGAATCTTTTCAGTGAGAAAAACTTCTTTCTGCAGAAGCAACGCTAACAGGAAGAGTACATAATATTTGTAAAATTATTTTTATGTACAGTAAATATTCGAGTCATATTATCTGTATACATCTAGAGTATTTTCTGGTATTTGTTCTTTGATTTTATTTTTCTTTTGCCATTGTAATTTCAAAAATGCCAATTCAGACTTAATTGCTTTTGCACATGTTATGTTTTCAGGTAAAATTTTATTTAAACATGTTGCAACAGATTTGTGGCATATAAATCTTCGCCAGTTTGTTATCAATAAAACACTAAGTATTGTGTTAAATTTGAACAAATTCAGCGAACCACGTACATGCAAAAGTCCATAAAAAGTAAATAAGTAGTGTTAAAATATGTAAAACTAAAAGGAAGTGCCCTAAATATGGATTCTAAGGTTTCCAAATGAGCAATGGAGTATAGAAAAATATAGAAACACGAAGCAGTGAAACAAAACGTTGTAATTACAACAGGATACAAAAATAAAACAAAGGAAGATGAAAACAGAGACAAAACTCTAAATATAGCTAAAAACGATGTGATAATGGAGGAATTAAAGAGCATGTTTAAAGACTCCATGAGAGAAATGGCAAAAAACTCAGAAGAACTAAAAGAAGAGAGAGAGCAAAATAGATACAGGGGAAAGTATGAAGATGAGAACAGAAAAATGGAAAAACAATAATAGAATTTTGTATAGCAAACAACCTCATTGTGACAAACACAAAACTCAAACACAAATACATACATAAACACACCAGAGAAGTTAGACCAAGAAAAGAAACTTAAAACACTACTCCTTAATAGACGCAGAAGAATGGAAAGCGACCACTACTTGGTAAAAATATAAATTAACACAGAAGCTGAAAACTTAAAGTATACGAAGTCGAAAACAATAATAAACAAAAACACATAAAGCCAAAAATTGAAAAGAAAGAAACTAGGAATGAATACCAATCAAAAATAGAGAAAAAGACAAACAAAAGAGAAGGAGCAGAAAGTAAATAGAAAAAGTTCAAAGAAATCATAAGTGAAGTAGCCCAAGAAAACTGTGAAACAATCACTATATCAAACAAACAGAGGAAGAAAAACAGGTGATAGGCAGAAGAGGTAAAACAATTTGTAAAAACAAAAGAAGAGATTTGGAAAACTTACATAAAACAAGGAAAGAATAAGATTATAGAAGATATATAATAGCAAATAAAATAGTGGAACAAAAATTCAAGATAGCAAAAAGCAATCCTGGGAGCAGTTCGGCAAGAAACTGAAAGAAACGTTCACAGAAAACCAAAAGATGTTTAACAGCACTATTAAACAAATGAGCAAATAAAATACATTAACCCAGCCAAGTATAAAGACAAAAACGTAAATATAATAACAAAAGAGAAGAAGATATTAAAAAGATGGAAAGAATTCTTTAATGAAATAACCGAAACAGACCATCACGGAGATGTAGAAGGTGGAACAAATGGAGGAATCAACGAAATAATAATCGAAGAACTGGAGGCTTCAATCAAAAAAATTAAACTAGGAAAATCTCCAGGTAAAGATGACATCACAGCCGAAATGATGAAATATATGGGGGAAAGGGGAAGGAAGAATTCTTGGAAATAGTAAATGACATTATCAAAAATCACAAGATACCCGAGGAATGGAACAAGGGAATTATAATATCCATACACAAAAAAAGAGACACAAAAATATGTGATAACTACAAAGGTATTACACTCACAATCAAACCAGGGAAAATTTTTATTAGGTTAATAGAAGCAAGAATAAAAGCAAAATTAGATCAACAGCTAGGAGAAGAACAACACGGATTCAGAAAAAAAGAAGAAAACAAGACTGAATATACATAATGAGACAATTAACAGAAAAGATGATTAAAAAGGGAAAAGAATTACACATATGCTTCATCAACCTAAAAAAAGCGTATTACAGGGTAAGAAGAGAGGACATATGGCATATACTCGAAACAAGAAGGATAAAAAAGCATAATAAATATAATAAAGAAATAACAAAAATAAAGTAAGAATAGGAAATAAATAATCAGAGTTCAAGACCAAAACAGGACTGAGACATAGTTGTATATTAAGCCCTTTACTATTTGCATCACTTAATGATGAAGCAATAAGAAATAGCAAACAAAGAGCCGAGAGCACAAAGATAGGGTATAGAAATATTAAAAACTGTTAAAAATGCAAATATGTAGTAATGTTTGCCGACAACATAACACTAATTGCAGATTCAGAAGAAAATCTGGAAATATTCAAAAAAGAGCTGGAAAAGATAAATATAATATCATCAAAAGAGAGCAATCACAAAATAGGGTTAAATACCTGGGATCAACAATAGAAGAAACAGTGAAGATAGAATCAGAAAAAGATGAAAAACTAGGCAAAGCAGGAATGATCTACAACACAATAAAGAAAACATTCTTAGAGAAAAAAGTGATTACTAAAACAATAAAAACAGAAGTATATAAAAGACATTAACTGCTATATAGTATTGAATCGTGAGTAACCACAGAGAGTAATAACAGAAAAACCAATGCAATGGAAATGAGATACCTAAGAAAGATAGAGGGAAGATAGAGGGAATTAAAAGATGTGGCAGTATTTTTCCCCTTGTTGGATAAAACATCAATAGTGTTATTTATAAAGTTATTAGAGTAAGATTCATTTTATTTATTCTATTTACTCAAAGTCACTATATTTCTAAAATTATCGGACAAAGAGCATAGGGTAACTGTGAAAATTGGGGTACAAATCGAATAAATTAGCAATTTAGCTTTATTAGAAGATTATCTTCCCTTTGCAAGATTAATTCCAATAATTCCACAATGTTTAAAGAGCATGTTTATCACATGGTATCTTTTGGACGAGGCTTTAAAAAATTAAATGACTTCTTTAATGGTACCAATGGCATTGCGGGCAGCCTGTACTTGCAAACATTTTGATATGGACAAATTTAAAGCATGGTTGAAATATAGTGTTCTAAAAACGTTGGACAAGGTTGACTGCAATATAGATACAGCACCCTTCAATTCTTCCATCATAACAAAACATCCATCTGTTCCAATTCAAGTATAGGCTCATGAGTAACTCATCATCATAATTATAATTATGATATTTTAAGAGACATTTGTGAAATATGTTTAACGGTTTTCCTAATGATTTTTTAAAGTTGTCACCAGATGCAATTCTAAATGTAGAATTTCACAAAAATTGCCCTCGTTTGTAATCGATTTTGTATTTAAGAGAGAACCAGCATCACGATGACCTCGTAAGGCATGGATGCACAGACCGCGGCCCGCGGGCCGCATGCGGCCCGCCGGTCGAATACCGGTGGCCCGCCGACAGCAAAAATAATACTCTCGTACATTCTAAAAATATTGAATTCTATTCCAGAATAAAACCAAAAAAAAATATGTTCGAAAAGTAATTTGAATCTCGCGCGCGCGCTATTACGGTGCGCCGTACGTGCGTCGTCGGTAACAGCGGTCGGTAATGTTCGTGCTGATCTCGGTTAAATTCGTTTGCTTGAAGGAGCGCGGCGGCCGGCGGCGCGATGACGATCGCTCGCGTAGATAGTACACGACTCGAAGCTTCCAGAGTCGGTTTCGAGATTTCTCCAGACAGTTTTCGACTCTATACGCGCGGTATAAAAGCCACGTTTAATCGCCGCTAGGTGTATTAGTGTTCTGTGAGTTTAATAGAGGTTTTGGAAGGCAATAGTTGTACTCCACTAGCCGGTGTCATATATTTTGATCCACATTCAACGTAGATTTCCTGTTGCAGTGTTAACCGTCAAGTGCCGTGTATAATTGTGTTGTGAAATCGTAAGTAAAACTCTATTATTAATAAGTGTTTCCCTACCTATTTAATCAATTATTTTTGATAATTTAAAAAGGATGGGTAATTTAAGTAGGTACTGTAATTGTTTTTAGGTGCTGTGTTAATCCTAGCCAGGATTAGAACGCAACATGGACAAGCCAGGACCTAGTAAAAAACGTAAGGTTAAAGATGAAAATCGGCAATTTCAAGAAATTTGGACTGAGAAATACTTTTTTGTATGGTCGCATAACAAAGTCGTTTGTTTAATTTGCAAGAATTCTGTTGCAATTGCAAAGGAATATAATGTAAAAAGGCACTATGAAACGCAGCATCCTTCTTTTACCAAGTTTACAGGCGAATTAAGAAAGCAAAAAATGTTGTCTTTAAAACGGGAGCTTACGGGTCAGCAAGCTATGTTTAGAAAACCCATTGAAGATTCAGAAACAGCTACAGAAGTTAGTTATGAAATTTCTCGAATGATAGCAAAGCGAAGTCGCCCCTTCAATGATGGGGATTTTGTAAAAGAATGCATAGAAATTGCCGCTAAGAAAATGTGTCCAGAAGCAGCAAAAAAGTTTGAGAAAATTCAACTGAATCGTATGACCATCTAAAGACGAATTATGTCTTTGTCAGGTAATATTGCGCAACAATTAACTGAAAAAACTAAGATCATTGAATTTTTTTCATTAGCACTCGACGAATCCACTGATATTAGTTCCACAGCTCAACTTCTAATATTCATACGAGGTGTTACTCAAGATTTTGAAGTCGTAGAAGAGTTATTAGGAATGTGTTCATTGAAAGGTCAAACCAAAGGAGTTGATATACTCAATGTACTTTTGGATGAGCGTTCAAAAACTGATTTGGACTTATCAAAATTATCGGGAGTTGCGACTGACGGTGCTCCTTCGATGATTGGTGTCAATTCCGGGCTAGTTACTTTGCTGAAAAAGCATCTGCAAGAAAAAAACATAAAGGCTGAAGATCTCATGCAGTTTCACTGCATTATACACCAAGAAGCCCTCTGTGCTAAACAAATTGAATTTCAAAATGTCATGAAAGTGGTAGTTTCGACTGTAAATTTCATAAAATCACGAGGACTCAATCACAGGCAATTCAAACAATTCCTTGATGACATCGAAAGCGAATATGGAGATTTACTGTATTATACAGAAGTAAGGTGGCTAAGTCGTGGATTGACACTGGAACGATTTCTAAATTTAATAGAAGAAATTGGAATATTTCTGGCGGAAAAGCAAAGGGATGTCCCGGAACTTAAAAATCCTGATTGGTTGTGTGATTTGGCTTTTTTAGTTGACATTACAAATCATTTGAATGTCTTGAACACACGGCTTCAAGGCAAAAATCAACTGATATCCCAGCTCTACGCTCATGTATCATCCTTTCAATGCAAGCTGACACTTTTCAGATCGCAATTGAATTCTGGAAATTACAATCATTTTCCGAATTATAAGAAAATGGCTGAAAAATTCAACAAAACTGCGATTAATTTCAGTTATGTAGAAAAGCTAGATATTTTGATTCAATCTTTTCAAGACAGATTTTCGGAGTTTAAAAAAGTGAAACCTCTGTTGGACATATTCAGCAATCCTTTCACGATTTCAGTTGAAAATGCGCCAGAGTCAATGCAGTTAGAAATTATCGACATTCAAAACGACGAAGATTTACGCAACAAATTCAACGAAGGAGACTTGCTGAACTTTTACCGCTGCATTGATAAAAATATGTACAAAGAGTTGCGCATAAACGCTCTGAAATGTGCCAGCTTATTTGGTTCTACCTATATATGTGAACAAACTTTTTCAATACTTAATAATAATAAAACCAAAAATAGAAACCGCCTTGCAAATGAAAGTTTGGAAGCAGTTTTACGTGTTGCTACAAGTAAATTTGAGCCAAATATAAAAAAGATTGTAAGCACTATGCAGTGCCACGCTTCAAATTAATAAATTCCTTTTTAATTTTAATACATTATTATCAATTATTTATTGTCTTTAATTACCTACACTTCTGGCGGCCCGCCATCAGTTCATGATTTGCCCGAGTGGCCCCTAGTCTTAATAAGTCTGTGCATCTCTGTCGCAAGGGAATATTTTGTTTCCCCTAAATATGGTACTTTTGATTATTGGTTTTAATCTATGTCTATTTTCTTCAATTTGTCGAAGTTTTTCAATATTTAATTTATTTCTTATATCTCGTGATTTTATAAAACAATTTCGCATAAACAATTTAATTTTTATGTTAATATTTTTATAACATAACATTTTTACCTTATAATTTAGAATATTGAGATACTTATTTTTGCAATGGCACTTGTTGGTACAACCCATCAAATTTTATAAAAAAGAAGCAATATTTGCAAAATAATCTATTTAAATGATTAGAAAACATTAACCAATTAAATTGTCTAAAATGTTTTCCAGACAAGTAATATTTAACATCCTTCTTCCTTTTTATGTACAGAATAGGGTAACACAAAAGTATCATTTGGTTTTCTTTTACAATTTAAAATTCGAAATTTCATTAACATTACTAAATTTAACTATGTGAATGTAAATTTCAACATTACTATATGTACATGTTGTATGCTCCTTTTGCTGGGAACAACCTAGTGAAGATTCTACTGTATTCGCTGAATGTCAATGAAGATGTAGATGGATGATTAAAATTGACTGTTGACATAGATCGATCTTTATTTGTTGAAGAATCGTCAGTTTTTTTAAATTTTCTGAACAAATGAATCCAACGTGGATTATCAATTTTCATTTAGTAATTTAATTACAACAAAAATCAGGAATAAATTAATTTAAAAGAATGCATATATTATTCCTAAAATCAAAAAAATACCTTATGTATAATTGATCGAATTATAATAAATTGTTAATTTATCAGCAACCACTAAAAATTTAGGATTTACATGCAACGTGTAAACAGTTTCGGTTTCTATCTTTTAAATTTAAACGAAGTAAGACAAGAAATATTATAAATTGAACTAAGAAATGTGGATCGCGCTCTTTTAATGTAAAACAATGTAACGATTTAAGATACCAAAGAAGCGAATAGTATCAATATATGTCGGGTATTATTAGAAAAGGGAACCCCCCGTGCAAAGGAAGTCATCACTTTTCTAATGGTGCTTGCGCAGATAACTTTAATTTGTGTACATGGCCTGAGTGTTTTAGAAAAATGCACTGTCATAGATCGCTGAGTAGAATTACCAACAGTTAACTTGTTTGTTTGAAATAATAGTAATTTTTTAAAATAAACATAAACAATTGTAATGAGTAATGAAAACCCTCATTGGTTAAGAGAAGTTGATAATCAACATATGTGGACCCTTAATGTTTGGTGTTTTAATTTAGGGAATCAAATCATTTATCGATGGTTCATTAAATGGAGCTAAATACGCTGATTTTTTAGAAAATAATCTTATTGACCATCTAGATGACGTTCCATATGCGACACGTTTAACAATGTATTTGCAATAAGATGGTTGTCCAGCTCATTATGCAAGAGTTTCTCGTCAAACCGTTGATGGCCTTTTCCTTGGTCGATAGTTTGGAAGGTTAGGACCATGGCCTCGTTCTCTTGACATAACGCCTCTTGATTTCTTCTCGTGGGGACGTATGAAAGACCTTGTCTATAAAGAGCTTCTAACCACGAAGGATAATATGAAGGAGAGGATACGGAATGTCTGTTGTTCACTTAGTGAAGATGAGATACTACGGGCCGTCAACGATGTTCGAAATCGGCTACAAAGATGCATTGATCAAGAAGGAAGGCAATTTGAACATACCATAAATAATGGAATACTTGTTTTAATTATCATTTTCTTTACTTTCACGCTTTTATTTGCATTGTTGAATAAATAATTGGTATTTTTTGTTTGTCGAAATAAAGGGTTCGTACGGGTGGTCTGAGACACCCGTACTATAGAAGCTATTCATATCAAAATAATAATTCAGTTTTGAATAAGAGGAACTCTTCTCACTTGAGTGTAGAAAATAACATATTCCCCAATGAAAGTATTAAGGAACAATACGAAGAATAATGTAAGAATATTGCAAATATTAACACATATACAAATTGTTGTTCTAACAGAAAAAGCAAGGCCTACTTGAGGAAATTGAGTGTTGAATAGATAACTAATTTTAATTTAGTTTTTTCATTTATTTTTGTAAATATGCAAAATATAAAAAAAACATTTTAATAAAAGTTGTTTCTTTTAAAAAAAAACCTATCAATTAATACCATACTCGACCTATGTTGTCATTTGAAAGTTACTTCCGGTGTCGGGTACTTCCGGATAATTCCGGTAAAAAATAAATCAGTGGATTCCTTGGGTTCACTTTGGTAATAAAATATTTTGTCCCAGTCACATTCGACTAAGCGTTGTCGAAATAAAAGGCTGGTATGGGTGGTCTGAGACACCCTGTATATACTTCGTATATAGGGAAAGTAAAAAATTATAAAACGATTAGAAAATACTTTAGTTCTTTTATTACAGAAAAATTGATAAAACAAATTAGAACAACTTAACAAAATTCTTGCAATTTAAAAGAAAAATACTTATAAGTTAATAGAAAAATAGTAAAAAATTATTAAAAAATGATACGAAGCTTGCTGAAATGCTCTAGAAATCTAGAAGTAAAATTAGTGTAGGATTGTTGAATCTTTGGAAAGTCTCAGAAAAATTCTAAAAATAAAATTAAAATTTAGAAAAGAAATATTTCAAAATTTCAATAACATACAAGCAAAAAATATTAAAAATATAAAAAATTCTGAAAGTAGAGAATTCTTATAAAATTAAAGAAATATTAAGATGCAAAATTCTAAAATTACCGAAAAAAATGCATTCTTGATAAATGCAGATGACATAAAGCAAGAAATATATAAAATTCTTGAGAAATTAAAGACAAAAACAGATACATTTTAGAACACTTAAAAGCAGTTCTAGAAATCTAAAAAAAATATTAAAAAACTTGTGATGAATTCTCATTTCATCAATTCTCGTGCATTCTAAATTTTGGATGAATATATTTTATATTATTTTTGTATATATTAGGTTTTTATGTTGGCACAGAATTAAAATAAATAAATGAATTAATTAAATTAAAGAAAAATTGTTGCAAAATTTTGCATTGTTAAAAAATTTAGATGATATATAGCAAAAAAAAGTATAAGTTCTTTACAAATTGAAAAAATCCTGAAAAAAGAAAAATTGAAGAAATAGTGATAAATAAAAAATAGAAGAAAGTTCAAAAAATCAGAAAGATAAATTTCTGGAAAATTCTAGAAACTAAATTTTGAGTGAATTCTAAAGTATTTGAGAAAGAATATCTTGCAATTTGAGAAATACATACCTGAGATTTCGATAATATGAAGCAAAATGTGTGAAAATACTTAAAATCTGACATAAAAATTGGTGCAAAATATATCTTAAGAAATGGGAGAAATTTCTCAAAAAATGGAAGTATTTTTTCTGAAAAAAGTATCACAATTTATAAAAGAGATTGCTGGAAACTATATTCTGAACTGAAAAAAAATATTATAGAAAAAGAACATTTTACAGTGTGTGTCTTATATATATATAAATATTATATATATGATAAGTGCAAAAGATTTAAATCAAGCTTAAATGATATTAGTTATTTATATTTAAACTTAAATTTGGATTCTGCTTTATTTTTATTATACAAGGTTCTATTGTTTTGTAAACAGCAAAATCATCAATAATTGTATTTAAAATGATCCTGTATATGTAGGGTGGGTGGGTGGCCTCTATCCCACCTTCCAATGAGTAAAACATAAGTGCGGGTTGTAAAATATAAATCAATACAAAATAATTGCAATTTTTAGAGATTTATTCATACAAATATTCATACAACTAATGTTTGATGATGTTATACTGATTGGAGGGTGGGATAGAGGCCACCCACCAAAAAAATTTGAATTAAAACTAACTTTACCTTTTGAATTGTAAAACTTTTGACTGAGTAAATTAATAAAATGTTTTATGTATGATGGAATTTTGATTTCTTTTCATTTTTTATTGCATAAAGTGTTTGACTGTTTTTAGCAGCAAAATCATCAACGATTAGCAATTAAAGTTATCATGTATATGTAGGGTAAGTGGGTGGCCTCTATCCCACCCTCCAATCAGTAAAACATAACCGAGGATTTTTGTTTTTGATCATCCTTGGAAAACTCTATCCAGATTCAGTTCCAGCGTATCTTAATGAATCGTAGTAATATAAATATCATGTACCTACGCTAGATAGATAGATAGATGTAATATGGGTGGAACCAGCGCCTGTTCTACCGTGACCTTTTCAGATCTATTGTGGATCCCTACTTATCTCAGATGCCAAGCTCTAGCTTTGCATCTTAGTTCTATTAACCCTGCCAGAGGGGCTTGGGTATAGCTCTCCGCGCTTGGGTTTGTAGTGCTCAGCGTTTGATGTTTAATCCTTGCTAGGCCCTCGCAATGGCATAGGATGTGGAATTATGAATAATGTTTTTACATTCACACACCGCTACTTTTCTTTTTACTTTCCACGATTAGAATCTAAAATTACTTGCTGCAAATCAAAATCGTACAATAACTTATCAATACATAAAACAACAATTCATTTACTATACAAGTATATTCGTCACATTCGTCTTCGAGTATTTTCTAAAAACTAGTTTTCTCATCCCCATCAATTCCTCTTAATAGATAGTATATTAAATTATAAATGATTATTATAAGTTCACGAATAAGATGGATCGTCCTAAAAGAGATATAAAATATAATTATTTTATTATTGTTATTCAACTCATTACAAAATTAAATTTATTATTATATATGTAGTATTCATAATTTTCCATTGAAATATATAAGCGATATTACTCTCGCATTCTATTATAATTGTATATATTTTGTGATATTATTGTTCCATTATTTATTAAATTCACCAGCCTATGTCTAATTTATCAATGTTTTCCTGGAGATAGGTATAAATAGAGTATCCAGTAGAACCGATAACATCAAACGATCGCAATGCGTTCTATAATTTTATGTTGTATACTATTTCTTACAAGTGTAGCATGGGTAAGTAAAATAAATCTGTTATCTAATAATAATATTCAGATTAATTTTTGTGTACTTTCTTTATAATAATTTATTCTTTTATTTAAAATTTATAATGGGTGCCTGTTTTTTTATTAGGCAAAATATTTGGATTTCATAAAAGGGACGCTCTAATATATGAAGGAATTGGGCACCAAAAAAACGAAAGAACTACTGTGTAATGTATTGTTATGAAAATTGGACTCCTCGATGATAAGGGGGTTTTAAATGAATCAAAAACAAGACAAGAAAGCAACGGATACGGATTTATGCAAACGTTCAAGGGCTCTTGTTATATGTATGACCACTGAAACGAAGAAGAAGAAGGATTAGGACTTTGAATGTAATATGTAAACCAGACACTATTGTTAAATAAATAAATTTTAAAATTTATATTTTCTTCTAAACTAAACATTGATTTACAGGTGCAGTATTAGGAAAATAAAAGTAACAATTAGAATTAATTATTTTGAGTGCTTCGCCATGAGCAAGCTTTTCATATGTGTGATATCGTTTTTTGAACGCGCCTTGAAAATCGAACATCAAAGTTATGACATAGCTGCAGTGATGTGCCTGCGGACACTTATAACAAATCCATAACGAGGTTGGTGACACCACAAAAATTGTTACATAGTGCTGAATAATTTCAGACATGTAACGAATACTAACAGTTATGTAATTAAATAGCTGGCGGTGCTTTAGTACGAGAAGAAGTTGTTTTAACTGTTAGTTGATACTTATAGTTTTTACATTATTATAATGTGAAACCATTAATTCTAATTATTACTTTTATTTTATATTTTATGTTAAGCAAATTGTAGCAAATTTTAGGCAGAACTGTTTTTCTGCAAACTATATGCTGGTTTTATGTGATATAACGTGACACTGCAAGAAAGATTATTCTGAATAACTTATCTTATAATATAAATTTAAAAAAATAGAACCGAGTTAGTCAATAAGATAATTATAATCATTGCTTTTTCGCCAAAACTGTCACTTCAGAAAACAAAAGCTTTAAATGGTCTATTTCAAAATTAAATAAATGTTTTATTTTTATTTTGTTTATGTTTTAATAGAATTAATCATTTAAAATTTTAAAGTTATGCCTTTTATCCTACAAAAATTATAAGTTTGTATCCAAGTTATAAGATGAAAGTAAATATTTTAAGGCGTCATTTTTTTAAAATTATGTCTATATATAAGTTGATTTACTTATTAATTAGTACATAATAAGCAAATTATATTCATATATAATTTATTTGTGCGAAAATTATACAAGATGTTGTTTTAAATTAAATAAACCTATAAAACATATTTTACTTTTTAAGTGTTGGTACTACCGATTTGTATAGTTCCTGTCAATCACTAATAACCATAAAAACTGAAATAATGTATTATATTATGGTAGTTATTAATAACAAATTTTATTTAACCGTAAATATTTGGAAATATATAAATTTATTTATTTATTTATGGTATTACCATTTTACAAATATAGAATTAAAAGAAAATATATACATAAACATAAGAAAATAAAAGAAAAAGTAAAACATATAATTCTATAAAAAATTATATATAAGAACTAGACATACGTATACGCAAGACATAACAGAAATTATTTAAACTTAAAACAGATTATTTTAAACCTAATTTATAAAAATAATAAAAATAATAAAAAGTTAGGGCAAGAGCAAATCATTTTACAAAATCTAACCATCCTGCACAAGGGATTGTTTCTAGCTAAACTACTTCTATGAATATTTTCTCGGAAAACTTGACAATTCCAAGTTCTTATCTCATATTAAAATTTAATTGGACAAGTAGTTCACTGCAATTTATTAAACCATTTACTATTTTAAACAGAATACACAAATCACAATACACACGTGTTTCACGAAGAGATGATAATTTTAGAAATGAAAGCACTACGACTATAGTATAATCTCTTTATTCCATTACGGTATGAAATATATAAAAGAAATTTGTTTTATATCCGTTCAATTTGATCTACATATTTTAAATAAAATGGAGACCAAATACATGAAGCGTATTCCAATTGAGAACGTATTAAAGAAATACATAAATGTTTCTGGATGTCTATAGAAAATACATTGGCGAAGCGATTAACCAATACAAGGGTTTTCAATGCCTTGCAACATATTGTGTTAATATGTTTTGAAAATGAGAGGTTACGGTTGAATATAACACCTATGTACTTCAAATAATCAACATTAAAAAATAGTTGGTTGTCACAGCACGATTTATAAATATTATACAGGCCATCCTGCAAATAGACCCGGTGTTCGATAAAAAACGTCCAAAGCCTTAACTTTGTCAACAAATGTCATTTGTTGTAAAGTAATATCAACCATTTGTTATTAGTCTTTAAACTAAATTTGAATACCGGACCCAGTCGAAACTTTGAAATGAATTGTCTATTTATAAATATCCAATCTCTATGGAACAAACTAAATGAGCTTGATATTTTTATTAATAATAAATTATTAAATATTACCATTCTCTGTGTGTGTGAGCATTGGCTATGAGAAGAGAAAGTTGTGGCGGTGGTACACACAAATTTTCATGATACATCGCATTTCCCTCGAAAAATGTCTTCGGGTGGAGATGTTCTAATAATGATTAGAAACAGCATTGAATATACCACATTAAATATGCGTAATAATGGGGAGATAATTGGCATTGAAATTTACAATAATATATTACTAGCAGCATATAGATCTCCTAGTGGGGATTTGAATATTTTTTTAAATATCCTCTCAAAGGTAATATATAGCGTAATTTTAGAAATAGATATGGGTTCTTAGCGGTGAACTTCAACGTGGGATTGAATGGTGATCAGAACAAAACAACTCTTATAGACTTCGTACATAGCTTTAGTTTGAGGTTTTTAGTTAATTTTTGTTAATATAGGCACCAATTATCTCGACACAGTTGTACAACCAGTAAGGAAACTCTGAACATAGAGGAATCTTATTTTATATTACACCTAAGGAATTGACTAGCTATAAAACGAAATCTATAATCACACGACCGATTACTCCTGTAGGCAAATCCACTTTATTTCAACTTTTAGATTCCTAAGATTGGAGTTTTATTAATGATGCTTACAATGTAAATAATTCATTTGATCAATTTCTATCAATTTTCCTCTCTCACTGCAATGTAGTTTTTCAGGAAAAACGAGTGAGAATAGCGAATAATACTCTCCAAATTAAATGGTTTAACAATACCTTAGCTAAGATGAGAGACCCGTTAAATGTGAAAGCAATGTGGACCATCATTAATTCAAAAAGAGCACCAACTAATTATAATAATTATCCTCCAAGCTTATCACTACAAGAATTTAACACATTTCTCTCTAACATCGCTAAACAAATTGTAAACTGCTTACCTAATCCCAATAATTTTAATGTATAAAAATCCTCCTATACTGTAAATGCTATTTCAAATTTTCAGAAGTTTCTGCTGTTACTATTAGAGATACTATAGGTAACTTAAGAAACAAAAAAAAGTAAAGATGTCTATGGACTCCGTAGTGATGCAGTAAAAGCTGTACTAAACGTTATTTGGTTGCCATTTAACAAATTATTGAATATGTGCATACGAAACAATATTTTTTTAGAGGTACTAAAAAAAGCTTTAGTTATAAAAGGTGATTGTGACAATTCCGATAATTTCCGTCGTTACGTTTCGAAAAAAATTGAAAAAGTCATGCAAATGTAATTAGTGAAATATTTTGAAGACATAAAGCCCTCAATTTCAAGCTTCCTAGACCTGCCAAAAGCCTTTAACTGTGTCTAGCATGAAACCCTACTATGCAAACTTTATTTCTACAACGTACATTCTGACAGTTGCAGATTAATAATGTCATATCTAAGTGAACAAAAACAATGTACATTAACTAATATAAATTTATCTGATCCCTTGCATATTATTCACGGTGTCCCACAGGGCTCCATTTAAGGACACCCACTTTTTTTAATATATGTCAATGACCTACCTGACTCTACTATAAGAGCAAAATTGATCCAATATGCCGATGATACCACACTGATAAATAAATCCATACAATTAGAGGTAGTAAATGAATTACAACCGAATCACAAAAAATAGTATCCTGCTGGTTTGTAAGTAATCGACTCAAATTAAATGACACTAAAACGGCAACCCTTATATTTTCTCTTCGTAAATGTCACTTGATATGGGTCACAAATTCAGATACTTTGGCTAGCAATATGTGCACTAACATACCTTATTCATAACCTGTCACCGATAGTCTCCAACGAAACACTGCCAGTTGCGTATTTCGCACTGATTAAAAGTCACCTATGGGCTTATTGCTTATTGTCGCCAGGCTTTCATAGAATGCAGATTTCAACCTTGCCCTGTCTGTATATTTTTGACTACCTTATATATATATATATATATATATATATATATATATATATATATATATATATATATATATATTAAAAATTATATTTCGCTCTATCAGAATACCGACGATACTCACTCTTACAATACAAGGTATACAATGACAATACGAAACAACACAAGATTAGTGACCTGCCAGAAGTTGCCTGAGAAAAGGTGGGATTTTATGAACCATCCATCATACTCACCAGACCTTGTGCCATCCGACTACTATTTGTTTTGATCTTTACAACTCTTTGAATGGTAAATAATAAAATTCAGAAAATGGAATTAAACAGCTCTTGCTTCATTTTTGAACTGATAAAATTCAGAAGTTCTTTGAGCGTGGCATCATGATGTTACCTGAAAAAAGGCAGAAGGTTATCGAAAAAGATGGTCAATTCATAACCGGCAAAAATTGTTTCTCTTTATAAAAAAATCCATTGACACCCGTGCCTAAAAATTGTATTTACTTTAACGTGTTTGCCATGTTATCTAAGAATGTAGAAGTTGTCACTCGATTAGCTATTTCTTATCTGGAAAAATATTATATAATATCCTAAATTCTATATGTTTCTAAACCACACTGTCACAACCGTTAGAAACGCGTAATTTATAAGACACAGATATCCAAAATAAATATTTGGTATTCAATAGCTGTTAAGCTTGAAATAAGTGTCAACAAATATAAACTGTGTTTCATATTTGCTTCGCCTGGAGATAATCGGTATCGTGGAAGATCTTTTTGCATCAAGTGGTGTCAATCAACTAGTTTAACTTATAATTAAAAAATGTAATCGTCCATAAACATAACATACATAACTTATACAATTGTACTGAGACACTCTCATCATTCTAATGTATTAGTATTTGAAAAACTGTTTTATTTTAAATTAAGCACTAATCACCTGCCTAATGAAGCCACTGTGTGGAGAAATATATGTCGAAGTTTTGGCATTAAATCTGTGATAATGTAAACCAATTGTTTTACTTACAGTATATGTAAATGTTAGATACTTACGTGTATTATTATTTCGTAACCCTCGCTGTATAATACAGTCTAGAATATTTTCTTAAAATAAGAAGAACTCTGAAAATGTATGCTGGAAACCAACAATTAGCATTAGATAAAAAAATGTTGTTTTTCTCAAAAACATTATTCCTTATACATTCGCTTAAAATTATTTTCTTATTCCCCACAACTATTACTTTAATAGCTTGAAATTACAAAACCTTTAATGACGTTTATATATGTATATGTAATTTAAGCAGATTTCATGGTTTTCGTACTTTTGAAAAAATTTTATCGTCTTTCAAATGTTTATAAACTTAAATATTTGATTGTAGAGGCTTTCACTTTGTGATACATATTTTATAACTTTAAATAAAATAAAATAAACTTTGAATTGACGAGGCGGATACATGATGAAACTCCATAACAAATTGAAATAAAACAACACAGTTGGGAGGGTTTCACATTTATTGTTGAACACTGCAACATGTTTCACCACACAGTGGCTTCATCAGGCAGATGAATAATATCATTATTCATCTGCCTGATGAAGCCACTGTGTGGTGAAACATGTTGCAGTGTTCAACAATAAATGTGAAACCCTCCCAACTGTGTTGTTTTATTTCAAAATAAACTTTGTTTATATCACACACTTTATTAACTAATTAGTTTGATAATGACCAGCTGAATTGTGTCGAAACTAGAGTCCCTGAAATAATAAAGTGTGTGATATAAACAAAGTTTATTTTATTTAATTTAAAGTTTATAAACTTGTTTGATTATTTGATAATTACATTGTATTATTTAATATATGTCGTAGTTTTAGCCAGATAAGTTGTTGTTTTAATAAGTGATGTGTGCATTGTAGTCTTAATCAAATGTATTTTTGTAGATTTACGAAATGTTTCATAAGAATTTAGGTTATTTTCTACAACCACCTAAAGGACTTTTATATATTTTATTTATATATTGGATTGACGAGGCTGTTACCAGACAAAACTTTATTATGCATTTACCTTCATAAAACATGGATGTTTTAAGAGTTTTACTTTATATATTGAAGAGATAATGTATTATCAACAATATTACGGTTTTATTGGTTTTATTAAGTCATTTGTAAGTTAATAATATTTTTAAATCTTAGCTATTATTATGGATCGTAATATAAACTTTCCAAATATATTAATGCTTTATATTGTAAAATGCAATTCCTATTATCTATAATAATAGAATTAACTACTATTGAAGGTACTATTTAAAATAGCGAAGGTTAATAAATTCAAGTAAATCACTTAAATCCTGAATCCGTAATATATCGTCTGTAACAAAATGAATTGACTATTTCTGGAAATGTTTAAGAGAAATAATTATACTCCTAACAAAGCGTTAAATAGTCTAGCTAGTTTCATATCACATTGTTATTCTTTGTTAATTCTAATTACAAGTTCTAGTATTTTATAAATATTTTTCATCTTATTTCTTACTTTTCATTTTATTTTACTTTCAGGTTTACGAAAAAATAATTAACTCAATTTTAAATTCTTTCAATTACTTGTTATATAAATTTCATGTAACTCTTATAGATCATTAGAAATAGGCTGGAAATATCGAAAGTTTTTATTTTTATTTTTTTTTTCAAAACGAAATAAGAACTCCCTTGATCGTTTGTTTGAAAAGTTATCTTATATTTTTCATATTTAGAAACATTTTGGATAAAAAACGTGTATTTCCGGATATGGATATTTACCAAAAGCTATTCAGTTCAGTTCAGTTTAAAGATAAAACTTTAAGTTTCAAGTTTTATTTTAAAAGGGTTTGTTCAATATTCTATTTAATTAGGGTCGTTATATAAATTATAATTTATTGTATCGGCAATCTTTTTTATCTTATATTAAATTATTAATCATTATTATAACTTCAAAAATAGGATGGATCGTTATAAAAGAAGTAAAAAATATTATTATTTTATTATTGTTACTCAAATCATTACTAAATTACATTTATTATTACATATATAGTGTAATTTTTTATTGAAATATATAGGCGATATTATTATCACATTCAATTATACTTGTATAGATTATTGTGATATCATTGTTCCATTATTCATTAAATTCATTAGCCTGTGACTAATCTGTCAATTGTTCTCTGGAGATAGGTATAAATAGAGCATTCGGTAACACCGACAACAATAAAGAATCACAATGCGTTCTATAGTTTTATTCTGTGTACTATTTATTGCAACTGTAGCATGGGTAAATACAAAAATGCATATTTTTATAATTAATATTTTAAATTAAATAACATAAATCTTCATATCTAATAATATTTTTTTTTTAATTTTCCGTGTATTTTATGTATAATAATATTTTATTTAAAATTTATAATGAGTGCTTTTTTTGTTAGGCAGATAATTTAAATATCGTAAAAGCGACAGGCGAATGTGCGAAGGAATTGGGCATCAAAAAAACTAAAGAACTACTTGGTAAAAAGGAAGCTAAAGATATGTGCTTAGCTAAATGTATTGTTATGAAAACGGGAATCATGGATGATAAGGGAGTTCTGATTGAATCAAAAATACCTGAAAAATTGAAAGCTAAGGCAAAGGATTGCGACAAGAAAGCAACAGATACGGATTTATGTAAACGTGCGAAGGCTCTTCAAAAGTGTATGTTTATTGGAATGAAAAAGAAGGATTAAAACTATAATGTAATATGTAAGAACAGTATTTTTGTTAAATACATATATTTTAAAATTTAAACTTTGTGTTAACTTATTTAATCAACAATTTGTAGAAAATTTTAAGCATAATTATTTTCCTGCAAACTGTAGATATACTTGTTTAAAGGGTGGGCCCTCTCTTGAAATCTGATGTATGACAGTTCTTCAGTATACAATACCCGGTTAACGAAATGGCACGCTATACGCTTTATGAACGTTGGCAAATGTTAAAAATTTACTTTGAATGTAATTCGTGTATTGCAGAATCAGCGCGTACATAATTGGGTCGCGAATATGCAATAAATGCAAGTGTTCTGAAGAAATTTGTGCACAAAATTCGTGAAACTGGTAGGCTGGTGGACGGTACTAAAACTCCACACGTTCGTCCGGTTCGTACACCCGAGAAAATTGCTGCTGTAGCCCGTAGAGTGCACGCTAACCCAAAAACATCGCTCTCAGCAATTGAACATTAGTCGCACTACCATGAGGCGTATTTTGCATAAAGACATCGGTTTATTCGTCTATAAGGTCCAAATAACACAGCAGTTGAAGAGAATTAACCATCCACTTCGATAAAACTTCGCTAATTGGGCCTTAGAGCAGCTGGAAGCCGATGGTGAATTTTGGCGAAAAATTATCTTCCCGATGGAGCGCATTTTCACCTCTGGGACTATGTAAACAAGCAAAACTGCAGGATTTGGACATCGGAAAACCCACACGTTATCGTTGAGCAGCCAATGCATCCCGAACAAGTGACTCTATGGTGCGGATTATGGGCCGGCGGCATCATCGGCCCATTTTTCTTTAAATCTGGTGAAACGGTCAACGGAAACCGCTATAGGACCATGATAGCAAATTCTTTTTTGGGAGCAAATTGCTGGTTTGGATGTGAGCATCATCTGGTTCCAACAAGATGGGACGACATGCCACACTAGCAACGAAACTATCGACTTATTGCGGTCAAAGTTCGAAAATTGTGTAATTAGCCGTCGTGGAGATGTGAATTGACCTGCCAGGAGCTGCGATTAGACGCCCATGGACTTTTATCTCTCGGGTGCCGTTAAAGAACGTTGTTATGCTAACGATCTAGCGACGATTGACGATCTTAAAGTCAATATCCAAAATGCCATTGCTGAGATAGAGCCGCAGACGTTGGAAAATGTTCTGAAACTTGGGTCGGAAAAATGGACTATTGTAAGGCCAGTCGTAGCAGCCATTTGACTGATATCATATTTCATATATAACCGGATACTCTTGGCTACAATGCAAGATCATGAAATTCCATCTAGCCGTTTGTATTGGGAGAAGTAATACACTTGTTATGTTCCATTTGTTTATTATCAGGTAACTGACACGTGTTTCGGTCCTTACGGATCATTCTCAAAGTTGTGTTTTATTAAGATTTCAAATAGATTCCTTGCAAAGACCCACCCAACACTCTCGACAACGTAAGACAGATTATTCTTATAACTGTTTTCCACTCCCAGTACAGTTGCCACATCTCCTGTCGTTACTGCCGTGGATGCCAATACGACTGGCACGACGTTATATAGGAAGGTGCAATATATGGAGGATAATTTAGTTGTTTAAAGGTTTTGACTTTAGATTTACCACATATAATACTAATTTATTTAACTATCTTCTAAAAGACTAAAAGATCCTACTCCTAAAAAGGATGCTAGCAAAGTCGTTTATCTATTGAACTGCAATAATTGAAATGCGGAATATGTTAGCCAAACCTCGCAAAAGCTCGAATCCAGAATAAGACTGCACTGGAACGATAACAATTGCTAATCTGAAAGCACTACGCGGCATTTCTTTAAGTTTGATGAACCAATTAAAGTAATAGTTGTAGGGAATAATGAAATGAACTTAAAGAATGGGGTTTTTTAATAGGATGCATAATTTCCGCAAAAATAATATGACAAGCACATCATGATTCATCTATACCAGTTATCAAATGTTAACTATATGTTGCCGGCCTAAATTTTCAGATTTCTTTTTAATTCAAGAACTTATTTTATATAGCGACAGTTCCGAAATAATATTGTAGGTATGGAACTAAAGTTTATGTGATAATTATAATTCTGTAAATTTGCACCTTTAAATTGATTGGAGTTCTTAAATAAACATTGAATTTAAGATTTTAAGTTTTTAGTAACATGTGGTTTACTGCAATTTTTCATGTTAAATTTATAAATGTTGGTCACGGTCAGCGGATCGCCGTCTAATTGAAACACGTCTGCATATTTTGCACATACTCGTAGCAATGAAAATGTCTAGTCATTATTGAGATGGTCAGTGTTAATTAATCCAATTAATTTATCGACTCGTTCAACAGATTTTGGTTTATTTTTAAAATTTGCCACTTCATAATTTATTAACATTTCGATTTTTGGTATAAAGTTTTTTATTTGAACTTCCTCCTCTCGTACATTTAGTAATTTGACTGGTACTTTGTTATTACGTGGGCAAACGATTGCTCCCGCCACGAAAATACCTTCAGATATTTGGCCTGGCAAAACGACAACATCTTCGCTTACGTTTACTGTAACATATTTAATTATCTCACATCATATCTTGCTTTTATGGTAATATATTGACTGTGTTTTGATTCCATTGGAATAACTATTTGTTTATTATCAATCCAAAATGAAAAATTAAATTTTTCGTAGTCAATGATAGCATTATATTTTTACTTTCCCTATATACAAAGTATATATAGGGGAAGTATTGTGATCGTGATTTTTTTTGAAATTTTTTTTTTGCGGAAATATCCGTTTTGAGGTCCCCTGAGTCCATTACACTAACTTCTGGAAGAAAAAAATTGTGTCTGTGTGTCTGTCTGTCTGTCTGCCTGTCGGTGGGCGCTGTATCTCAAAAACGAATAATCCGATTGAGATGAAACTTTAAACTTAAGATTTTATTGTTATAAACTGGAACTGAAAAGCTTTTGGTAAATATTCATAAAGCGGAAGTGAGAATTAAAAAATGAATAAATTATTAAGAATAGCCTTGTTGCGTAAATCTCATAGTTTTCGAGAAAAATATAGGGAAAGTACTATGATGGCCACATCACCATTTTTCTAAAAAGTCAGATCCTATTACACCATGTATACCGTTTGCAAAATATTTTAACAATAAAAACTCATGTTTTACAAGCTCTCCGTTTATTTTCAATGCAATCTTTTTTGAACCTTGAGACATTGTGCATCCCGAAACTCCTTTAATCCTTATTTTATACGCACCCGTATCTAATAAAAATAGTAAATCATTCTGTCTGTATCACAATTTTACAACATTCAATCCATTTAAATTAAAAATTACACTATTTCATTTAGCCTCGAAAAAATGTTAAGCTTTTATTATCAGTGTTCTGTGACGATGGATTCTATTGGTTCATAAAATAACCACGTTTACCATTATTCCCGCGCATACTTATGCCCTTATTAGTATTATTATTATTATATTTAATGTGATATTTGTCATTAGTTTTCCTATTACAGTAATTTTTACTGTTACCCTGAACAGAATAAATTCTCCTAAAATCTCCTCTGTTCCTATAATTTCCTCTATTATTAAAATTGTCTCTATAATTAGAATTTTTAAATGTCCTCTATTATTACAATTGTCTCTATTATTAAAATTTTCACCTATACGAAATACCTGCTGGGATTGTTTAATTAATTCCTCATCTAAGGCTCCTCGAATAGCTTGGTTAAGTTCTGAATAATTACGAGCTTTGATAATTGTTCTCAGTACTGGATTCTGTAAACCATTCGCCAACGAATTTGTTGCAATTTTTTCGTTAGTTACCCGAAGTATACTAGCAGCTACATCGTCACCTTTAGCTTGCTCAATGGTGAGGTTCACCATTAGCTCCTCAATTTGTTTTCCGAATTACTCAATATTGCGACCATTTTGTTTTGCCGAATTAAGTTGATTGGAAAAAACTGGGGCCGATTTTTTTTTCAAATCCTTAATCAACTCTGTGTTTGACATATAATTAGGTTTTAAACGAATTACTGCACTTTCTGATAGGCCCGTTTTCAAAATATAATTAGTTAATAATTGTTTATCTTCTGTAGCTAGTAAGGAATCGTATAATTCGATAGCTCGAATGAGTTGTTTTGTAATACATTCTGAACCATTCATGACCGGTAATAAGCTTGTCGCCGTTTTTAAATCGAATTAAAACTTAGTTTTTCTAATTTACTCAAAGCTAATCTATCCTTTAATTTTATTTTAACTGAACTAATTATTACCTGTATTGCGCTACTAATTTCCTTAATTCTTGCTATAGTGTCGGACTTTCCTATATTACATTCGACTGTTAATTCTTTAAACTTATTTTCAATTTCATTAAATTGACTAATTTTTTGGTCAGTTAATTGCGTATTCCTACATCTATCTTGATTATCTTGAACTAGATTATCCTTAAATGTCTTTACTTGTTCTAATAAAACTATAAATTTCTCTAATTCCATATCCTATTTAACTAACCTTAATTTATACCGTATTGCGCATCTCCATCAGTTCCTGACTCCGCGTGATTTCCAGACGTATTTTATTTTCCAATTGTTTCTTGATTACTAGAGAGCGGATTTCTAGCATTATGCTTATCCATAATATTAATAGCATCGAAAAAATTTCTAAATATCTATACGAATCTTGAAGAATGTGATTACTTAGCGCTAAGTTTTTTTTTGCTTTTTTTGCTTATTTTGACTTTTTGTGCTTATTTTGATTTTTTGTGCTTATTTTCATGCTTTTTTTAGGTTCTGATGCTTATTTAGAGCATTTTCTTAAATATTTAAAAAATAGAAAAAAAATTCACGCTGATATTAAATTAATGTGCTAATATAGAGAATTTTCGTAAAAATCTGTATCCCATCATTTATAGATTATATTTGTATTACATATTTTCTTCCTGTCTTTTGACAACATAATTGTTTAAAATCTCCATAATATGATACAATAATTATAATGAATTTTATTGTTAATAAATATTAGTATAAATTACCAATTTACAATGGATTCGTTTAAAAATAAGTATGTAGATATAATAGACCGTCTCATTATTCAGATAATACAGACGAACGTTTCATAGGAATCACACCTATGATATTCCGGATGTAAACGTCGTTAAACTAGGCCCAAACAGGGGCCCCAGTAAGTATTAAATTTAAACAAATTTAAGTGATAGCTAATAATCAGGTGTTCTACAAACGTATCAATTTTCTACTCTCGGCAAAAATACGGATGGGACGACTGGTGCATATTTATCGTTTTCATTAATTTTCATATTCAAACTCGCATTCATAAATCGTACTATTGAATTGACATTCCAAAAACTTTGCTTATTTATCAAAAATTATTATATGCGTGAATCGTATTAACGTGGGGAATCACAGATAAATTATATTATATAATTCACATGTATATTTAACATATAATGCAAAAGGTGAAAACCACAATACAAGAATTAATTAGAGACTATCCAGAATTAACAAGTGAAAATAATACATTATTTTGTAAGGCATGTTTAAAAATAGTAAGTTTTATTTTAGTTCCCAACTATCTCCTAACTAGTCAAGACTTGTATGTAAAACATGTTATAACAACACTACATCAAGAACGTTTGAAAAAGTTCAAAGCTGAACTAAAAAAACAGCAGACAATTTCGCAATCATTAGCATCATCTTCAACAAACGATGGACAATTTAAATTAAATTAAAATTAAATTAAATAATGCATTTAAATCTTTTTTGGGAAAATATTGTAAAATGCGCATTCCTGAGAAAAAAATTATGTAGCTCTTGCGTACTATGAAGCATACAAAATATTAAAGATATTATTAACAATAACCAATGTGGTTTGGGGTGGATGAAACCACAGACACTTGTTTAATTTAATAATAGGAGTTTAACATGAAGACATCCGACCAACAGTATTTTGATACATACAAAAGAATTGAAGAAAACTGATAATAACATTATAGCAAAATTTTACTAATAATGCATTTTGTGCATTGTACAAGTTTAGCACATGAATAGAAACGAATTTCTGAAACTATAAGAATGACATTTCCATTTGTAGATTTAATTAAATATGGAAAAATAGTTCTTATATTCTTCTGTGAGTGCAATTATTCAAGGAGACATTACCTGATGTCTCACTGCCCCATAAACCAGTGCTAACAATTTTGAAGAATTTAATAAGGTTATATACAACTTTCCCGAATCGACAAGCAAATCAATTAATGTCAAACAGTTCTTAAGAAACAAGAGCTTCCTTCAAAACAATTTAGTTACACAAAATCACGTTTAAATTTTATGAACAACACAATCAAATCTTTATAAAAGCAGATTTAATTTAGAAAACACCTGGACGCATTGGCCAAGAAATCAAAATAATATCGATATAAGTATTCGGCGAAAACGAAGGATTTTTAATATTAAATAAATTAAACTTGATTTTGAATGGCAATTTTCAAATGGATCCAGCTATAATTTAAAATAAAGAGAAGCTTTTCCACTTTCAAAAATTTATTGGGCGACAGAAGTAATAATTTTACAATTAAACCCCTAGAACAACATTTAATGATCTACTGTTTTCATGAATAGATTTTAGTTATTTTGAAATGTATACAAAATTACAATTTAATTTTTAAATACTTACATAATATTATATATTGCGTAAAGAAAGTATGTTTATTTTGGTTTTAAACAGAATTTTTATTCAAAACATGTTGATAAACGTGTAACATATTGAAAAAATATAGCTTTTTTTAGTGCTTTTTTTCGTGTTTTTATGCCTTTTTCCTGTTTTTATGCTTTTTTGGTGCTTTTTTTCTCGAAATTTTGTGCCTTTTTATCCGCTCTCTATTGATTACCTTCCATATGGAATATCCTACCGCGATTACGGACAGTAGGATAGCTGCTGCTCCGCCAATCTCGTAGACACTCAGTCCGCTGGTTTCATTTGACGTGCCTCCAACTTGCGTGATGATAACTTCTTCCTTCTTCGTGGATTCTTTGCCGATGACTTGCAGGATCGTTGTTTTGCCATATGATTATGGCACTAGCAGGATCGCCATGTGATATGCCGGGATCGGTTGGTTAACTGCAGACTCTTCCAGTGGTACAGCTCAGGCTCGGGTTGACATCAAATATACTCGGATATTACAAATCAGTGGTACTTTATTATACATAGTATAATATACACAATTATGTGGACGGGTATATAGTCGTTCTTAGTCTAGCGTGCCGGGATCGGTTGGTTAACTGCAGACTCTTCCAGTGGTACAGCTCAGGCTCGGATTGACATCAAATATACTCGGATATTACAAATCAGTGGTACTTTATTATACACAGTATAATATACACAATTATGTGGACGGGTATATAGTCGTTCTTAGTCTAGCGTAGTCTATATCAGTCTCTAACAGTCTATATCTATCTATATCTTAATCTAATACAAAAATGTCTTATATACTAACTATTTCTAGGGCACGAGCCTGATGCAAGTAAACATCCTTGCATTAGGTCGTTGTCGCCAGTTCATCGGAACCAGGTATTGACAAATTCAGCATTTCCTCAAGGAAAGTTTATTGCTGCGTCAATACCTGTTTACTATTATATTTCATAACAATAACATTATGCGTATATTTATTAAACAATATTTATAATAGTAAACGACGAACGGATTACATCACACGACAATCGACTTTTATCTCCCAAAGCACATTGTTTTTTTATCAGCTATAGTTCACTACTAATCGAATATGTATTGAAACGTAAAAAATTCGATGCAAATTAGGGACATGATTTTACATTTATTTTTCCACAGAAAAGGACCAATAATAAGAACAGTTTTATAATTTTCTCAAGAGAGATTACTATGTCATTTAAATAGAGTCTCCTTAAGATCAAAATCATTGGCTTGTACCGTCATAATAATTGTATATTATTATTCATTACATGAGTATTACAAAGAAACAAGTTAAAATCTACATAACACAAGATATACATTTTACAGTTTAAAATCATGAAATTTTTTGTTAAACATTAATCTATTGAATAGAAGGCTTTTGTAATAAAATATTTGCGGTAATACATTATATAACTTCGGCCTATAATTATTAATGTCATTTTTAGGTTTTGGTAAGCGCTGTCGTAATGGATACAACTGTGTCTATGGTAAGGTGGTTGTGAATTCGTTCATGGGTCAAATACGCAGATAATTTTTTCTAACATATGCATTTCATCATGTACATGCCTAGAAGTGTGAGAATATTCATGTTAATAAATTTACTGTACGATCAGCCCGGTACATGCCGTATTCAATTACTATATGTATATGAATCCCACATGACCAGATAGGCTAGAAATGTTCGGATACGGTTATAGAAGTACTGTCAATGTTAGAGAACACGTTATCTAGACAGTTATTTTTTCTAGTTGTAACGAAACTTTTTAAACCATAGAGCGAAAAGAGAACTCAAGGCCGAGTTGCACACGCGTCATCACTATTAAACTTGTAGTATATTTTTTACTGCTGTATTATTTATGCAATAAATTTCCTAAAATGTATAAAAAGAAGTATTAAAATTCCCCCATGGGGCATGGTATATGGTAATGATAACAATATTGTGGGTAAGAAAGGGAGATATAGCAATCTCGCATTGCTTTTATTGTAACAGACTCTTTGTTACCGGCGCTTCAGCGGAATCGCCATAACTTTGATTTAATCAGCTTTTTATATAATTATTTTCGAGAAACATAATTTTGATCATCTTTTTACATCGGCACCCACATGTTTATACTTGTTAGAATCAGCTTCTTAAATCAATTTAATTTAAAATGAGTAAAGTCAGTATTACATACATAGAGAGTTAATTTGTATATTTGTATATATTTAATATAAGTAGTTTAGGATTAGGACTTCTTGAAAGATTTACAGTCAAGCTGTACCAAATATTTTTCCAGGTATTCGTTACGCCCCAAGATTACGTTCGGACAAATTTGATAATCCTTTTTACAGCGCCTGGCTGTTTAAAGACAGCCGGCCTATTGTTCGACGTAATTTTGGAAAAGTACGCGAAAAATACTTTGGTATATCTGCGACATCAGTTAATTTAACGCGTTATTTGTTTATATGTTCTTATTAAATTAAATCAAACTATAATCAAATACCACCACCACAAATATAATATATTTTTTTATAACCACAACCATCGTCGAAAATTTATAAAAGGGAACCTCGTCGATTAACTACTAAAAATGGTAGAAGTCCTATCGTTGGTACGGTGGTTACAACTGCAACATGTAAAACATTAATTTGTAAATTGTTATTTTTTTTGTAGTCAAATTTAATTTTAATTACGCAGTTGTAGCTCCGTACTGGTTCCCTGCGTTAGGCATTTTGAAGAGCGCATGCGCGCGCCCTTTGCGTTACGAGAAGGGATGCAAACACGTCCCCAGCCACTGGTATTAACCAATAGGAGAAGAGCTACCCCACCGCCTTCTCCCTGTAACAAAAGTGTTCGAGCTGCCCTGAGACAGTCAGTGGTTTTTCAAATGTTAACAGTGGCTTCTTTGTTTTTCAACTAGTAGTTTTTGAGAATTTTAAGTTAGTGGTTTTTCGATTTTAAACTAGTGGCTTTTCAATATTGACGAAAGTGGTTGTTGTGAATTTTGAACAAGTGGTTTTTCAATTTTGACGAAAGTGGTTTTACGATTTTTTTGAGTTAGTGGTTTCTTATATTTTGAACAGTGGTACTAAATTTTTAGAGTGGTTTGCATTTGATTAATGATCATTTCTTTTTTTTTTCGTTGTTGAATAATAACTTAATTAATTAAATTTTTCTTCTCTTATAAATTAAGGCAACGACGAATCATTTATTATTTTTCTTATATGCGCGAGTGTAAAATCTTGATTCTAATAGTTATACATTTTTTTTTTGTAATTTGCATGTTTCTATTTAATGTTCATAGATAGTTTTTTTTTATTCTTTGTTATTTGTTGATTTGAATTATTTATGTTTTTATTTGAATAAATCAAATAATTTATTTGTTGACCACTGAAACAAGTTTTCATTTCGCAACCCTTTAAATCAATTAAAGCTATTAAATCTATGTGTTGTGTTTTCGTGCATCCAAGTCAAGTTAGAATCCTGGAGTGAAAGAAGACAGCAACTCTAAACCTAAAGGTTTAGGGCAACAAGGGTAATGTGACGTCGTTATGTTAAAACGCACATTTAAATTAATAAATATATTGATAACAAAAACTTTACAAAAATGTACAATTAAAATTCGTAAGAGCTGGTGGTGTTTATTTGTTGATGGTTTAAACAGATATCTTCTTCCTTTTCGCTGGTTTCTGCACACCACGTAAAGGGGTGGAGTTTGTTACTCCAAGGGTAGGTGGTGGTCTGCAAAAGAGGATGATTGGCTGCATAAACTTTCTTCTGTACGTTGTTGCCAAAACATCCATCGCACGTCTTCGGGTGGCTTCCAGATGTTGAAAATACCCGCTAAGCCCTTTATGGCCCACGGACGGTACGACGCGCACAAACACATAATAAAAATAGAGTTTAAATTTACAATTCTTAGGATGATTTATTCTAGCAATAAACTAATATTCGAGGAAGGATTTTAAGCCGGTACTGTCCGTACACTCGCTGCCCCCAATAAAATGTAAATTCGTTACGGTCCATGCACCCCGTGCAGGTAATGCCGTAACATCCTCCCCCCGTTGAAATTAGTTAATTTCAAAAAAATTAAATCGAAGTTATGAACAATTATAGCAAATATTACAATAATTCGAATAATCAAATATATACATAAAATAAACGATTATTAATAGACAATTAATACAAATATAGTAAGTTCACATGTGGAGTCACAAAACATTATGATTGGGCACACAACACTTGTTTTAATTGTCGCTAACCGCACCACACAATCACTTCCAGGATAAGTTGTCTCAATGTGTCCTTGACGCCATCGACTGAGAGGTGCATCCTCGTAGATTACAGCAAGCTGCTCAACTTCAAAAGGTTGACCTCTCGACTGCTTCCATTTTCTACGCCATCTGGCCCAAAAATGCCTTTGGACGCGCTGCACCAGCTTACAACGTGAGTGCCGGCCCATATTCATTTCTTCCAAATTTGGTTCCAGAAGTCTCGTAAAACTGCCTCCGCCTAGGAAGTGGCTGGGTGTAAGGAAGAATAATTCATCTGGGTCGTTAGACAAAGGACAAAGGAGCTTGGAATTAATTATGGCTTCAATCTGAACTAATAACGTCCAGAACTCATCGTACGTTAAACTATAATTTTTAATCACGTAGTGATGGGGTAAATAAAAACCGCTATAATCCCTCGGAAATGGAATGGGCTTCATATGCCCCAAATTAATATATTCATTCAAAAATAAATTACATTGTCGCAATTCTGAGTTCCGCTGAAGTTTGCTTTCCAAATTGAATAATCGTTTTTTCGCACACCCGTAAGAATCCCCTAACGAAGAAGGATCGGTTTTCCATGGTAGCGCGACATTAAAACGCACATCTACATCCCGTTTTACAGATTTGCAATGTTCATTGAATTGTACTTCTTCCTTTGATAACAATGAAATTTCTGGCTCGATATTATTTAACTCCCAAAATCTCTTAATGTTTGACTTTAATTCCAAATGTGTAACTGAATGACAATTTAAATTTGTGTTTGGTTGTGAGTAAGATTGCAATTTAAATTTTTTATCTTTTTCTGTTATTAGATTTAATTGCGAGCCAGAATACAATGAGGCTCCAATTTCATGTTTTTTAAGTTTATTATTCTCAAAATTATCGTGCAAAAGTCGCAGGGCAATTTCATAATTTAATTGAGTGTTCTATAAACCTTGAATTATTTTTGCTGCGTCCCCTTTAAGAGATGACTTTAAGTATTGAAACTTTTCTAAGTTGGAGAAGTTTGAATTATTTTCTATTAGTGAATTAAAATTATCTTTAAATGCAAACCAATCGCGATGATCACCACTGAATGATGGTAACTGAATATCCGGCAGTTTGACTTGCGCAGCAAAACTAGGAACGTTACTAACAGATGACTCGGTGCTAATTTTCTTATTTAACAATTTTAAAACATTTTGCTTTAATTTAATGACTGTTCTCTTTAAACCAAAGGCTGTATTAAATAATTGAGGAAAATCTTCATCAAAATTAGCGAGTTCTAAATTGGCCAAATCGTCGATTGAATTTAAAAGTAAATTGATTAATTCTAAATTTAACTCTGCATCTACAGACTCTGAATTTAGGTCGTTTACAATATTAGCAATATTTAATTCTATAAGTAAGCGATGCTTGTTTAACGTACGAAGAGCTCGTTCGCTCTCTTTAGACAGCTGAGGTTCTGCCATAATGAAAATGGTATATAAATGAAAATTAGGAACAAGGGAAGGCCTACCTTTGCGTCTTGCTGCTGGGCACTGCGACTTGGGGCTTCCTCCGCTTACTCTTGTCCTGTATTTCGATGATGATTCGACCTGAGGGCGTCTGCGGCTCCCTTTGGATACGGCGACGCTGCTTCTCCAGGTACGACTGCGGCTCTATGACGATGATGTGACCGGAGGGCGTCTGCTGCTTCCTTATTCTGCGGCGACACTGCTTCTCCTGGACACCGACAAGGTTTCGTGATGCACTTCGACTTCGATGTACTCTCACTCTCCTGTCGTTGATATTGATATTTCGTCGAGTTTTATGTTTACTCGACGACGTAGTTCGATCCAAAAAACTCTTGGATCACGGTTTCGAAGGACCAAAAATGTGAAGTCGTTTTCTATCCGGTTCGAAGGACCAAAAAATGTAACGTCGACTTCTATCCGGTTCGAAGGGCCAAAAATGTGACGTCGTTATGTTAAAACGCACATTTAAATTAATAAATATATTGATAACAAAAACTTTAGAAAAATGTACAATTAAAATTCGTAAGAGCCGGTGGTGTTTATTTGTTGATGGTTTAAACAGATATCTTCTTCCTTTTCGCTGGTTTCTGCACACCACGTAAAGGGGTGGAGTTTGTTACTCCAAGGGTAGGTGGTGGTCTGCAAAAGAGGATGATTGGCTGCATAAACTTTCTTCTGCACGGTGTTGCCAAAACATCCATCGCACGTCTTCGGGTGGCTTCCAGATGTTGAAAATACCCGCTAAGCCCTTTATGGCCCACGGACGGTACGACGCGCACAAACACTTAATAAAAATAGAGTTTAAATTTACGATTCTTAGGATGATTTATTCTAGCAATAAACTAATATTCGAGGAAGAATTTTAAGCCGGTACTGTCCGTACACTCGCTGCCCCCAATAAAATGTAAATTCGTTACGGTCGATGCACCCCGTGCAGGTAATGCCGTAACAGGTAACTAACAGTTTTTGAAATTATAATATTCATCAACTAAGCCTAGCCGGAGGTTAACAGGAAGCACAACAACTTCTATTATTTTTGCCTAGCGGGCTGCCCCCCCCCCACACGCGTCATCACTTTTTGAGAATTTTAAGTTAGTGGTTTTTCGATTTTAAACAAGTGGCTTTTCAATTTTGACGAAAGTGGTTGTTGTGAATTTTGAACAAGTGATTTTTCAATTTTGACGAAAGTGGTTTTACGATTGTTTTGAGTTAGTGGTTTCTTATATTTTGAACAGTGGTTCTAAATTTTTAAAGTGGTGTGCATTTGATTAATGATCATTTCTTTTTTTTTATTCGTCGTCGAATAATAATATCTTAATTATTTTTTTTTCTCTTATAAATTAAGTCAACGACGAATCATTTATTATTTTTCTTATATGCGCGAGTGTAAAATCTTGATTCTAATAGTTATACATTTTTTTGTAATTTGCATGTTTCTATTTAATGTTCATAGATAGTTTTTTTATTCGTTGTTATTTGTTGATTTGAATTGTTTATGTTTTTATTTGAATAAATCAAATAATTTATTTGTTGACCACTGAAATAAGTTTTCATTTCACAACCCTTTAAATCAATTAAAGCCATTAAATCTATGTGTTGTGTGTTCGTGCAATCAAGTCAAGTTAGAATCCTGGAGTGAAAGAAGACAGCAACTCTAAACCTAAAGGTTTAGGGCAACAAGGGTAACTAACAGTTTTGGAAATTATAATATTCATCAACTGAGCCTAGCCGGAGGTTAACAGGAAGCACCACAACTTATATTATTTTTGCCTAGCGTGGTGCCAACCCCCCCTGTTACATCTTTGTACCTTATTTTTTTTTCATGTGCTATATTATTTTTAATTAGGTGCATCACTCCACCATGGTGATACATTTCCCGCAAAAATTATGATGCTAATACAAAGTTATTTATACTAAAATTTGCCACTTCGGAATCTTTTAACCAGTGTTCATACAAACCAACAAAGTCAAATTTATTATTATTACATATTAAAAATGATTCGAGTGCATTCATTTTGTTTTTAATACTCTATATATTGTAAAGTAGAGGTGAATTAGTGAAGGTCTGGTCGGCGTATCTCGAATTTTACGTTGATTTGAAAGCCAGGCTGTCCCTTCTAAAATATATACTTATATACCGACTTGCCAGTTATTAGCATCCTTGATTTTGTCCTGTTTCTCGTTTCAGTTCCAGTTTTTAATGACAAAACCTAAAGTTTAAAGTTTCATCTCAATGGTATCATTCGGTTTTGAGATACAGCGCTTACCGACAAATAGACAGACAGACAAACACACACACAGACAAATTGTTTTCTCCAGAAATCAGTGGAATGAACTCCGGGGACCTCAAAACGGATATTTCCGCAAAAAAAATCACGAAATCAATACTTCCCTTATATATTCTATAACATAGAAAATAAATAGATAAATACATAGGAAAAGCTAAACTACCTGGAGGAGAATTGTTTGAGAAGAAGAGAGGACTACCTTGATAAATATATTTTTTTGATTTTATTCAATACCTGTGTTAATATTTTGTAGTTAAGTTAAATTTATATCAAACATTTAACAATTATTTACATAGGGTGAAAATCTGACTAGGTAATGTTTAACAATTCATACTGTGTTATGTTGATTAATAGATCATTAAGTGCACATCATAGATATTAAAACCAAGTTCGGACAACATTTTCATTCCCTTACTCTTTATACGATGCAACAATATGTATTTGTTTTGAAGCCATTATAAGGGGTATTTGGCAGACATTAGCTGAAATAAACGTAAACAAATATTAGTCAATATTATTAAAACATTGTCTTTGCAGTAGCTGTTATCATCACAACACTACGTTGAATTACACAGGGCTAAGTGAAGTTAACCATAATCTCAATATTTGTTTACGTTCGGACCACATCCGCCCAAACCCCGCATGCATATATATATATATATATATATATATATATATATATATATATATATATTTAATAAAACTGGTAGAATTATAATTATTTCTTTTATATACATACGGCAGTTAAATTGTGTGAAATCCACTAGTAAGTGAATTTAATAAAATATGAATATAACTTGATTTGACTAAGAAGTACCGATTTGATTCGTGCGAATAAAATTGATGACGTACGACCAAAGATCCAACGTACAGACTATATCTATGTTAATCGTAATTAAATGTTCTAGTATTTTATAAATTTTTTTAACTATTATTTCTTACTTTTCATTTTATTTTACATTACATAAAAGCTATGTGCTTTTAGTAAATAAAAAATCTGCTAAATAAATACGTAAATAAAAATTAAAAAATGGTGATGTGGCCATCATAGTATTTTTCTATAATATACACGAAAACTATGAGGTTTACGGAAAAATAATTAACTCAATTTTGAATTCTTTCAATTACTTGTTATATAGATTTCATGTAACTCTTATAGATCATTAGTAATAGGCTAGAAATGTCAAAAGTTTTTTTTTTTCTTTTTCAAAACAAGATAAGAACTTTATGAAAAATATGTGTTAATAAAACTTGTTCAGTTTTTCATTCCCTTTAACTTTTGTGTGCAAAGATATTTTATATTTTTCATATTTAGAAAGATATGCATTTCCGGATATGGATATGTACCAAAAGCTTTTCAGTTCAGTTCAGTTCCCTTTAACGATAAATCTTTAGGTTTCAAGTTTTATCTTTAAAGGGTCATTCGTTCAATATTATATGTAATTAAGCTCTTTATATAAACTATAAATTACTGTATCGGTAACTTTTTTCTCTTATATTAAAGTATTAATCATTATTATAACTACACAAATAGGATGGATCATCATAAAAGCAGTAAAAAAATATTATTATTATTATTCTAATCATTATGAAATTACATTCATTATTACATAAATAGTGTAATTTTTCATTGAAATATATAACCGATATTATTCTCAAATTCAATTATACTTGTGTGTATTATTGTGATATCATTGTTCCATTATTTATTAAATTCATTAGCCTGTAACTAATTTATCAATGGTTCTCTGGAGATAGGTATAAATAGAGCATTCGGTAACCCCGACAACAATAAAGAATTACAATGCGTTCTATAGTTTTATTCTATATACTATTTATTGCAACTGAAGCATGGGTAAATACAAAAATGCATATTTTTTTTCTTTTAATTTAAATAACATAAATCTCATGTCTAATAATTTTTTTTCTAATTTTTCGTGTATTTTATATATAATAATATCTTCTTTTGTTTAAAATTAATAATGAGTGCTTGTTTTTTTGTTAGGCAGAAAATTTGGATATCATAAAAGCGACAAGCGAATGTGTGAAGGAATTGGGCATCAATAAAACAAAGGAACTACTTGGTAAAACGGTAGTTAAAGATAAGTGTTTAGCTAAATGTATTGTTATGAAAACGGGAATCGTCGATGATAAGGGAGTTCTGAATGAATCAAAAATACCTGAAAAATTGAAAGCTAAGGCAAAGGATTGCGACAAGAAAGCAACAGATACGGATTTATGTAAACGTGCGAAGTCTCTTCAAAAGTGTTTGTTTATTGGAATGAAAAAGAAGGATTAAAACTTAGAATGTAATATGTAATAACAGTATTTTTGTTAAATACATACATATATTTTCAAATTTAAACTTATTGTTAACTTATTTAATCAACTATTTGTAGAAAGTAAGCATAATTAGTTTTCTGTAGATATATATACTGGTTTAAAGTTATAAAACACGACAACGTAAGAAAGATTATTCTTATAACTCCTGTTTACCAATCCCCGTACAGTTGCCGTCTCCCGTCGTTACTGCCGTGGAGGCCAGTGCGACTGTCACGACGCTATATAGGAAGGTGAAATATATCGAGGATATCACACCGAGGATAATTTACTTGTTTAAATGTTTTGACTTTAGATTTGCCACATATAATACTAAATCGGTCGGCCTCGGAAAATCGGTCGGCATCAGCAATGGAGTCGGCCGACATCGTGCCTAGGGCTGCATAACACAGGGTTAAGTGTCGCGAACAATTCTGTTGGGATACCGGACGACCTCCCAACGTAGTGAGCCTTCTGTGCGTATCGGGGCACTGCGCACAGCGACCAGTTACTTCCTCCGTACTCGTGGGAACAAAAATGGACCACCAAAAATCAAAAACAGAAACTACCATCGGGGGCTCTTCGGAGAACCCTACCTCCCCTGATGCCGCCACGGCTGAACCTGAACGACCTAAACAGCGTTCGGGGGCGGCCAGACGACGCCAGAGGAGAGAGAAACTCGACCAGAGGGCAGGGACGCCTAAGCGTAACCTACCTCAGGGAGAGCAAGCGTTAGGGGAGGGGTCGCACCCGCGACGCTCTGCACCAGCGTCAGTATTCGGCTCGTCAGGGACGCAGAAGCGAAACCTGTCGAGCGACAGCACACCTCCGGGACTCCAAAATAGACCGACAAAAACCCCGAAAGGGGGCGAAGGGCCTCCGGCAAAGAGAACCTTCAGTGACACACTGACGGGAATAGCGCTCGCTATAATACCGAAAGGATACCCAGAGACGAGCATAAATGCAGAGGAAGCCGAGGCTATCAAAGTCTCGATAATCCAAAACATTGATGCTACGGTGAAAGGACAAGCCTCACCGAAATTTCAGGAATGCACCCATAAAGGGGGATTCCTGAGAATAGTATGCTCCGACCTTCCAACCAGGACATGGCTCGAGAGCATAGCCAAGGAGAAGAATTTCCTAGGGAACGAAAAGTAACTTCAGATCATTGATTTGAAGGACCTACCGGAACCCAGGAGAGTACTAACGTGGGCTCCAGGACCACCAATAGAGGCCACCACCTTTCTCAAAAGAATATCGGTGCAGAACAACGTAAGCACCGATAAAGGCGGTGCTTTAGTACGGGGAGTAGTTGTTTTAACTGTTAGCTGGAGTATTTACATTATTATGTAAAACATTTGTATTTCTGCTCATAGAGATTTATCACTCTCAATATTATTTATTATAATATTAATAGTTTATTGAAACTTTAGTTTAGGTTTATTCCACACGAATAATACTTCAACTCAAATTCAAATTTATTCAACAAATTATCTTATTTCACTGCACACGAATAATCGACGGATATAATCAAATTTGTAGGTTATACAATTAAAGGGACGGTAAACACCGCCGCGCCGACTGCGTGATTCAAGTTTGCATTTTTGCCTGAATATAAGACGGACAACCACATTAGCGCTCCATCTTTGTCACACTATTATCACTTTCATGTTGTTAAATTGTAAGTATGTCTATGATTAGAAGAGACACGTTTTAAAGTGCGTTCTTTTTCTAACGCACGGAAGATCCAACAGACAGACTATAATTCATTAAGTTTGTAAAGGTCTAAAATATAAAGTATTAATATATTTTAAAATAAGATATTACGATCCATTATAACATCCAGGAATAAATTAACTAACAAAAGACTTGTACCATTAATACTGTAAATATTGTTGACAATACGTTCTCCCATAAAAGTGATAAGCACAGATTATTATATTTAAAATATGATTCAATATGACTGCTTAAAAATATAGCAAACGTCTTAAAGCGACCGTGTTTTATTAATTTAAATGCACACTGGAGTTTTGCCAAGTAACAGCTTCTTCAATCCAATATATAAATGAAATATATTAATGTCCTTGTAGAAAATTAACTTGTGAAGCATTTTATAAATCTACAATAAATTTTATTAAAAGTACAATACACGCATCACTTATTGAAATCAACAAGTACCCTACGACAGATAATAAATAATACTAATTTACAAAATATCACAACTATCAAAGTTATACTAATTTGAATTAGCTGAAAGGTTTTTCAGTGAATTTTTTGTTAAAATCAAAGAGCTTAAGTTGCAAAATATTGAAATATGCACTCTAATAAGACATATAGTGATAAAACTGCATTACTCACTTTATTTTGGGATTAGAATTATAGTAGAGCTTACTGTTACTACCGACAAACTAATAATAAGTCGAAGGGAAATTGTGCAATAATCCTATGAGTTTCTTGACGTCATACGACACAAGAATTTGACTTATTTAGAAATGCAGTTGTCATGCAAATTTTCTTAGACCTTTTTCGTAAACCATGCATTCTTTATAAATTTTATATAACTACCTGTATGCATATCGGTGGTGCATATGTCCGCGAGAGTTGTATCTATAAACCGCTAAATATTTTGACCTTAAAAGTTTGTATGTAATTTTAAGCTATTGAAGTAATAGTTGTAGAGAATAATGAAACGAACTTAAGGAATAGGTGTTTTTAGTAGGATGCAGAATTGCCGCAAAAAATATTATGACAAGAACATAATTTTTCATCTAGTATACCTGTCATTAGATATTAAGGTAAGGTTGCCAGCTTACATTTTCAGAGTTTTTTTTTTTAATTTTCAGAACTTATAGTTGATGGTATTACATAGCGACAGTTCCGAAATAAAATTGCAGATACGTAACTAAAGTTTTTGTAATAATTATAATTTTATATATTGGCACCTTTATATTAATTGCGGATTTCAAATAAATATTAAATTTAAGATTTTATTGAGTATTTAGTAACATGTGGTTTACTGCAATTTGTCGGGTTAAATTTAAATCATTTTAAAGTAAAGTACCTTTTTACGTTCGCCATACGAAGGACAAGCAAAAATTTAACTCAAATATCAATTTTGAGGTTGCTAGATACCATTTTTATCGTACCTTACTCTGGTCTCTGCAGCAATGACGGGACGGTCGCAGATGCAGGTCGATGCATTTTCGTCAGTATTTCTTTGTTCAATCCTCTGTAATGAAATAAATAGGCATCATGTTGACAATCACGCATATTGCCTAGTACTACGGCGGACGGAATACTCGTGTCACCCAGAGGGAAGCATCAGTGACACGACTACGGTGGAAAGAAGCATCCGTCGCGTCTGTTTGGCCTGAACTGTTGCTTTGTACCCTAAGATAGCACAGAGACCGGTGCGAAATAATTTCGCATCCTTAGACTCATCCTTTGAAAGAGTAATGTAAGTAAGTAAATTTTTGCTGGTCACAAGGACTGCCTTCGTGTTGAATTCGGCGCAGTGAGCTATCAGCGGATCATGCCAATGATGGGATCGTTATCTACGACCGCTACGATCGTTATCTGTACCAAGCTTTGTGGGAGATTTCACGCGAATTAAGGTTAACATCTCTTTCGGAATCATCAGAAAACTTTTAATTCATTTTAATTCAAAATTTCAATACAATTTTTTGTAATATATGCAATCATTCCCTTATTTTATGTTTATGCGCTATGAGTGTGCTTATGTGAAGAAATTATCATAAATACATTCATGTACGAATCTCTACTTAAGTATATATATCATCAATTTGTCCAATATTTTATGTATGTGTCAAAACTTTATAGAGAATTATATTTATCTATTCAACTATAATGCGATTCATTTAATTCAAGCCACTTTCCTTCGCAGCATCTTTTAGTCTAAGTACATATGGAAATGTTTGGCGTTTTGAAGTTCTTCCTCGTAAAATGTTTGAACGATGACTCAATATTTTTACTTTCATAATTTTAAACAATTCGATATACTAGTTTGCGGTATATATAATTTATCAAAGAGTATTTTATGTGTACTTATTTGAAAGACATGTTTACCTAAAATTTTACAAAATTCAGTAATTTTAATATGCAAATAAACCATATTTAATAACTGATTCTTCTTATTTTTAGTACCTTCAGAAGGGTGCATTCCCGCTGTACTGTGTATGGGTCTGTTGTATTCATCAATCACCTAATCCAAAATACTTATCTAGCCATATTTTCTACTCAGGTTAAAGTTTTGATAGAGTTTTTCTTTTATAGTTCGAATTACACGTTCTGCCTTCGAGGCTTTCATAATTGTATAAGTAGAATAATTTTCTGTTTTTTCTTTAAAATTTGTAAGGATTCGTTGTAAATTTTTTTACCTTGATGAGTTTGTAAATTATTAGGTGTGCGCCCATCCTTTAGAAATACAGCTTTGAGTGCAACTGTTACATAATGATGGTAGCGATCGTTAATATGTGGTAATAACTATAATTATAGTGATAAAATGTATTAAAATCCTTTAGTTCGTTGTAGAAAATTAAATAATAATTTAAAAATACGAAAACATTATTTCGTTATTATTGTGCCTGAGTAAGTTATTTATATTTCATTATATTTATTATTATAGTTCATTATATTTATTTTATTAAATGTTTTTCATTTGTATTTAAAATCAATTTTATAATAAAGCTGTACTGAAGAGAGCGAAAGTTCAAAACACGTGTCTGCAGATGATTATAAACTTGAATGCTAGATTTTGTAATTGCTTTTGCTAAAGTAATTTAATGAAATCAGTTTAAATTCAATTTTTGTTCATAATTTTTCATATTATAGTCACATTTAAACAATCTAAAATACACTTTATTCATTTATTAGTTTATTTAACAGAAATAATTTCATTCAAATAAGTGTTGCTTTGATAGTTGTACTATTCGTAACACGCAAATTAATTTTGTTTTATTCAATGTCTGTCGAGGTTTTAGCCAGAGAAGTAGTTGTTTCAAAATTAATTTGTTTTGTAGTCTTAGTAAGACTCATTGTTGTAGATTCACAAAATGTTTTCGTATTTATAAATTATAATTATAGTGGTTCATAAAAACATAACAACAGTTGCTCCAGATTTATCTGTCCATAAATAATTGGAAAAGAAATCAATCACTAGCAATACGACATATTCTTTATTTTCTCGTGGCTAAAATTCGGCTAAATCAGATTAACTATCTCTTCAACAAATGGATGTCGCATCTAATCAAGTTTTTCTTTGACTTCTAGGAATTGTCTTGAATATCAGTGTATAAACCTTCCAATTTATTTTCCAGAACATATTCTGCAACTACAATTTTATTATTCGGATATACTTTTTGTGGCGATAGTTTCCAAATCTGTTTTTAATTGGTTTTGGATGTAAGTAGATAAATCTTTATTTTCAAAGCAGTTTTTGCAATTGTAATTTTATTAACCACATGTATTTTTGTAGCGTTTCCAAGGCAGTTTTTATTTGTTTTTATTATCTACATACACTTTTGTAAAAACATCAGTTGAACCTTTAGGATATTATTTTAAGTTTTTTTTTACAGAAATAAATACATTAAAACTAATTTGACCTTGATAGCTGTGCTATTTATAACACGCAAATTACTTTTGTATAATTCAATATTTGTCGAGGTATTAGACAAATAAGTACTTCAATAAATGATTTGTTTTGTAGTTTCAGTAGGACTCATTATGTTTTCGAATATTTAATAATAATAATAATACATCTTTATTCCCATAAAAATATACAAAGCCAATATACTTAATATAGGAAATGGCGTCAAGGTAAAACAATATAAATTCATAATTAAATATAAGAAAATGAAGTCATTACGTTATAGACAGGAAAAATTCATTCAATTCGTATGGTTCAATATTAATCAGGATTTCCACCAGTTTCTTTTTAAAAACATTAATATTAATTTCAGTTTTGAACTCTTTTGGCACAGAATTAAACAATTTCATGCTTCTGTATTCAGGACTTTTTTCTGTAAACAAGTACTTATGAATAGGGCAGCTAAAGTTTATTTTATGCCGTGTGTTGTAGGTATGAATATTTTTATTGTTGTGAAATAAATGTTTTTGCTTCCACATAAATAACAAACTCTCAAGTATATATATAGCAAATACTGTTAGTAGACCATTAGCTGAAAATAACGTTCTACATGAAGCTGAAGAATTAAACCTAACATTGCTCTGAAAGTTCTTTTTTGGATAACAAATATTTTATTAATTTCTGAGAAACTGCCCCAGTGAATAATGCCGTAACGAAATATGCTTTCAAAGTTAGCATAGTAGGCTAATTTAAGAATTTCAAAGTTAACACATTCATTTAGTGAACGGATCATGAAACAAGATTTAGTTAGTCTTTTACAAACATGAGTTATGTGATAATCCCACTTTAATTTGTCATCTACAAGTACACCTAGAATTTTTCCAAAATGTGATAATGTTAAATTATGATTACCAAAATTTAAGTTTGATGGTGTATTTATTGTTTCGTTTTTTCTAAATAAGATAGATTTGGTTTTACTTTGATTTATAATTAAGCCATTATTCTTAAACCAATTAAATACTGATGTTAGAGCATCAGCGCCATTTTGACATAGTTCAATCATGTCATTGCCTTTGATGACTATATTTGTGTCATCAGCATAGTTTATGATTTCTCTGTTCGGATTATTGTTGAAAGCAAATAAATCATTTAGGAATATGTTAAATAATAAGGGTCCCAAAATGCTCCCTTGAGGTACCCCACTGACGATTTCCAATTCTCCCGACTCATACATTCACCGTTTTCTTTTTGTATTTCAACTATTTGTTTTCTGCCAGTTAGGTACGAAGCTAACCATTTTTGTGCCACTCCCCTAAATCCGCAGTTGTACAGTTTTAATAATAATGTATCGTGGTGTATGCTGTCAAAAGCTTTGGACAAATCAAGCAGCACCCCACCCCGCACGATAATTGTTCATTTTCCATGGAAGAATATATAAAATTTGTAAAATTCTATAAAGCTGTATTACAGTTTTTACCTGTTGTAAGACGATGCTTATATTTTGAAAATATATTGTGTTTGCTTAAAAAATAATCCATTTGTTTAATTACTACATATTCATATATTTTTAAATGTAGATATGAGACTTATGGGTCTATAGTTTGATTCCAATTCTGGGTGTCCACTTTTGAACAATGGCATTACTTTTACTAATTTTAATTGCATCGGAAATATTCCTTGATACAAAGATTCATTTATGAGAAAGCATAGATAATCAAAAATACAATCCATACATTTCTTTAGAATGTATGAAGATACCTCGTCGAATACACTGCTTCTTTTTGTTGGTAAATTTTGTATTATAGATTTTAGTTCGGGGACCGTTATAGGATGCAAGAACATTGTATTGTCATTCTTTGTAACATTAATATTTTCTGATGGTGTGGCATTACTATGATGATTCGCACTGTTTGTAAAATAATAGATAATTCGATCTGGATCTATAGGTAAATCTGTTTTAGGCAAGGATTGATTATTAAGAACACTTACTTCTTTGATTTGATTTGATTTGATTTTATTTATTCGTGTTAATAATATTACATTTTACACATGTCAAATAACAAAATATGGTAAATAAACTTACTTAACCTAATTAATTAAATGCAGCAGTAATTACAAAACAAGCCTAAAACTAACAATATCTAAAATCAAGTACCCAAACACATGAAGGCATTTTGAGTGACACAAATAAAAATAAAAACACAATAACTTATTATAATATAATATTAAAATAGGAATTAAAAACATGTCATCTAAAAAATTTAAATAGTTAAAATAATCTTATAGATCTAGTTATTTAAAGAGTAAAAAAGTAAAATCAAGTCAGGTTTAATAATAAATAAGTAGAAGATATATTAAAATTATAATTAAAATATCAATTAATTAAAATATTATTGGGGACAATACATAATTAAGGGTAATCTTAAATTAATGACAGACGGGACGTTATGTAACACATACAATCAGTGTATAGTAACAGTACTAGATATTATGCCATGTTATTAGTATCTGAGTTAATAAATTCTTCAATTGTGTAGAACGCATTTGAAAGGAGAAATTTTTTTATTTTTGTTTTGAATTTATTAAATGGTAGAGTTCTGATGTTTTCAGGCAATTTATTAAAAAATACTTTACCAAAGTAGTTTATACCGGTATTAGACTTTTTTAATCTTGTCTTTAATAACTGACCAACATGCCTTGCTTTTATTTGACGCAGATATTATCTTATTATTGTAATAATCCCTTTTATCAAATTTTAAGTGCTTGTTAGATTGCTGCTTGTAGAATTTCAAAACCGGTACATACATTGGTAGGTGTTTCGATATAATTTCGTAGAGATTTATTAATCTTTTGTACTCTTTTGTTTGATCTGACATGGGAATTGTGATTTTGTTACGTTTAAGTCTAACTACCGGAAAACAGTTATTGAAATTTCTAGATATAAATTGAATTGTAAATCTACATCGTTACAGTTATAAATACATGACCATTGTTCCGTATTATATAAACAGTTCTTAAATATGTTAATTTTTTTTCAGAAAAGTTACGTGTTTTTATTTTGTTATTCTTTCTATTTACCTCTGCAGAAATGTTTACTACTTGTGCAAGGTGATCTGAGAAACCTGTATTTTTTACACTACAGTTAACTATATTTTGACATTATCTATGCAAGAGTTGCTATAATTAGATATTCTAGTGCACTCGTTTATTAACAAAGTACCACCATACGACTCTATTAATGATGTTCTAAATGTATATGTTGATTTGGTTTCTTTTAATATGTTGATATTAAAATCACCACATATGAAATAACGATTATTGTTTGATAACAAAATTGCAAGTAATGATTCCATTTTCTCAAAAAATACGTTTATATCTGCGCTAGAGGATCTATAGATCGTAACAAACGTTATTTTTCCAGTTAGAAACTTAACATCTATAGCCGCGCATTCAAAATCCGTTGTTGTGAAGAGATAATTAATATCTGTTCGAACTGTATAAATTAGATTTTTATCACAATAAATTGAAACACCTCCGTGTTTATGAATATCGCGACAAAAATACGAAGTTAAATTATAATTTAATAATTTTATAGATTGTATTTGATCAAAACTTTGCCAGTGTTCCGATAAACACAACATATTAATATTATTTATATTTAAAAATGCTTGAAGTTCATTCAAATAATTTCCCATCGATTGGATATTTAAATACATTAAAGTAATTACATTATTCACTGATTTTATATCGCTGGAATTGTCTTTTTTGTCCACGGTAAAAAAGGATTTATTCGAATTTCTCTTGGCCACATAGCTGGTTCTTTAAGCCTGGGTAAATCCATCGTTGGTACTTCCACTTTAAATGACGAGTATTCTGTAGGATTTCTCGCCTCAATTTTTTCGCATTTTGTCGAATTTTTGTTTTGATAATAACGTTTTAATATCCTCGACAGTAGTATTTGGGTGGAAACGTGTGGTATGAACAAAACCGAATTTTATTGCGGCCTTTACTGAACACGGCTCATCGTTAATTCCATGTTTTGAAGCCATCATTATTAGAGGATGGACTGCCGAGAATAGGCATTTTATATTTTTCTTTTTGATCAGATTGTGATTTTCGCTCTGTTTTTTTCTTCGCCTGTGTTATGGAAAAGGTTAGTCCCAGGTTCTTGATTGTCGGCGAGCTACTAGAATTCTCGATGTTTATTTTAGAAACATGTGGCTCCATCTTCTTGGTCGTAGGCAAACTATCGTTGTTTAGTTTTAGCGGATTCTCTTCTATTACTAGGATGTTATCTTTGTTTATGATTCCTTTTAAGGTTATAACATCCTTTTGGAGAGTATTTATTAATCTGAATATTTCTGTGATCTTATCTTGAAGATCGTCATTGAAATTGGTATTACAGCTTACATGTTTTAAACTTTTGTTTATAACTTGCACTGACCTTTGTTTTGGAAACTCGATTATGCAGTCATCGCAGGTCCATTTAAAATTCTTATTTTCCGGAACGGTGGTCGCTGTTCTTGGTAGTACCTTTATTTAAATTAGATGTTTAGAAAACTACTTCAGTGGAAATATTGTTATCATTATGTGGTAATGAATGAATAAATCATCATCGTTGTCAACACCCAGGAAATACCAACCACGTTTAGGGAAACATCTAAAGGTTATTGGTGTATTTCCTGGGTGTTGGCAACAAATTTTCTTGATTTATGTGTGTCGGTATTCGTTTGCTACAATATTCTTATTGATTTCCGCAAAGGAATTTGAAACATTTTCTTACTTTATATAACTGGAATCACTAGGGTTTAATTCAGCATTAAGTTTATCAGCTATTTGTTGTGGTCTGCAATATTACTTTTCAATAATAGAATTTTATCTCCCAAAGCACCTTTGGTTTCTATAAGCTATTGTGAGATGTCTTGATGCATGTTACAAACACAAGTGTCAAATGAACTTGTTTCACTGCTAATTGCATAGGTATTGAAAAGAAAAAACATTCGATGCAAATTAGGGAGATGTCATTACATTTATTTTTCTACAGCAAAACCAATAATAAGAACAGTTATATCATTTTCTCAAGAGAGATTACTATGTCGTTTAAATTGAGTCTCATTAGAGCTTACCGCCATAATAATTGTATATTATTATTAATTACGTGAGTATTACAAAGAAACAAGTTAAAATTTACATAACACAAGATATACACATTACAATTTAAAATAATGAAATCTTTTGGGCAAACATTCATCTACTGAGTAGAAGGCTTTTGCAATAAAATATATGCGGTAATACATTGTATAATTTCTGCTAATAATTATTAATTTTTTGGTTCAGGTGTTGGAGTGGATACAACTGTGTCTATAGTAAGGTGGTTGTGAATTTGATCATGGATCAAAAACGCAGATAAATTGTTTCTAACATATCTAATGCACTTCATCATGTATGGTACATACCTAGAAGTGTGAAAATATTGACATTGACGATGGAGGCTTCTACTTCGTTGTATAACCAACTTTCGGTTTGAAAATGATACGCTGATGTATTGAAACCATTGGTAACCATATAAATAAATAACGGTTATACAAAAGTGATTATTGTGTTTAATTTTGTGAGAATACTCACGTTAATACTGTACAATCAGCCCGGTACTCAAGGAAAGAGATAACTCTTACCGCCCTGCGCTGAATGCGAAACAGCCTATCAACTATGTATCTATACATAGTTGATAGACACCTATAGGTGAGTGGACCCATGCTATAATTCTATAGGTGCTGTATAACGCAATCCTTATCACATACTTGATGTGTAGTGGATTTTAAAAATGATCACTTTGCCCTTTGGCTGTTACCAGCTTGCTTAATAAAGATATTGTTAGCAGCTACTTTAGCATTTTTCAATGCAATTTTTGTCTATAGCTCAAGTAGTTCACATTTAATTCTGGACACATGTTTGCCCCTTCTTTCCATAATAATATTATTTCGTGTATTTGTTTTAAATTGCTATTGAGTCATTTTACCCTATGGTTGAGTTTGTTTGACACGCATACGGATTTATCTGGGAAACATTCAATCATATATCTCGAAATAATTTGTGTAAATCTTGAAAATTTCAATCCCAAATCTATTTCGTTCTCATTAACAAAATTGAAATCAATTTTTGCTAACAATTTATACAAGTTACAAGTATTAGAGAACACATTATCTAGGCAGTTATTTTTTCTAGTTGCAAATGTAACGAAACTGTTTAAACCATATGACGAAAAGAAAACGCAAAGCCGAGTTGCACACGCGTCATCACTATTAAACTTCTAGTATTTTTTTACTACTGTATAAATTGTCCTATAAATTTCTTAAAATGTATATAAAACAGTATTAAAATCCCCCTATGGTGCACGGTATATGGTAATGATAACAATATTGTGGGTAAGAATCCAAACCTGCAATAAAAAATAAGGGTTCCCATTTAAGACATAAAAGTTGACCCCCTGCCCCGCCCCTTGGAGGGTGGGGGTAAAAAAAATTGTATAGAATTAGATGGCCTTTTCGAAACCATCATACTTTTATTTAGAACATTTTTTTGTAGGACGCATATGTGTCGAGATATTCCAGTGAATTTATTAAAATGGGTCACCCGGTATATATATATTACAAGAACACGACTTAAGTTTCGACTTTTGAAGGTCATTATCAAATGAAAAAATTTAAAAAAATTAATGACAAGTTTACATTTATACAGGAACAAAAATGGAGTGACTGTAGGTAATTAATTTACAGGCATAAGTTCAATTCACAAAGGGATAAGCGTCATTAAGAGATAACAGGTTTTTGAAAAGTGGGATGTATATTAAATCGATTTGTTAGTTTAACAGATTTAAAAGAGGATTATTACTTAATCTGAAAATTCGGTGGATTCAAGGAGGCTAAGCTTAGCAAGTTAATTTAGATATATCTACAATTGATTGGGGAGATTTTTTACCACAAAAAAGTATTTCTACAGACTTTCTAGCGTTCATTTTTAAATTATGATATAGCATATTTCGAAATTTGGCCCAAGTCTTCATAAATATTTTCCACAGCGTTAAAGCCTTTCCCTTCATTAAAACTAAGAATTAATTGAGTATCATCGGCATAGGAAAAAATAGAACAATAATTAATGATTGTATTTATATCCATTGTATAAATAGTAATCATAAGTGGACCTAAAAGTGGTACTTGTGGGACACCTGATTTATTCTAATAAACTAACGACTATCAAAATAGGACTAAAAGAAATTAATGACACCTCATTAAATATAAGATATTTAAGTTTGGCTAATTGCAACTTATGGTTTACTAAGTCAAAAACATTAGTAAAATCTAAGAGGACTAAAGTAACTGAACGTTTTTTGTAAAGTTCTTGAACAATAGTATCTGTTACATTTAGCAATTTAGTTGAAGTATTATGGTTAGATCTAAAACCAGACTGATGTCCGGGAAACAAATTATTGAGTATTAAACATTTAATTACTTGTGAGTGACTTCCATTTTCTAATATTTTACTAAGTACAGTTAATATATTAATTGTACGTAGATCTACAGACATTAATTACACATGTAAAATAAGAAGTTAGGGCTGGTAATCATAATTTGAACATGTAAATACTAATGCAGTCACATTCTGATGAATTACATTTCATATTTTTAATGTTTTAATTTCGTCAGTGCTTACCAGTGTGAATGAAAACGTTACATCATTCTTAATTATATTTGATTCGTAATATATTTCGGTATTAATATTTAAGGCAGTACTATATATATATATATATATATATATATATATATATATATATATATATATATATATATATATATATATCTTGTGTCCCGTTTGAAGACGCATCAACTGACTTTTCACATCAACTACTCATTTTAAAATTTTATTATCCAATATTTGTTCGCGAATCATCTTTGGTATTTATTCGATAAAGCGATCGGATTGTCGTTATTTGATGAAAATATCTTGCTACGAAAAGGAAAATCGTCGACACATTTAAAAACAATATTAAGTGCGATGTTCAGTCCAAGCGGGATAAAATCATTTTAAATAGTGCACCGGAGTTAGAGTTGTGGAAAAACCGTGAAATTCAAGACTTGGTCAGAGCGAAAAATTGTTCTCGCGTTTCGGAATCGATAAAGATTTTATGAACATTGATCTTAGTTTGTGGAAATCAAATGATGAATATAGTAAATCAATAGTATATTGTATAATGAGCATACAATGATACTCATTGCGAGTGCAGCAATTCATACGAGTGGGCAATGGTCATTGTATGCGAATTGTCAACATACTTTTTCTATGATTATACATATAAATTAAAAGATACAAATATAGATTTCTACTTATTAACCTTGAACAAATTTTTATTTATTAAAAATATACGTGACATTGTTACAGTTATGAAATGTTCTTAGAGATCATGTATATGATGGAACACTTACCGTAGGGTTTGATTTTTTTAACAAAACTATTCTCACTATTACTACTTACCATTATTTTGCGTAAATTTCAAAACACTCCCAATTTTATTTTGACGTGTAATTTCACGTCAGAAAAGTCAACTCAAAAATCAAATGTGTGCTAAAAATTTTATAATGTTCGTAGAATATTTGCATGTTATTAATAGTTATTTAAGGTACAAGTGTAAAAAGTGATGCTTTATTGCACAAACTGGCGTTTAAAGCCAGGAGTATTTGGTGACGAATATAGAGGGTTGTAGAAAAAACATATTTATTACAGGTGAGCGTAGTAAATGACTCGGCTGAAAGAGCCGTAGCGTTGGATAAAAAGTTAAACACTTTGATTACGAATTGAGAAGAGCAAAAGCAGTACCTACATAAATATGTGCCTAATCATCAACAGCAATTTCCGAATGCTAAGAAATCTAATCTTAGAATATTGAAACAGATTTGTGAGAGCACTATAAAATGTAAATACTTGGACTACAATTCAATTGTTTTAATCTGACCTTGACCACGTATTAAATTAAAAACATGTTTTCCCACATGAGGTATGTTATTAGAATGTTACTACTTAATTTCATAAGTGTTTAATAAATAAAGACAAAAAACTTGAAATCGCCGCTCAGAGCTCCTGGACGAAATTCCGGGTTACAGAAAGTGGGAGGTACCAGTATGTGACGCAAAGGTCTTGCACTAAGTTTTACATGTATTCTTTAGTGTTTAAGACCAAAAACAGCGATAAAGTCATCTGTTAACCGAAGATATACGTCAAATTCCGAAAATTTTGACCAAAATTAACATCTAAAAATGCACGCTGCATTTCAAATATTATGAGTTTAATAATTAAAACCTTTTCTATATAATGTGTTTAAATAGAAAAGTACGTTACGGAAACTTAGTAATGGGTTTTGGAAATGCCACAGGTAACAGGACTTCTCAAGGATAACTATGACTAATGCCAGAGTAAGAGCCGATAAAAAAAAAATCTGGTCACCCTAATATACTGACGGAAACCCTTGGGTGCTGTATCTTGCTTATTTTTGATCCGATTTTAATAAATAAAACATCAAATTAAATCATTTTTAAAGGACTTTAATATGATCTGATATTTTTTCTTGTATCCATTTTTTGACAAAAGACGATCAACTTTTTTTTCAAATTGCACTGTATATATTGGTATTGATCCGCAAGGATATTTTTTTTCTGAATATGAAATTGTAAACAATTTTATCCATACATCAAACTAAAGTTGAGAAATTGAGGATTAAAAAAAAATTAAAAATCAAGAATTCATAGTAAACAATGTTCAGAGCCTATTTTAAATGTCAAAAGTGACAGTGTCAGCCATTGATACAATACTGCAATGATTTTTAATAATTTCATAATTATAATGTAGTAGTACTACTGTACTAGAATTTTATGCCTCTACACAAATCGGTTTTCTGAGTAAATCCATGTGCCGACAAATTCGAAAGACTGGTGCTTAATGATTGTTGTTGTGGAAAATATTTTCCAAAATCTGTTTCGTGTTAACGAGTAATGTCGTTTATTGGGAGGCAGAGAAGTGGGCCCCTTTTTACTAAAGGCAATGTTAATTAAAAAAAATGTTATTGTAACCTAATGAACGAAATAAATAATTTTCTGGATGAATTGTCAATATATTATAAAATTAAGAAATTCTTTCTCAAACGGGCGCGGAAAGACAATTTCACGGGCAGTCATAATTGGTAAATCGTAAAAGTCGTGTGTTCCACAATGACAACACGAGACCACACAAAAGTTTAGTGACCTATCAGAAGTTACCCGAGCATAGATGTGATTTTATGAACCATCCATCATACTCACCACACCTTGTGCCGACCGAATACTATTTGTTTCGATCTTTGCAAACTCTTTGAATAGTAAATAATTAAATTCAGACAATGGAATCAAACGTTATCGAAAAAGATGGTCAATTCATAACTGGCAAAAGTCAAAAATCGAAGACACAACCAAACCATTGACACCTGTGTCTAAGTTTTTTTTTACTTTAACGTGTTCGCCATGTTATCTAAGAACGTAGAAGTTTTTGTATTAATGAAATAAATGATCTAAAAATAAACATACCCTTAAAACATTATTATTTTTATTATTTCGAGTTGTCACTCGATTAGCTTATTTCTTGTCTTGAAAAACGCACATTGCATAATATCCTAAATTCTATATGTACCTAAACTTTGGTACACTGGTAAAACATATTTAAAATAAATATCTGCTGTTCAATAACTGTTGAACTTGAAAAAAGTGTCAACAAATATAAACTGTTTTTCATATTTACATATAATTTAGTCTATTCATTGTTCTTGTACAATATTGGGTGTTAATTGAAGTTTTTTTTGCGTTTTTAACCTAGAGCCAAATTGTGTTTAATTGATAAGATTTGTCTAGTAATGTTTATTGGCATCCTTTGATGTAACACTCACTAGTTTACTTCCCGTGGAGATAATCGGTAACTTGGAAGATCCTTTTGCATCAAGGGGTGTCAATGTAGTAGTTTAACTTATAATTAAAAATGTAATCGTCCATAATAATAACATACATAACATATATAAAATTGTAATGAACATCTCCCATTAGTCTAATGTATTAGTATTTAAGAAACTGTTTTATTTTAAGTTAAGCACTAATCATCTGCCTAATGAAGCCACTGTGTGATGAAACATATGTCGATATGTTTTAAAATTAAATTTGTGAAAAATTTAGCCAAGTGTTTTATTTACCGTATATGTAAATGTTTGTTCCTTACCTGCATTATTATTTCAGAACCGTTGCTATATAATACTATCTAGAATAATTCTAAAATTAGAAAGAACTCTGAAAATGTATGATGGCAACCAACAATTAACATTTGATCTCAGGAATGCTGGATGAAAAATGTTGTTTTTCTCAAAAACATAATTCCTTATACATTCGCTCAAACTTATTTTATTATTTCCCATTACTATTACTTTAATAGCTTAAAATTACAAAAACTTTAATGGCGTTTATATATGTATGTGTAATTTAAGCAGATTTGATGGTTTTCGTACTTTTGAAAAAATTGTATCGTCTTGCAAACTTCGTTATTATTGAATCACCGTTAATTCATTTCTTTTTGATTTTTACAGCAAATTCTCCGTTCAAGTTTTTTGACAAAAATAAATAAATTTAAACTAGTGTTACTTGATAGTTGTGCTATTTGGTACACACTAATTACTTTTGTATTATTTAATATCTGTCGTAGTTTTAGCCAGGTAAGTTGTTGTTTTAATAAGTGATGTGTGCATTATAGTCTTAATGAAATTTATTTTTGTAGATTTTCGAAATGTTTCATAAGAATATAGTTAATTTTCTTCAATCACCTAAAAGACGTTTATATATTTTACTTATATATTGAATTGATGAGGCTGTTACGAGACGAAACTTAGTTATGCATTTAAATTAATAAAACAGGATGTTTTAAAAGTTATCTTTATCTATTGAAGAGAGAATTTATTATCAACAATATTACGGTTTTATTGGTACAAGTCATTTGTAAGTTAATATATTTTTTAATTTTAACTTCTATTATGGATCATAATATAAACTTTTACAAATATTTAGAAAATGTGTTACATCCATTTTTGGCCGGTTAGGTTTGTAAGGGTAATATAGACAGTACTTCCAGGTTTAAACCTGGCTGGAAGTACTGTCTATATTACCCTTATTTTACAAATGTATTAATGCTTTATATTGTATAAATTCCTTATATTTATAATAATAGCATTAACTACTATCAGAGGTGTGTGCTGGTGCAGATATGCGTACTTTTCCCATTTAACGTAGCGAAAGTTAATACATTCAAGTAAATCACTTAAATCCTTAATCTGTAACAAAATCAATTGATTATTTCGGGTAATGTTCAAGAGAAATAATTATACTCCTAAAAAAACGATAGTCTAGCTAGTTCCATATAACATTGTTATTCTGTGTTAATTCTAATTACAAGTTCTAGTATTTTATAATTATTTTTTATCTTATTTCTTACTTTTCATTTTATTTTACTTTACGTAACAATTATGTTTAGTAATTAAAAAATCTGCTAAATAAATACGTAAATAAAACTTCAAAATTGGTGATATGGCCATCATAGTATTTTTTCTATAATATACACAATATACAAAGTTTTTATTTATATTTTTTTTTCAAAACGAGATAAGAACTATATGACAAATATGTGTTAATAAAACTTGTTCAGTTTTTCATTCTCTTAAGGGGAGGTTCTCATCAAGGACGACCAAAAATTTTTTTTGCTTAAAAAGTTAGTAAATTTCCCGTAGAATACGTGTCCGAAAGCCGTTTTGACGAAATTAATTTTTTTTTAAGTTATAGTAAAAAAAACCGGAAGCACCTTTTTACGCGTAAATGGAATTTACGAGTAAATGAAATTCGCGTACCAAAACTTTGAATGCGTTTTTCTCGAAACCATGTTTTTGAAATCGGGCGACACGATATCTCAAAAACTGCTGCATATATCGCTTCTTTTCTTAATTTGATAGTTTATTAAATTTAAGGGAACCTGAACCCAAATGCAAATGACTATTGTTCTTATTTTAATTTTTATGTCGCTATTAAAAGCCAAAAAGTATACGAAAAATATTTTTTTTTCAAAAGTCCACCATTTTTTTTAATTTTTGACATTTTCTTAGCTAAATAGGTTCAAGATCCTGTAAATATCATATATTTTGCGAAAAAGCTTCATTTTTTGATTTCAGATGATGTTTGGAAGCTGTGCAGTGTCGCCCGCTTTGGTAGCTTTTATTTAGGTAACAGTTTTTAGAAATAAATAAACAATTGACTATACGATATTATACTCTATAAAAAATTGTAAACATACTTGAAATCATACTTAATAAGTACAAACAAGCTTGATTGCTGAATTTACTTCCTTCCATGGAGAAAAAAATTGAGAAAAACATGTTATTTTTGGGTCGTTAGATGAGAACCTCCCATTAATCTTTTGTTTGAAAAGTTATCTTATATTTTTCGTATTTAGAAAAATATTGGATAAAAAACAAGAAAAAACGTCTCTCGTAAACATGCATTTCCGGATAAGGATATTTACCAGAAGCAATTCAGTTCAGTTCAGTTTAAAGATAAAACTTTAAGTTTCAAGTTTTATCTTAAAAGGGTCATTTGTTCAATATTCTATTAAATTAGAGTCGTTATATAAATTATAATTTATTGTATCGGTAATATTTATTATAACTTCAAAAATAGGATGAATCGTTATAAAAGAAGTAAATTAAATTATTGTTATTCAAATCATTACTAAATTACATTTATTATTACATATATAGTGTAATTTTTCATTGAAATATATAAGCGATATTATTATCACATTCAATTATACTTGTATAGATTATTGTGACATCATTGTTCCATTATTTATTAAATTCATTAGCCTGTGACTAATCTATCAATGGTTCTCTGGAGATGGGTATAAATAGAGCATTCGGTAACACCGACAACAATAAAGAATCGCAATGCGTTCTATAGTTTTATTCTGTGTACTATTTATTGCAACTGTAGCATGGGTAAATACAAAAATACATATTTATTCCTTTTAAATTAAATAACATAAATCTCATCTTTAATAATTTTTTTTTTAATTTTCGTGTATTTTATTTATAATAATATCTTCTTTTATTTAATTTATAATGAGTGCGTTTTTTGTTAGGCAGAAAATTTGGATATTATAAAAGCGACAAGCGAATGTGTGAAGGAATTGGGCATCAAAAAAACAAAAGAACTACTTGGTAAAGAGGAAGCTAAAGATAAGTGCTTAGCTAAATGTGTTGTTATGAAAATGGGAATCATCGATGATAAGGGAGTTCTGAATGAATCAAAAATACCAGAAAAATTGAAAGCTAAGGCAAAGGATTGCGACAAGAAAGCAACAGATACGGATTTATGTAAACGTGCGAAGGCTCTTCAGAAGTGTATGTTTATTGGAATGATAAAGAAGGATTAAAACTTTGAATATAATATGTAAGAACAGTATTTTGTTAAATACATATATTTTAAAATTTTATCTTTGTGTTAACTTATTTAATCAATTATTTGTGGAAAATTAGCATAATTATTTTCCTGTAGATATACTGGTTTAAAGTTATATAACATGACAACGTAAGTAAAATTATTATTATAACTCCTGTTTTCCACTCACCGTAAAGTTGCCACATCTCCCGTCCTTACTGTCGTGGAGGCCAGTGCGACTAGCACGACGCTATACGAGGGAAGATTGAAAAGTTTCCAGAATGGGCAAGAAAACGCAGTTATTAAACAGGTTTATTTTTATTTTTCAACATAGTACCCTTGCAGGGCTATACACTTTTCCCAGCGGTGCTCCAACTTATTCAAGCCTTCAGAAAAATATGATTTCGGGAACTCTGCAAAAGAAGCTTTAGTGGCGTCGATGATGTCATTTGACGTAAAGCGCTTGCCTCCGAGCCAAGTCTTCATGCTTGTGAACGAAAAGAAGTCACACGGGGCCAGGTCTGGTCGTAGCCCAATTCAACCAATTTATCATTGGCGATTTGGGATGAATGGGCCGGCGCGTTGTCGTGGTGGAAGAGCACTTTTTTCACCTGCAAATCTGTTGTCCCGTGATAGTTCTTTCCTTCTGCAAAAAGTCGATGTGTATCACACCTTGCGAATCCCAAAAACCGGTGGCCATAACCTTTCTAGCCGATGTGACAGTCTTTGCATTCTTCGGAGCAGATTCGCCTGGAGAAATCCACTGTTTCGACTGCTGCTTGGTTTCTGGTGTGTAGTGGTGGATCCATGTTAAGTCCATGGTCACGAATCGGCGAAAAAAATCCGTTGGATTACGCTTTAACAAGGCCAAACACTCTTTCGAAGTGGTCACACGATTTCGCTTGTTATCCATAGTCAGCAAACGCGGCACTTATCGCGCCGACAGCTTCCTCATGCCCAAATGTTCGTGCACGATATTTTGCACACGTTCATATGAGATGCCCGTGGTCTCTACTATTTCGCGCAACTTCACTCGTCGATCGGCTAACACGAGATCATGGACTTTGTCGGCCATTTCTTCATTTGTGGTCGTTTTTGGACGTCCACTGCGTGGTTCATCCTTGGTGCTCGTACGGCCACGTTTGAACTCACCCAGAAACTAATAGTCGAAAATGAAGGTGTGGATGAGCCATGAACTTTATGCAAAATATCTCGTATCTCCGTCGCCTTTTTCCCATCCATCCAGAAATGTTTGATGACTGCACGAAATTCGTTTTTATCCATTTCTGCAAAAGTGCCTGACTTGCTTCACAAGATATCCTAGTAAACAAAAACGGAACGTCGCACGTGTCTGAAAATTTGACAGCTTACCTAAAATAGGTTAGCTTTGACAACCATCATAACAATTTCACGATACGCGCGCTATCTCTTGCCCATTCCGGAAACTTTGCAAGCTACCCTCGTATAGGAAGGTGCAATATATCGAGGGTCTCACACCGAGGGTAATTTAGTTGTTTAAATGTTTTGACTTTAGATTTGCCACAAATAATACTAATTTAATTAACCATCTTCTAAAAGACTAAAAGACCTTACTCCTAAAAAAAGCTAGCGCAGTCGTTTATCTACTGAACTGCAATAATTGCAATGCGGAATATTTTGGCCAAATCTCGCAAAAGCTCGAAGTCAGAATAAGACTTTACAGGAGCGATCCAAGATGCAAACCCGAGACATGTGTGCTCTCAGCAGACACACTTAATCACTTTAAGTTTGATGAACCAAAAATTCTCGAACACGAAAACAATTATTTTCAACGCCGTTTCCTTGAGATGTGTCACATCAATAATAGACCCCTAGCAATCAATTATAAACATGATATAAAGAACCTCACCACCATATATACCTTCTTTCTCAACAAATCCCTAACCCGCCCTTATAACCGTTAATTCCATTTCTCTACAATCTCAATTTGTTTTTAAACTGACTTGTTCAAACCATACATTAATCCCAATTTTCATCAACTAAAAACTATATTCAATACCATTGGCAAGTCTGAGACATGTCCCCCTCCGATTTATTTCCTTGCTGTAGTTGCAATCTCCTCTCTGCATAGCGTCACTCTGTCACTTGCACTGGTTGATCTCCGCAGGGGCTTACAGTGAGGTGGTAGGCAACACAATTCTATCCTACTAACCTCTCTTTCCGCACTCCTCTGATGACCCATCCTTGCACCCACTCTCTATGTTTCCGTTTCCCGCCTCCTCACACTATTATTTTATAATTCTACAAAATAACGTCTTCGATTTCCTCATTTGTAAATTCACCATTAACCTATTTAGGTTAATAGAGAATTTACACAGTATTTACTGGGAAGCCGTTTTTTTCGAAGTATGTAATTTGCGTTGTACTTTGATTTAGTTTAGCACATTTGTCATTATAAATTTTATCTCTGATGATGCTAACAGACTGTATTAGCAAGATATTATTTTTTGGAATATAGAATGCATATTAGAACCGCACTACATCTTGTGTTCACCCTGTATAGATAAAATCACCCTGTCATAATAATTTCCATAAAGGTAAATTTATCTTGACTCTGATTCTTCCTGAGCCCTTTAGTATATTAATAAAATGCCTAGAATTCGTGCACTCCGTCGATTTCGGCAATTAAGTGATTTTCAAAAAGGTCGCATTGTAGGTATGTAAGAGGCAGGTTTCAGTTTAAGGAAAATTACCTGGAGTCTCAAAATTACTCAACTGTAATGCGAGTATGAAGAGTATCAGTGACAGAGACGTTAGGCCTAGGATTATACCTAATCGTCACGGCACTTTGCGGCAAGTTCGAGATGACTTTTTTGCAGCAATAAGATGTGTGGTTTCTAGGCAAACAGTTAATCTAAGATTTCTTGCCATGGGCCTTTATGTGTTCCATCCGTTTTGGGTGCTACTGATGACTTTATATAAAATTCTGGCCTGCAAAATCCCTTGATTTACCGCTAATAGAACATGTATGGGTTAGCATTCGAATACTTCATCAATTGCCACAGCCACCAACGACGTTGGACCAATTTCGCATCTATGTTCAACAAGCCTGGGATCGCTTGCCACAAGAAAATATAGATCACTTGATTCGGTCTATGCCTCACCGAGTTAGCGAGTGTTACAAAAACCACGACTTGCCAACACATTATTGAATTTTTGTCAGTATTTTTTTAACACGAGATCTGAACATAAATTTAATACAAAAACATTTTTCTTTTTGGATGTTGCATTACTTTTGAGCTCCAGTGTATTAATCAATGTCAAATTAAGTTATAACTAGCTTTGACATTGATTAATAGTAAAGAAAATGTTTTTTTTATTGCGTTTCTATGGGGAAACGTGTATCCATACAGAAATGGAAGAAAAATCTACTTTTCTCAATAGTTTTAGATGCATAACGATATGGTTTTTCAATATATGGTAAATAATAGTTACTTTAATACTTCCAAATTAGAAACTAGAAACACAGCAAAGTATTTCTGAATTGTGCTCAAATAAGGCATATTAACATTAAAAAATACATAAAACATCAACTGTCTCCTGAATATATAATATTTATATGTATATCCCAAATTAATGTATAATATTATATAATGGGGCTTAAGTAGAAAGTTTGCAATTGTTTTTTTTTGCTCAGAAACAAAAATTAGTCTAATTATTTTTAAAATGAAATGAAGAGACTCTTGCAAAGAAATATAAACAAATATATGGACCGATGATGCCATTAACCCAAAATTTATACTAAACAGTAAGTTTTCGTTAGAAAATAGAAATTTAGAACTAAAACTAATAACACAACATCCTTAGGTTATTTACCAATTTACAAAAAGTAAACTAATTAATCGATACAAAAGAAACCAATAAATCAAAACATTAATAACACTCAAGCCTTTAACCCAAACAAAAGAAAGTAAATATACTAGACGTATTTACAATGATAAAATAACTAATAAGATTGCTAAGATATTAAAAAATTCAAATTATAGCAACACAAATTTAGGAACAATTTACTTAATAACATGTAATGAATATGATAAATGTTATATTTGGCAAACACAAAGGAAACAAGAGGTTCATCACGTCAAAAATAAAAATATATGGAAATCTTCTCTAGCACAACACAATTTCGAAACGGGACACCCTTTTTCATTAAATAATACCACCCTTTAAGAAAATCAAACAAACCCATATTGAATATTCTCGAAGCAATAGAAATGCATAAACACAGATACAAGCTTTTAAACTCAGTTTTAACCCCCTTAGATAACCCGCTATTAAGCTTGTTACAAAAGTAATTCCGATACAATATCTTGCTTTTGACAATTAACGTTTGGATTTACCCATAATCTGCATTGGTATTTATACTCACGTTTCCAGATCATAAACCATTGAGTAGATAGTACTCAAAATGCATATCTGGTATTATTAAAATAATAAGTGAAGTAAGGAACTTTATTTAGTTAATAATTATATAGAATACATTGTGTATTGATCTATCCCGATTTCCACTGAATCAGCACTTTCGGCTTGCAATCCAATAGGCCAAATTATATGTTAGTGGGCTTAACAACAACATTTGGAGTAGTGTAGGTTGCGAATACCTAGAACCTAGATGGCTTAGGGTGTTGTTTATTGATGAATCCCGATTCTGTTTGGGGATGCTTGATGGCCATATGATGTTTAGACGAATACGTAGGGAACATCGCAACATGGAATTTTCTGTAAGAGGGCTTTACATTAAACTATATGTATTATGGTATATAGAGGTTTAGACGAAGACGTGGGGAACGTCGCTACATGGAATTTTCTGTAAGAGGGCCTTTCATTAAACTATAGGTATTATTGTATAGGGAGATATTTTATAGAAGTAGATCTCGTTTGGTATTCTGAGGCAATATATTCTTTCATTTCGTAAGCAGATGAAATGCCCTCTTTTTAGCAAGACAATGACATTCTACATATTGCTATGGACCAATTTGCGAAGGATAATGTCAATATCTTGCCATGGCTAGCACGATCTCCTGATCTCTCGTTCAGCATTTTTGGGGTATAAGCACAGAAGACTAAATAACATACAGCATCCTTTGCAGATGCTGCAAGCTCATAGCACGACTAACAGGTTACCTCGGATATAATACTTTAAGAAACTATTGACAACCAGCTGGAATCGATGTCATAAAAAGTAGTTAATTATGTAATCAATGTCAAATTTCAATCAATTGCTATATATTTTAATAGTTAAACGTTGGTGTCAAGTTTGGTTTAAATTACCCAACTCTTTCTTATGTTGTGATTTCCATGTCATTTGTTTTTGTCAATTTATAATTTGATTCCGCTTATTGTTGGATTTACTGTTATTCTGCGAATACATTTGTCACACTTTCTTCAGCATTCCTCCTTTAGATGACAAATGCTGACTTTTCACAGCAACTACTATTTTAAGGATTTTATTATCGAATATTTGTTCACGCGTTTTAAGCTGTATTTCGAATAAAACTAAAAATAAGACAAAAATAAAACCTCCAAAATAACTTTAGTTGGTAACGGAATTATTATAATTTTATTCTGATCATTTTCATTCAATAATAGAGATACAAAGTGCAATTGAAAATTTTACCTGGGAATTCCCTATGATGCGTCTTGAAACGAGACACACAGTATACATATCACACATAAAAAAATATTTTTAATTACAAAATGTGTTAGTTACATATATCACATTTAGTACTATTACTAATGAAGGTTTAAATTAAATTACACTTGGTTTGTTTCACAATTTTTCTATATTTACTCAACTAGTTTCGCTTTTTACGGCATTATCAAGGACCAAGTGTAATTTAATTTAAACCTTCATTAGTAATAGTGCAAAATGTTTCACCAAGTGATAAATGAGTAAGTGATTCAAAAAATATCACATTTAGGTATAATTCTATTTATTAATGGAGTATATATTCTATTTTAGGTACAGTATAAACAATTTTCTTGGAACAGCTGTTTTATGTTTTATAACAACATTTTTGTGGCAATGTTTATAAATAATTGTAAATACCTTTTTATATATCACATACTTTGATATATAAAAGGTATTTACAATCATTTTTTAAATAGTTCACGGCAACTAGTATTAGGACGTTTATTGCATATTGCTCGTATACGGATTTTTGAGCTACTAAAACTTTATGGACATTTGTTGCAGTTGTATAACTCTAAAATATTATACCGTATGCCTATTTCGATTGGTAATAAGCTATATATACTTTTCGAGCATCCCCTTCGTGTATATCTTATCTTGTTGGGTAGATAAGAAACGAATATTTCAATATTTTTGAGCACAAATTTGTTATATGATTATTACATTTGAGACCATTTTGCATTTCTAATGCAGAAAATTTAATATGTACAGTTTCTGATACTGTCTCACCATTTATATTAATGTTTGTTAGAGCCAATGGAACCCTGAAGTTTATGGCATGTATTTTTGAGCTAATAAGTTGTTCATGTTTATCCAGGTGCTTAGTTCGCTCAACATAATATTTGCTGCTGAGGTCACTTCATCTAAACCCCATTTAAATTAATGGTCGTATCATCAGCAAACATAGTTATGTGCCCATTTATGGCTAGTGGCATGTCATTTATAAATAGTAAAAGTAACAGAGGGCCCAAAATACTGCCTTGAGGTACATCAACCATTGTATTTTTGAAGTTCGACACGTAACTTGTCTTTTATAAGTATGGTTGTAATATGTTTTCTGTCACATAAATAAGATGACAGAAGTCAATGACACAATCCTCGAATTCCATAGTTAATTTTAACAAGAAGTAATTTGTGAGGTACACAACCCAATGCTTTCGATGAGTACAAAAGAATTGAAAATACCTTTGCATTTCTATCAAGGTTATTTAATACATAACTCATGCAATTAAATATAGCATGGACAGCAGTAAAGCCTTTTCTAAAACCGAACTGTACAATATTTAGTATGCGTTTAGCTTTTATGAAATCTATAAGTCTATTATTGATGATTTTTTCGAAAATCTTTGAATATCTTTATAAATCAGAATAATTCTACAAATTTTGAGTGATGAGGGGAAAATACCTTCAACCAATGCCATTAATAGCCCTTGTTAAGGGTTTGATATAAATGCATAGACCATTGCCGTTGTTGTTGGAGTGATATTTTGATTTTGATAGTTTGTTTGAATAAACAGTTGTTACGAGTCGAAAATGACAGTACAAATTATTTGCATTTTTAATTGAAAATTTGTTAGCTATCTTCACTCACAAGCGCATTAAGTTGCATATATTATTACTCCGTGTGAGAATAATTCTTTTCGCGCTTGTCTGCGAACGCAAAAAAATAGTTTTTTTGAACGTTGTTCGTTAGAAGTCTGTCGCACGAGGCGTACACCGGAGGCTATTGTAATTCCTTCTTGTTTGAATAGTAAAATTTCCTCGAAGATTTTCGTATTTGTAAGAAGAATTACTACAGTGAAATTCTCTATATTGGGTTTAGTGAATTTTGGAGTTTTTGGAGTGAATTTCTACTACCGGCTGCCGCCGCATTTATTTAACCTACCGTACGCAAATTACTCGGACGACAATCACCTGAAATATAGCTCCCGCTACCAACTAGGGGTGAGTAAAGTAAATTCGTCTTTACTAGAATATTTTCTAAGTCTTTCTTTTTTAATAGAGCTAACGACGAGCTACGATGCTAACGATAAGCTAACTATACGCTAACGATAAGCTACTAAGTGAGCTGTGAGAAAGCTAATCGCTAAGAGCTAATACTGTATCGGTGCTAACTACTGGAACCACATTCCATAATCCTAACGAGTTGGAATCTCGGATGTTCGTTTCCGTCGCCATTTTACCGAGAGGCCGGCATCATTTTCCTTCCCTCTCAGGAGTTTTGACGTGTCTGGAGTTCACTATCATCCCTGGACACATCGGCGGGAAACACCACGAAGCGATGAGTACCTTTTAATGTATTTCTTTATTGTCTAAATTAGCTGTGACATAATTTCGCATATTTTTTTATGTACGTTATTTTTATGTTCGTATTCTTTTTTGTGATAATTTTGTTCGTAACTACTGAGATTAAGTATCACCGTATTTATGAATCATTCAAGTCCGTCGCGAAGTTAAGAGATTATTTTAGTATTGACTAGTGGAGTAAATTTTGGATTTTCGCCGTGCCGTGATTTTCATTATAAGAGTCGCTATTGTTGAGTTAATAATTGTTTACGTTGAATTTACGCTATCTATTCATTTTATTATTAGTTTGTTCAGTTTATTTTTACTTCTTTGTTACGCCTAAAGTTACAGTATTACTTAATATTTTCGGTGTCGAATTAGATAGTCTATTTATTACAAATAATCAGTTTATTGACTTGTGCGTCTGAAATTAGTTGTTTATGTTAAATTTTTTTTTTTTGAGAGATATACAACAAAATCTCTATTTAAATTTATTTTAATTACTACATACATATTAATGTATAAAACTTATGTAATTGAACACTGCAGTTTTCAAATGATGACGTCACTCTGTATTTTTGATACCGTCAAAGTGTGTGTGTGTGTGAACCGCAAGCCAATAAGATCTCCTTTGAGTTCGTGTTTAAGACAAAATACGCATACCTTAGTTTAACATCATTTAGTTAACGAAAGAAAGTTTTTTTTTATTTTAATTTATTTTCATTACTTTAGTTGTGGGCGTAAAAAGAGTTTGAATTTTATTTTGTGCATTAATATTTACGCAAGTTAACGAAAATCACACACTAGTTAATAGTTAATATTTTATTTATATTGTTGGGTTTATTTAGTTATTGTTACTTCCATTGAGAAAGTTATCATTAAATTTTAGTTTATATGAAAGGATTTTAGTTTTTGTCGATACCTTACGTATAGTTGTCGTTAGTTGATTTCTTACTTGATCACGGATTATTGTCACTGCTCATTTTCGAGTAGGTGGCGCCGTAAGATCTTTGGGTCATACCTCTCCCTGAGGACGCTGAGTTAGTTTGGCCGAGCGGTGAGTATCGATAATCCCTTCAACCTTACGGGTAGGTTATCTTATGTGTGTTACGTCATACCTTTAATGCCACCTTTCTTCCGTATATTTTCATCAATATTTTATTATTAAATAAAACACTAGTTTGGCACTTTTTTCACTTGGTTTATTTTATAGCTAAATGTACATTTCGGTCACAAAGTGACCATTATCAATAGCAAACTGGTCACTTTGTGACCGAAATGTACATTTAGCTATAAAATAAACCAAGTGAAAAAAGTGCCAAACTAGTGTTTTATTTAATATAAAGATTTTCACGTACTCATAAAACTCACCAATATTTTATTAAGTTAACATCTTTTATAATCGTTACAAATGGACGTCCAACGTCTCAAATTGTAATACAGTGTGAAATTGTGTATTTGGTGATGACAAGTACAGGTGAAGCACTTAGAGCCACATTTGACTGTTGTTCCAGGCGAATTACTTGTTGTTAAGTAATTGTTGCGGTTAATTTGTTTAGAGCTGAGATAACCTTAAAAATTGTAAGGAACACTAACGCCGACTGTGTTGTGCAAGCTTTATTAGAAGAAACTTTAAATGCGAAACGTAAATAATACGAAATCTGTTGTCGATATAGCAAAGTGTGTGGAGCTAGGTAACTCCTTGCCGTGTTTCCCTTTTTCTACTTCAGTAAGCATATGGGAGGGAAAAAAGAAAGATAAAAGGAGAAGAGAAGAAACTAGCTTCGAGACGACAGACGACGAAGCTTTAATTTTATGGCAACGTAAAATTATTACAAGAACACCAGAGAAACTTAATTCGATGGAGGCAGTATTAAAAGATTGATTGTTGAAGCCATGACTTTGTGATACATCTTGATTACGAAATAGGTTTAAGAAATAATAACACTTTGCTAGTATCACGAATTTTTACACTTTTTATTGTGACTAGTTTCGTCCTATTCGGACATTATCAAACGAATACAATAAATTACATTTACAATTCGGTACTTATATATTAAGGTGGCGCAGGTAAACACTTTTACAAAATCGCATTAAATAATGGCGTGTATATTAATTCTGTTTGGTCGTTCATTAGGGGGTTTTCCGGATTAGTTTTGTTTTTATGGATTTTCAACGATTCCAGGTAGTCGAGTCTTAGGCCTTTTTCAGCGAAGTGTAATATTTCTAACGGATTTAAATCTGGTACGTGGTTATTGTCGAGCATGTGATTCGCGTATGTTGAATTTTGTTTTTTGTTGACAATTTTGATATTCGCCTTAAAGAACATCTCAACTCATATGTCAACAAAAAACAAAATTCAACATACGCGAATCACATGCTCGATAATAACCACGTACCAGATTTAAATCCGTTAGAAATATTACACTTCGCTGAAAAAGGCCTAAGACTCGACTACCTGGAATCGTTGGAAATCCATAAAAACAAAACTAATCCGGAAAACCCCCTAATGAACGACCAAACAGAATTAATATACACGCCATTATTTAATGCGATTTTGTAAAAGTGTTTACCTGCGTCACCTTAATATATAAGTACCGAATTGTAAATGTAATTTATTGTATTCGTTTGATAATGTCCGAATAGGACGAAACTAGTCACAATAAAAAGTGTAAAAATTCGTGATACTAGCAAAGTGTTATTATTTCTTAAACCTATTTAGTATTAAAAGAATTAAAGGAGATGACAAAGGAGATAAAGGAAAGATTCGAACAAAATAAGGAGCAAAATGAAAAGCTGAAAAGAGAGGTAGAGTCAGTTAACAAGGAGCTAGTGCAATTCAAGGCAGACATGAAAAGAAGGAAGGAGGAGTGAAAAAGGGAAAAGAGAGATTTACGCAGCAAGATAATAGAGCTAGAAGAAAAAGAAGAGAATAGAGAAAAGAAGAACAGACGCAACAATATTGTAATAAGTAATGTACTAATAAAAGGAGAGAATGTATCCAAATCCATCAAAGAAGTGATAACAGAGAAACTGGAGATAGATGTCGAGGTGGAAGATGCCTTTGAAATGAAAAAAAAATATTAGCCAGGATGAAGGACTTTGCGAATAAGGTTAAGGTAATGAAAAATGCAAACAAGCTTAGAGGTACGAATGTATAGGAAGAAGAGGAAAGTTAGTGAAAGTCGGATATGGTAAATTGGATATTGATAACAAATGTCTATTATGGAATGAGGTGAAAAATCAATATAAAGAGATAATTGAAAAAAAAGATGAAAAATGTACTGGGAAGACGAGGGGTTCCTAAAACCGACGTCATGGAACATGACTGGGATAAAATTAAAATGCAGCGGCGAGAAGTGGCAGAAATATTTTGAAGAGTGGGTAACAAGAAAGGATATAGTAGGGATAGTGGAAACGTGGCTGGTAGAAGAGGAGTGGGAGAGGGTGAGGGAAAAGCTACCTGCCGGGTTTAAATGGGTAAAGAGAGGGGCAACTAAGGAGGCAATTTGAGGAAGAGCAAAGGGGGGTATTATCGTGGGAACAATAGAGGGGCTGCAGAGCGGAGATATGGAATATAGGAAGGAGGTAGAAGGGGTAGTATGAATAAAGTGTCAGCGGGGAAGGACACATCTGAGAATTGGGACAGTGTACGCAAATAACAACTGGGAAGAAGTGAGACAAGAAATAGAGGATAAGGAGAGGAGGGGAAATAGATGTATAGTGGGAGAGGATTTCAATGGAATGATCGGAGAGAGATGTGAGGGAGTAAATAATCAAGGCGAATTGATACGGAGAAGATCACAAGCCAGACATATTAATAAAGAAAGAAGAATCTTGAGAGACTGGATTTTGGAGAAGGGTGGGATGTATTAAATGGATGCACCGATGGTGATTTGGAGGGGGAAAAGACGTAACTGGGGGCAACAAGGATCATCAGTTATTGATTATGTATTAGTAAAAGGGATAAAAAGAGAAGAAATTAAAAAAATGGAAATAGAAGGTGCTGAGATCGGACCGTTGGCCGATATCTACAGAGATATGGATGGAGGACTCCTATACTCCTCCATCCATATCTCTAAGGGGCAGAAACAAGATAATAATAATAATAATAATAATCTTTATTTCCATTAGGCAAAAATACAGCATAGGAAGTGTCAAAAATTTTAATACAAATATAAATTAAAGGTAAAATATACTAGGTATATAAATCCCAAAAAACAATAAATACTAGTACACATAATTTAAAGGTCGCACGCAAAAAACTCAGTGATTGAATAAAATGAATGTTGTAACAATAGGGATTTCACTTTCTTATTAAACAATTTATAACTTGAAACTGATTTGATTGAGACAGGTAATTTATTATATATTTTCATTGCCATAATATTGGGGCTCTTTGCCGTCATAGATAAAGAATGAATAGGAACTGATAAATTAAAAGTTTGCCTAAAATTTTAGTTACTTAATGTTCGACATTTATCAAATTTATCTGAGTTACGCCTGATATAACAAACAGAATTAAAAATATACAGCGATATAAAAGTTAAAATATTTAATTTTTTTAAAAGTTCACGACAAGAGACTTTAGGATGTTGAAAAGTCATAGTCCTTATTATTTTCTTTTGTAAGATTAAGATATTATTAATGAGGGCAGAATTTCCCCAGCACATTATGCCGTAACTCAATAGTGAATTAACATGAGCAAAATAATATATTTTTAAAACATCAATTGTAATAAATTTTCGCATTTGCCAAATGACAAAACCATGTTTGGACATTTTCTTAGATATACTATCAATATGCATGTTCCATTTTAAATTCGAGTCTATCAAAAGACCCAAGAAATTGACGGAGTTACTTTGTTTTAACGACTTGTTATTCCCACGCACCAATAGACTGTGATCTAAATACGATGGTGAAAACAAAATCATATTAGTTTTTAATTCATTCAAAGCTAATCCATTACGCTGACAGTAGCTTTGTATCTCTGATACAACCAACGTGGTTGATTGAACTAGTTCGAAGTTATTTTTTCCGATCCCAGAAGCAGATCCATCATCGGCAAATAATGTAATAAAACTATTAGATATGGATTCGTTTATATCATTTAAAAATAAAATAAATAGCAGTGGACATAGAGTACTTCCCTGAGGAACACCTGTAGGGACCATATTTGCCTCAGATAATAGTGTATCACCATTTAAAGAAAATTTAACTTTTTGAGATCGACCATCTAAATATGAGGTCAACCAGTTAAATTAATTAATTGTGTCAAATGCCCTTGTTAGGTCGAAATAGACACAAGCTGTTCTATTTCTGGCCTCAATGTTTTTGACAATATAATTATATAAGGACAAAATAGCGTCAGATGTTGCAAGTCCTTTACGAAAACCGAATTGGTTATTTGATAAAATATTTTCTTTATTAATAAAATATCCGCACACTTTGCTATATAGAAAACGGATTTCGTATTATTTACGTTTCGCACTTAAAGTCCCTTCTAATAAAGCATAACAACACAGTCATGTGTAAGTGTAAGTGTAAGAAAGTGTAAGTGTTCCTTGCAATTTTGAAGGTTATCTCAGCTCTAAACACATTAACCACAATAATTACTTAACAACAAAAAAGTCGCCTGGAGCAACAGTTAAATGTGGCTCTAAGTGCTTCACATGTACTTGTCAACACCAAATACACAATTTCACACTGTTTATTCAAACAAACTATCAAAATCAAAATATCACTCCAACAACAATGGCAACAGTCTATGTATTTATATCAAACCTTTAACACGGGCTATTAACGGCATTGGATGAAGGTTATTTGTTCATGAGAAGCCGGTGATTAATTGTGTCAAATGCCCTTGTTAGGTCGAAATAGACACAAGCTGTTTTATTTCTGGCCTCGATGTTTTTGACAATATAATTATATAAGGACAAAAAAGCGTCAGATGTTGCAAGTCCTTTACGAAAACCGAATTGGTTATTTGATAAAATATTTTCTTTATTAATAAAAAATATCAATCTGTTAAAGAATGCTTTTTCATAAATTTTTGAAAAAAAACGATAATAGAGCCACTGCCCTATAATTAGTAATACTGCTTTTATAAGATGGCTGAAAGATAGCAGATGGAAGAAGAGAATTGGAGAGCATGAAACTTCAACTGGCAAAGATTAAATGGAGAGATATTGAGACCATGGAAGAGATGGAAGGGGCCATAGCCAGATGTGGGTACAGAGTGAAAAGAGAAAGTAAAAGACTGGAGAGTGGGATGGGGTGAAGAAAGATTGGTGGTGTAGACAAGAACATGGTATAGTAATATGTGCAAGGAGAAGAAGCTACAATCAATCAAACAAATAGAAATAGAGATGATGAGGTGCCGAAATGAAAAGGAATTGTGGTCGATATTAGGGAGAGGAGGCAAAACAATAAAGCACGAGATCTCATTAACAGAGTGGGTGGGACACTTTGAGAGAATGTGTGGGGAGCCGGCAGGGGTAAGAGAGTATCAACACATAGATGAAGTGGAGATGTTTACAGAGGGAGAAGTAGAAAGGGTTTTTGAGGAAATTAAAAGAGGCAGGGCTGCGGAACTGGATAGGCTGAAGCCCGAAATGTGGGAGATAGTGGGAGAAGAAGGGAAGAGATAGTTCGGAGTTTTGTTAAACAGGATGTGGAGAGGCGAGTCGGAATTGCCGGAGTCTTGGCGAGTAGGCGTAATGTGCCCGGTACACAAGGGGGCCACAAATCAAAGATTGGAAACTACAGAGGAATTTCAATCATGTGTACCGGGTACAAGATAGCCATGGCGGTGATAAAGAACCAGCTGGAAGAAGAGGGGAAGAAAACAGGAATATTATCAAATTTTTGCGCTTGCAAGGGTGGTTGTGAAGAAGTTAGAGATAAAAAAAGAGTGTGTATGCGGTATTTGTAGACTTGTAAGGGGCGTATTATTCTATGCCTAGGAAAAAATTGATGGAATGTCTGAGGTGGAGAGGAGAGGAAAAAAGATGTATGAATGTTTTATTAATGATCAATGACTAAAGTGCTTTTAATTTTTTAGCGGATATTTTTGCATTTTTAAGCGCAGTACGATATTGATTTTTACGTTTTTGGTAATTATCTTTTATCGCTTGCCGTCTTCATGCATAATAGAGTTTCACGCATGTTATACGGATCATTGTTAAACCATTTCACTTGATTTTTCTTGGTTGAGACCTTTTTGTTCCGAAAAGAAAACAAACTACATTCGTATAAATTATTTATAAAAGAATTAAATTTATTTTCAGAAGGAATATTGCAGTTATTAATGAAACTCCAATTTGTATATTCGAGTAGGCTATAAAATATATTTATATCAACTTGTGTAATAGGTTTGATTAAAACACTTAGAACCTTTTTTCAATATTTTATTTTGATCCAGATGCACATTTCGGACACAAAGTGTTATCAATGGTTTGATATAAATTTGAAAAACAAATTTAACACTTATATACGTACAACACAACGGCATGTATCTGCTTGGATGAGAGAAAAATGGCTGGAAGTGGAAGCGCAAGAACGGCAAGAGAGTATTGTAAGGAGTGGGTACAATCCAATGTATGGAAGATGGCAAGTGTATGGAAGGATGCCAGAGTATCTATTGAAGACATTGGACAAGGTCCAAGAAAGTGACTCTGGCAAGATGTGGATCGGACGAGAGAGGAAGGTAGGTATGGATGGGAGAACGGTATGGTAGGTGTGCGCTGTGCGAGAATGGAAGGGACATATGGAGCCATCTAGGCCAAGAGTGCAAGGAGGTGCGTGATGAATGAATAAGGGGAATAAAATGGATAGATTAATGGATGAGAGAGGATGGGGCGGGCGTGGAGATTGTGATAAAAGTGGGGCGGGAAAAAGAAATCCGAAAAAAGGGGGACTAAGACAAGAGGAATATTATTACAATATAATTAAATAATTTTGATTTATTTGATTTATATGTGATTATAAAGGTCTTTTTTTATATAATCTATTGTTTTCTCTATTATCGATGTAGTTAGATCATCAACATCTTTGCTATTACTTGTTTTCATGTCATTTACAATTTGTCTGACTTCGAATTCCGATGCAGGATGGAGAAATATTAGTTGTTGTATATTGGATCCAATATTTTAGCTAATGGATCTTTTTAACTTTTTGTATTACTTTTATCGTGCATATATTGAGGAAGTTCATTTTTTTGTTTACGTTTATCTGTTCTTTTACTTTTTACTAGGTTCCATAGTTATTTTGTTTTACTGCTTGCATTTAGAATGCGGTTTGAGTTATAATTTCTAATTTCAGTTTGTAACAAATTTTTATACTGTTTTTTAAAAGATCTATATTTATTATTGATAAGCTAGCTATTAGTTTGAAGACATAATCTATAGAAAATGACGTTTTTAATTTGATTTTAGTTCGTCTTTAATCCAGGGATTTTTCAATTTGAAATTATTTTAATATGTTATTTTTACCGGAACACATTTGTTAAATACTTCTAGGTACTTATTAAAAAATATTGATATACAATTTAGAATTCACACAATTATTAAGAAATTCATTCCAATACTCCACATAAGTTTTGTATAGAGTTAAGTGTAACTACCCTAGTTCTGCATAAATATTTATTTTGCTCTAAAACGCACCGAAATCGCACCATTTGACCTTTGCGATCCAATAAATTTGATTCAATTATTGTGGCAGTATCATAGTTGATATTCGTTATGATGTTGTCGAAGCAAATTGCACTCGTTGTAGTTACACGAGATATGAATTAATACTAATTTCCAAATTAAAGCTAGTTATAAGTTAATAAACATGGATGCGTTCATGCATCAATTATTATACCACATATTTCTTGGATGAATATTTTAAATAAATTTGCTTCAGAAACATTTAGAAAATCATAAAATACGCAGCTAGGAGGACAATAAATAGATGAAATAATAATTTTATAGTTACTTATAGCCATCAGTTTATCCAAATTAAGTTAAGTTGAATTAAGTCAGATTAGTAAAATAATACATTGTATATTAATAGAATTAAACAAAACATATAAAATGAATAAAATAGACTAAAATATGTGTGCTTTATAGCAAAATTCTATTTTCTATCACTTATGTAAAAGAATCAGCAATTTGTTCTTTGTATGTGTAGTAGCACTTCTGGACGAGATTTCCTAAGAAATTCTTTGAAGCTTAACAGCTTATGAAAATGTTTGATGAATTGTGGTTGTTTACTAAATATTTCCGCACAAGCATATATCGCTGATTTTTCATACCCTATCTTGTTGCATACCCGTGAGTACTATTGTTTTGACAAAGTTTGTTTGGTTATTGTACAAATTAAGTTGATCGATTTTGGTAACGAATTTTTAGAAAGAATTTTTAAAGTAAACGACGAGTATTTTCCTTTACTGTTACAAGGTTCAGACAAGACTGCCAAGAATTACATATCATAAATTGAAAATAATTAGCGCAGAGCGCAAAACGTGGTAATATGCAGATTCCGTAGTCGCAACGCGGTCGCACCATGTGGCCGCGATCAAATGTTTTTAAGTGAAAATGCGCTTCCGCTATGTAACATACACGTATATCGCACACTTGTAAATATACACACAAGCTACTGTTAGAATTTTATTTTGATTAAATATATGACGAAATATCTCTGTTTTCTTTAGCTTAAATATAATTCATAATATTTTTTTCTGGACAGTAAATATTCTGATAATGTCACCCTTACCTCAGATTATAATATTTAAGCCAAGTGTGTATAGCCAAGCGCGTAATACACGCCAATATATGTAGTAATTTGCAGTAATTGCAAATATTGTTCTTGGTTTGAGTATAGCATAGTATGCACTACTTAGTTTAGATGCTACATTATCGATTTGGCTTTCCCACTTAATTTTACCGTCAATATAGCTCCTAGGGTACATTTGTGTTATTTTTAAGAGAGTTTTAAGGAGGCTTTGTACAATTGACTGTTTTATCAGCATTTAAAATAAGATTATTCTTTTTGCACCAGTCGGATATTTCCTTATTGTCATTGCTGATTTTATTAATTAATTCTTCTTGGCTGCTAGCTGTTAAGACGATGGCGGTATCATCGGCAAAATTGATCATTCGATCACTTAGAAATGACTCAATACGTCTTTCCCCGAATGCCTAGCGAAGACTGTTTATCACGCACAAATTTCACCTCGATAGTATAAAATGCTCGTGAAAAGTTATAGAATAACACCACAACTCACTTGCTCGCATCTACTATTTTTGTCAGTGTTTCCATTAGGTTGATACTGGCAGTTTTCTTTGAACGATTCTTTCTGAATCCGTGTTGGGCTTCTTATATTATTTGAAACTTGTGTGTGAACCTTTTGATCCTATGTACCAATATTTACTCAAATACTTTCGAGAAAGCATTTAATATGGCAACCGGTCGGTAATTTTCTTTGTCAGTCTTTGATCCTTTTTATAAATTGGCACAATTTTGGAAATTTTATGTTTTCCAGGAAATACTCCTGTGGTAACTGCCAGATTCATTAAGTAGCAAAGTAGTTCCGTTAATTCTCTTGCAGCATATTTTAGTAATTTACGATAGCAGGAATTTCATTACGTCCTGGTATTGCGTTGGTTCAGTTCTACAGGTTTGTGATAACCGATCTCCTCAGTGATTCTTGATTTTTATATCGGAGGCCGTCGAGAAATAATTAGCGAATATATTGACAACTTCTCTTGCATCACTTTTTGCTTGGCCGAGGACGTTTGTATTTTTTATAGATTCACGTTAATTCTCTCCGCGTAATTCTCTCCACGCTAAATTCCAAATTTGTTTTTTTGTGGAAATAATTTGGTTTTGTGTCCTCAATTAGGTTTTTGTGATTTTTTTTTTTCGACAAAAATTTAATTGTCTAATTGCATCTGTGTTTGCTTCCATCATCAGTCGGTATTTTTTATATCTTTATCTATCCAATTTTTACTGCTATTATAATAATTTTACCATTTTGCGGGGCACTAAACATTAAAATAATGTAAAAACTCATCTAAAAACAGATCAAATGTCATGTTAACATTTTCTGTTTGCATAATATCCCAATTTTTTGTATTAAGGTGGTATTTAAGCTATTCAATATTACAAATTAAACACAATAATTACTTTGTTTTGTATAACAGTTATTTATTTAAACGGTGACCAATGGTTTCAATACATTCACGTATCATTTTCAGACCGAAAGTTGTATATGTGCGACGTCTGATTTTTCAATTCTGGTGGATTCATCTAATTAAATGATTGAAATACATCAATTAGTAACTTTTTTGATATTGAATTTTCCTTGAAATCTATATTTAAATCACCACACAGAATGGTATGTGAGTGTGTTTTGTTTACTTCCCTCATAAGATCAGATATTTTTTCTATAAAAATATTCACATTGCCTAATAACGGGCGGTATATACATAAAACGTTTATTTTATATTTTTGAGTTATGTATGAGCATCCTGAACATTCTGCTTCAGATTACATCACATCATCAAAATATTTATTTTGTTAAAACCTCAATGCTATTATAATAACTCTTTGTCTACTTATAATAATATTGCTAATTGCAAATATCAATGAATATAAAATAATACATTGTGTATAGAAGTGAGGGTTTTCTGAAGTATTTATAATGGTGTGAGTATATACATAAAAATTGATTACTTGCATTCTTAAATTAAATACATAATCTAGAACTCAATTTTTAGTAACTAAATAGTTGAGGCTGTTAGTTGTTGAAAGTTCATATTCTAATCACTTTTGTTTTGTAAATTTCTGTAAATGAAATACGATAACACTTTCAAATATATATTTTGCTGTTCGCTACAATTGTTTCGACACACTGTGTCTTCTTCAGGCGAAGAGTGTCTGTAAATATTATGGTTGTGTATAAAACCATAAATTAAAATTTTAATAAAGAGAATACTCATCAATTTCACAACAGAATTACACCCTTTTACCTACAACGAATAATTTTACTTCGTCTAGTATTTGAACGATAGCTTAAGTAAAACTTATAACATATTGGCATTATTCAAAAATTAAATAATTATATGAATTAAGCAAATTAATACTTGATGTGATGTTTAGTTTTACAAATGTGAGTTTCATTATTTTAAATTTTATGATTTATTTTTCATTAATTCGTTTGTGCTTATAGTTTTTAAATATTTCTTATGATTATATTTGCTTATCTTCACTCTTATTGTTGTTATTGTAGTAGTGGCTTCGTCAACATAATTAAATTTTATATTATTTATTATTTTTAATTTAATTTTTAAGGTATTTAAACGGACTTATTACAAAGGGTATAATATAACTACGAGAAGAATAGTTTAAAATTGTGTTGAATGTTATTAAAACTGAATGAATTCATATATATTTTGAGATTTAATTATAAAGATTTTAAAAAAATACCATTTTAAGCTTTTGAAATTTTCATGATTATAAATAGGAACATTTATAACACTCTAAAACTATGATATTTAATTATTTTTGTTTAACTACTTTAAGTGTAAACCTTCCAAGTGTTGAATTAACCTTCTAATTATCATAAAAATGTTTCGCCATGAGTTAAGTAAGAATTTAATTCATCGTATTGATATTTAAATAATTTATGGCAACTCAACATAAATAATCAATTAATCTTCTAAATTAAAATATAATAATTATTATATATATATATATATATATATATATATATATATATATATATATATATATATATATATCCTTTGTTCCTTTATGCTTTTTATATGTTGAAAGTAAAATACCCAGAAAATGTCCAATATAATTATCTGGACCTCCTTCACCTTAATTTTTCTTTTTCAGTTCTCGTAATTAGTCTTCCCTGCAGAAATTCTTGAGACTTGAATCGCACCCGCGTGAGTGAAATTACCCCAAGGACAATGGATGTTTGCACGAAATATTCTTTTTATAACTCTTCAGCTTTTTCGTTAAATAATTTTCACCTAAGATAGTAAATTAATACATTGTATAGATTGTAAAATTCTGGAAATTTATATGTCTTTTTTTTTGTTTTTCTAGCAGCTAGTGTTTTATGTTATAACTATTAATTTTAAATATTCCGGACATAGAAACCCTAGCACTGGTTTTGCATTTGTCACATTTGCACAGTGTTTTTTTCTTACAAATCTATTTCCATTCGTTTATTTGGCTATAGTATAGTTTCTTACTACTGTTTGTAATATATATTTTCATTAAATTTAAAATATGATTTTTTTATGTATTATTTTGTTACAGGCGAGGGAGGCCGAAAGATAAAAATAATAATAATTAAGGTAAATCAGGCTCTCCTGAGTAACTATCGGCTAGCTGCAGGGGATGTTAATGATAGAGCAAAAAAATAACTTGTTCTTACCCTTGGGCAGCGGTACTGATCTCGTGGCACTTGAGGTTAATAGAGATCCGTTATTAAAAGAAACGAAAAGATTAAATTAACGATAGTGTATTGATGAGCTGTCAATGTATGTACTACGAAGTCATTTTTAACAATAAAAAAATACTTATGAAATTAATGAACTATAAAATAAAAATTGAATTTAAAATATCACGTGGTTTGAATTAATGAGTAAGCATTATTATCGACTATCAAGGTAGATCGCCGGTAACAATTCGGCCCTGTAAAAAGGAGTGAAGTTTGCATTCCATCTAGATTCGCGGAATCCACACAACGAAATACACTGACGATATATTAATGTGTATATGACACACGATAATCGATCATGCAGATTGGTATAGTCAATATTTACATAAACCTGCTGTGTAGAAAGAGTTTGCAGAGCGGGCGAGATGCTTTCTGGTCATCTCACGCATGTTATGATGCCCCAAATGCTGACTTCCACAAAATTTTTAAGAAGATATAAGAAAGCTGCGAAGCGGCGCGCCTCAGTCCCTAACATCGGCCGGCTCGCACTTCGCTCAAATCGCGAAACTAATTTTAAGTATAATTAAGTGTTTTATAAAGTTCTAATACATATAATCAATAATTAATCATTTTGTGAAATAAATAAAAGTTAATTTTTAAAAACTCATATTCCATAATTCGGAATTTAACTGGCGCTGCGAACAGGATATCTGTAACGTCTAAAAATCGGCGGTTCGTGACAACGATTCGATCAGATATCGAGAATATCTGTAACGTCTAAAAATCGGCGGTTCGTCTTAACGATTCGATCAGATATCGAACACAATCGAAAGTGCAAAAGACAAACTCAAGTTAAGTGAATTTAAATCCAAAAATATTCAAATTGGACTACCCTTGGATTATCTACAAGATGGTTCCAGTTCTGCTAATGTAAGTGCAAACTTTCACTACATTGCCAAATCATTTAATGTCCCAAAACAATATTGACATCGATCAGTTATCCCAATTACTAAACTCCCTAAGAGTCACGCCTTATACCGTTAAAGATATAACCAATGTCTACCAAGACACAATTCCAAATTTTGACGGAGACGCGAACGTATTAAATGCTTACATATCGGCGTGCGAATTTCTTGTTACAACTTTTCTACAAGAACCAAATCCAGCAATTCAAGCTTTATTACTAAGAATATTTCAAGTAAAATTAAAAGGAAAAGCTTTAAAAACCGTGAGCAGTAACGAAGAAACCACCACATGGCGGGAATTGAAAAATTTATTGTTAAATCATTTCGGCGATCAACGGTCTGAATCATGTTTATTTGGTGACTTAGCACAGATTCGACCTAATAAAAACGAGGGTTCATATAATTTTGGCGCTCGCATAAAAGAAACATTACAACTTTTGTTGACTCAAGTAAAATTAAGAAACAACGACGCGAATAGCAGGCTTTTGAAAAGCAACAATTACAAAACTACGGCGTTACAAATTTATCTGCAAGGATTACTTGAAATAGATCATGTAACCGGAATAATGGTGCAAGTAAAGCAACCCCGCGACCTAGAAACAGCAATAACCCACGTCATCGAAGTAGAGAATTTTAATTACCGTGCAGGACGCGCAAATAATTTACAACGAGTAAATTCAAGATTATCTCAAGAAAAATCACGCATCCCGAATAAACAACCTAATCATTACATATCACGATCGGCACCTATAATGCAACCATATTTTATTCAACCACAAAATATGCCATCAACTTCGGCAATCAATCAATATACACCAAGACCTAATTTGAATCAACATTACCAGGCAAATCAAAAACCGGTTTATAATCAAGCAAACAACGCGAATCATAGATCATCTCAATCATTTATTAAAACTCCTGCTCAAATAATGCAAAAAAGCGTGCCCAAACCCACGCAAATGGAAATCGACCCCAGTTCGCAGAAGCGAGCAGCATCAGGCACCGCGCAACAACACAAGCGACCTATATGGACACCTGGCCCTGGTAAGCACTTGTACTATCAATACGATAACGAGGAAATGCCATACGATGAGACGCAGAACGACGAAAACATAAATACAGATTGCGATTACGACGAGGAATTCGATAAAGACCTTGAAGAAAATTTTCACTTCATCAGCCTATCTACGAAGAAGAAATAATAAACGAACTAAACGACGAAACAGCAATAATCGACGTAAATAATATAAATTGTAATTTGCCCTATATAACATGTTCAGGACTTAAATTTCTTATAGATACCGGATCAACGAAAACGCTTATTAATTCTAAACTTTTCGAACATTTTAAAGAATATGCGATCAAAATTCCATTTATAATCAAAACAGCTCATAATACAACTAAACATGATGATGCAATATTTTTAGAAATTCCACCAATATTTAAAACAAACATTCAACATACATTTTTTAGATCCGATTTTAGTAAAAAATTCGATGGACTAATCGGAATCGATCTTTTAAACAAACTCGGAGCAATTCTTGATATTTGTAAAAAATTACTTATAACTGAAAATGCAAATATCCCTATAAATTTAAATACAGAAAAACTTACGTTCGAACCACTAGAGGCGAGAATAATAAAAATACCAGTTAATGTACAGGAGGGAACTATTTACGTACGACCAATTGAATTTCGCCCAGGAATCATTGTAAAAGAATCAATCGCTGAAGCAGTTAATCATGAAGCTTTAGTTATTGCTATTAATTACACTCAAGAAACGAAAAATATTAAAATTTGTGACTCCCTTCAAACCCAAATAGTAGATGAAATTAACGAAATTTACGGATACGAAAAAATGGATATCGATTACGACTTGAATTTGGACGAGATACAAAGAGAAAACGTGAATAAAAATTTGAATACCACTGGAATGAACATCGAAGAAGAAGCCTTTATTAGAGCACTCGCAGAAAAATACAAACATATATTCTACATCGAAGGTCAAAAATTAACGTTCACACACTGCGTTAAACACAAACTAAATTTAAAGGATCAATCACCTGTTTATGTCAAAATGTATCGACAGCCAATTGAAACAAAAAGGGAAATTAAAAATCAAGTTTTAGAACTTCTGGATCAAGACATCATTCAAGAAAGCATATCACCTTGGAGTTGTCCTGTGAATATCGTCACAAGAACTACCAATGGCAAAATGAAGAAACGAATGGTTATCGACTATCGGCGATTAAACGATCGGATGATAGAAGATAAATATCCAATTCCTAATATAGCAGATATATTAGATACATTGGGTAGATTCCACTATTTCAGCAGTATAGACCTAGCGTCCGGCTACCACCAGGTGGAAATGGACCCAGCTGACAGAGAAAAAACCGCGTTCTCAACTGAACAAGGACATTTCGAATTTAAAAGGATGCCGTTCGGGTTAAAAATGCCCCAGCGACATTTCAAAGACTGATGGACAATATATTGAAAGGATTATTAGAAGATACATGCATGGTTTATTTAGATGATATAATTATTTACTCGGTATCACTACAGGAACATATAGCAAAATTGAATAAAGTTTTTGAAAGACTAGAAAACGCAAAGTTAAATTGGAAAAATGTGAATTTCTTAGAAAAGAACTTAAATATTTAGGTCATATAATTACGGAAAACGGCGTAAAACCGAATCCAGAAAAAGTCAATGCAATAAAAAATTACCCTCTACCGAAAACACAAAAGGAAATTAAAGCATTTTTAGGACTCGTTGGCAACTATCGAAAATTTATTAGAAATTTTGCGGAAATCACAAAACCGCTTACAAATTGTTTGAAGAAAGGATCCCAAATTAAATTAGATAATAAATATATAAACGCATTCGAGACATGTAAAGTTTTATTGATGAATGAACCAATACTTCAATACCCCGACTTTACAAAGGAATTCATTATTACAACAGATGCATCAGATATAGCGTTAGGAGCTGTCCTCTCGCAAGGTAAAATTGGCCAAGACAAACCAATAAGTTATGCTTCCAGAACATTAAGTGCAACCGAACAAAAATATTCAACGATCGAAAAAGAATTACTTGGAATAATGTATGCAGTCAAATATTTTAGACCCTATGTTTACGGCAGACATTTTAAAATTTATACAGACCACCGACCATTAGTATGGTTGTGGAAATTAAAAGAGCCTAATTCAAAACTAATGAGATGGAAATTAAAATTGGAAGAATATGATTTCGAAGTTATTTACAAAAAAGGAAAATATAACACAAATGCAGACGCTTTATCGAGAATTACACAAGAACAATTGTATGCGATAGAAGACGATATAATTTCTTTAACTCCTAATCCAGATCCAGAAACACAACGAATGTTAGACCAGATTATTGAAGAACTAGAATTAGGGGATACCTTGGATCCACAAAATTTACCAAATACATCATTTGCAAGAGAAGAACAACCTGGCCCCACTGGTAAGAATCTAACAATGTTATGACAAGAATTACAAGAACAATCAACAGCAGACAGAGAAACCCCAATGTTGCTAATGAACGAAGAAGACCGTAACACCATACACTCTAACCAGCAACCTGAGCCTACAAGAGGAATCACCATTCTAGACGATATTATAAACGATAAGAAAAAACAATATTTTGTGAGCCCCACTACTACTGGCACGAAAGTCGATCTATCAAACGAAGACGGAAATAAAATATTCAAAGTAAAAATAGGAACTCACAATTTAGATGAGGAAATCACAAAACTCTAGAAGGAATATTTAATAGGACCCGGAAAACATTATTTATATTTCGAAAACGATACACTCTACCCTCATTTTTGTAAAATTTATATTCAACTTTTTAATGATAAAGGACCAAAATTAATTAAATGTACAAAAAGGGTCACCGTAATAAGCAACGAAGCTGATCAGTTGGAATTAATAACGACGCACCACACTGGCAAAAGAAATCACCGAGGAATAGTAGAAACACTAACTCAACTAAAACGACAATGTTATTGGAAAAATATGAAACAAATGGTAACAGATTACATTAATAGCTGTATGATTTGTAACAAAAGCAAATACGACCGGCATCCCACCTTGCCACCTTTACAACTTACAAAAACTCCGGATAAACCATTTCAAAAATTGTTCATGGATACATTTACAATTGCGAATTCAATATTCTTAACGATAATAGACACCTTTTCTCGATTAGGTCAAGCAATACCTCTAACATCCACAAATTCTGTCGAAATAGCTAACGGACTATTGGAATATTTTAAATATTACGGAACACCACTAGAAATAAGTTGTGACAGTGGAAAAGAATTCAAGAATGACCTCATCATGAAATTACTTGAAGCCCATAAAATAAAAATACATTTTGGAACACCTGCAAATCCTAGTTCACAAGGAAACATCGAGCGATTCCACTCAACAATACTTGAGCAAATCAGATGTCTCGAAGAAAGAAAAAAGCAACCTATCGAACAACAAATGAAGTTGGCCGTCATAGCGTACAACAACACCATATCAAAACCGGCTGGCTTTACACCACTGGAACTAATCTTTGGTCACACTTCGCTAAGAGACCCCATGGATCTGCTTTACTCCGAAGAATATTATCATCCATATGTATCCGATCATAAAGAACGACTTCAACACCTTTACAAATCCATCCAGGAGAGAAACATCGAACAAAAAGAAAAATATGTACAAAAATCTCAAGAAAACGCTAAGATAAAACCTTTCAAAATTAACGAATTAGTATATGTTAAAAATAATGGTAGAAACAAATTAGTTGACCCCTATATTGGCCCTTATAAAATAATAAAAATTAATGACGATTCGACTGTAGAAGTTGAAACAAAAAAAAAGAACCAGAAAATTCCACAAAAGAAACTTGAAACATTCTGTTGTTTCAGATGTATCGGATATTATATCATTAACATCAGATGCGACGTTACCCTAGAAGCCATCAATGACGATACAGGTCTTTTCCCAGTAAAATTAGGAGAAGCCCAAATCAAAACCAACCAATGGAAAATTACAATATATCATCTCGACCATTTGGCACAAGAAATTGAAACTCTCAATAATAATTGCGATAATTGGATAACTACTTTTAAAAATGGAACTCACAGCAATCTTTACAGCAGAGAAATGGCAAATTATATATCCATACTATCCACGAAGAGAAGTAAAATGTTACAGCAACTTGAACAACTATTACCCCAAAAGGAACCTCGTAGAACTAAAAGAGGAGCCATTAATATTTTAGGACAAATAATTAATAGGATTACCGGACACAATCAAAAATCGAAGCTATAATGGAAAAACAGCTTTCTGTATCAATCAAAACAATCAATGAATTTAACCAAACAATAGCAGATCTAAGAAGCAATCAGTTAGTGCTAACCTCAAGAATGATGCAACTAAATCAATCTATTAAAAATGTTACATTTTATCAATTGGAAGAATCTCAACGAATAACTCTCTTCGCTATTTTTAATCAACTGAATTTTCTAATAGATAACACAAACGACATCTTATCTTCACTCGTTAACGCTGTTACGTTCGCCAAATTAAATACATGTCATCCCTCGATGATGGACGCTAAAAACCTTATTTACGAACTGAAACAATTAAACCAACTGCTCCACAACGAAAAATTACCACGAGAACCCACGACAGAAAACATTCATATTAATGAAAGAATTATTACGGTTAGAGCTTACGTCAAAAGAAATTCCATTATATTTCTCCTAGAGATCCCTCTGACAGAAATCTCCCAATACGTCTACTACCATTTATATCCCTTACCAATCCGAGGAAACAATAACCCATTCCACTATATAATCATAACCTATTGGCAATCAATGGTGAACGATTTGTACCAATCAGCAAACCATGCGAGGAAATAGAAGCAATGCAGTTTTTATGTCAAGCTACCAACAGTCTACGGATTACCCAGGATTCACCATGCGAAGTTCAGCTATTATCCTACACTCTACATTACGAAAACTGCGTACACAGTTTTGAAACACTCGATGCAACTTGGATCAAGCAAATTCATGAAAACATATGGATCATAGTTTTGTCCTCTACTCAGAAAATCGAGAAGAAGTGCAACAAACAGACCGAATTAGATGCAATCAACGTAACCTACATCGCAAGAGTAACCCCAGGATGCTCTCTGCACATACAAAATTATTCATTGACCAGTTTCCAAGAAAAAAAGATTTCAAGAAAACCGAACATTCCTCAATTAACATTCTCCGAAGAAAAAGCTGTACCCGCAAAATGGAAAATGCAGTTTGCAAAATTAAACGAAATCCATGCGACAAACATAACTGGACTCAACGACGACTTAATCAAGCTTCAAGAGGACCTTAAAACTCTGAAGAAATCATACACAATCCATGGTCAACCTCCTTCTATTTGGACCATAATTATTTATGTATTATTATTCGTAGGCTTCTTCACACTCATCACGAGGTACCTTCAGAACAAGAAATCCTTCTCTATCTGGAGCAAGAAATCTTCAACCACGGACCAACCCAATCAAGAACCAACGACTTGTGGAAAACAACCCTGGATTCCATGAGTCATGCCAGAGGATGTTTCCGCACTTATGCCGGGGGTGTTATGATGCCCCAAATGCTGACATCCACAAAATCTTTAAGAAGATATAAGGAAGCTGCGAAGCGGCGCGCCTCAGTCCCTAACATCGGTCTGCTCGCACTTCGCTCAAATCGCGAAACTAATTTTAAGTATAATTAAGTGTTTTATAAAGTTCTAATACATATAATCAATCATTGTAATCAATAATTAATCATTTTGTGAAATAAATAAAAGTTAATTTTTAAAAAATCATATTCCATAATTCGGAATTTAACTCGCAGGAATCCGGGGGAATAATAACCCCTGCTACTGCTGGTTACTATGAGTGACGACACGATCATCTGTTGGTTCTGCTGAATCCGGGGCCGAAGTTGTAAGAAGCAGTATTGGCATCTTTTATATGCAACGGCCTCGACTTAGTGCCCATCATGCTGCACTGGCCGTTGAAGAACGGTGGCACTGGATATCTGCAGAGTACTTGAACTCGAACCGTGGCTGCTCCTCTGGTTGATCAAAACGGCGAACATAACGAAGTTGACGTCCTTTGATATCCTCCAACCGTATATCTCAATGCTCGAGACCTGGAGCAGCCGCAGGTTGTGTTTGCGGAATTCGGTGATCGCCGGGTCTCGCTAACTCGTAGCCCAATAGCGCTCGTCCTGGTGAAAATACGGTAACTGCGTTAGCGCGGGAATGGAGCTCAAACAAGGTTGATGGTAAGTGTTGAGCCCATTTATTTGCCGGCTGGCCTTGTAACCGTATTCTCAGGCACTTCTTCAACTCTTAATTTTTGCGCTCATTGGGGTTGGCCTGTGGATGGTAGACGGGCGTATAATAACTTGTAATGTCCCATTGTTCACATTGCGTTTTCCATTTTTTTGAACGCAATTGAAGGCCGTTGTCGCTGATAATTGTCTTAGGGTAACCGAATCTGTGGAAAACATGCTCTTCTAATATCCGGAGAATGGTTTCGGTACTGGCTCTACCGATGGCAAAGGCTTCCACCCGGTCGGTTACCACTAAGATGTTTCTTTTTCTAGGACGGGCCTCTGTATAAGGTCCGACAAGTTCCACTGCTTCTACGGCACGGTGTTTTTCGCGCTTCGTGGTAATGCATATAAGGCAATCAGATACGTAATTTCTGAATTCCGATTGCATGTTGGGCCAAAAGTAATGCGATCGAATGCTTCTTACTGTCTCATCGCGGCCTGGATGTGTTGCCTCGTCTTGGAGGGCATATAATATTGATGATCGGGCCGCAAGTTGAACGTAAAGCGTTCTATCCTATTCGTCAGTTGATTGATGATACAGCACTCCGTCTACTGCCTCTACCGAACGTCTCAGTGTTTCGCCCGCTGGATTCTCCCGATCTGTGAGGAATTGGATCTTCTGCTGCGTTTTTCGTCTTCGGCTTGGGTTTCTACTACTAAATTCGCAACTGGAGGGTCAATTACGTTTACTGTTGGCGGAAGGATTGTGTCGAGGTCCGGTATTTTGCCGACTGACTTTTCCTCCGAGTCACGGCTCAGCAGGTCCGGAAGCTCGTTATCCTTTTCAGGACAGTGCTCGATTGTGTAATCGTAACTTTGTAGTAGCAGAGCCCACTTTGTTAATTTGCTGCGCGTGTCCTTGAAATTCGCAAGCCAAGACAGTGCTCGCGAATCCGTCATTATTCGGAAATGTTTTTCTTCCAATACCGTGTTAACGCCCAAATTAGCGCCAGGCATTATTGCTCATTTATATGGTACCGCCTCTCTGTTTCATTGAGCTTCGCTGAATCGAAACTAATTATTGTCTTCTCACTATTGTCTGTTGTTTGGAATAAGACGGCCGAAATTCCGAGTTGTGATGCATCCGTCTGCACGGTGAATGGGAGTCGCGGCAATGGACGATGTAGACGCCACGGGTGTAGGGTCCACTCGCGGAGCAGCTCCATGGCGACGGTGGCTTCGGGTGACCATCGGATTATCTTTGTGTTTGCCGTTAATTCGTTAAGAGGTGCAGCAATACTTACAAATCTATGCATGTATTGTTGAATCCAACTACAAAATCCAAGGTAGCGTCGTAATTGTCTGCGGGTTTTCGGTACATTTTTCTACTCCCAGTCGCAGATTGTATCGATCTAATCTCTCAAACACAAGTGTTAGGTGTCGAAGATGCTCTTCTGGCGTTCTGGAAAATACAATGATGTCATCCAGATACACCATGGCAAAGTCATGTAATATACCAGAGAGGACTTCCTGCGACAACATTCAGTGAAAAGTAACCGGCGCGTTTCTCAAACCTAACGGCATCACTCGAAACTGGTAATGACCGCCATCAAGAGTGCTAAAAGCGGTATATTTTTCGATGTGGTCTCCAACGGTATTTGCCAATATCCGCTTTTAAGGTTTAACGTGGAAAAAATGCGGGCATTACCAAGATTACGTAGTGCTTCCTGAATGACAAGCATCAATGTTGGTTCTGACGTCGTCACCTAGTTGACCTTGCGATAATCGAAGCAGAAGCTACTTTGACCGTCTTTTTCTACACAAGAACGATTGGCGACGCGTAGGGGCTGATTGAAGGTTCAATGATGCCTTGTTTAAGAAGTTTGGTAATCTGCTGGTCGATTTCCTGTTTTTTATTGGGATTGACGTGGTATGGTCGGATACGGATGGGCTTTCTGCTCGTTAAACGAATTGTGTATTCTGTTTTTCGTGGTCGATAAGCGAACAGGTCCTTTGGCGAGAAAATCCTACTAAATCGTTCCACCAATTCCTTAAATTGAGTTTTCATCTTGCCAGTGAATCCTTGGTCGAGGTTAAGGGGCGGCTTGTAAGCGTCTATGTTTGCCTTAGCCCTGTTCCGAGATGTACACAGTTCCGGCTGCAATCGATTATGGCGTCGTTTTTTATAAAATATTCCAGTCCCAATATTGCCTCGTAGCGCAGGTTAGGCATTTCAAGGAACTCTTCATGGAAGTTGGATGTTCCCAGCGTAAAATCTAGATGTGAGTAGAGTAGATTAGCCGGTCCGGGGCCAGGAAGTATGCCCAAGGTCACCGGAAGTTGTGGTTTCCGGTTGCGGACGTTGCGGTTTCCGGTCGCCGGATGTTGATAAGATATGTGGTTTCCGGTCGCGGATGTTGCGGTTTCCGGTCGCCGGATGTTGATAAGGCCTTCCTGCAACGGATGTTGATAAGATATGCGGTTTCCGGTCGCGGATGTTGCGGTTTCCGGTCGCCGGATGTTGATAAGGCCTTCCTGTAACGGATGTTGATAAGATATGTGGTTTCCGCTCGCGGATGTTGCGGTTTCCGGTCGCCGGATGTTGATAAGGCGTTTACACAGGTCTGTGCACATTCTCCCATAAGAGGCAATGAGTGCGAGTGATCAACATCCGGTGTGAAAGAGTGAGATGGAGGTGGCAATGCTGCCAACTGAAACGTTATCAATATTACCCTTTTTCCCAGCTCAGGTCGAGAGGGGCCCCTCGCGGGAGAATTTGAATGTAGTACCAACTGAATTCATAACACTTCCGCTTCAAGTTTCATAATTGTCAACACGTATCGCTCATTCCGTTAAAACACCTCGAGCGAGATGAAAGATTTTAAGACTACAATGAACAAAGAGAAGTTTCTACGTAAAAGTCGAAATATTATTTCGAGGAAAATTAAAATTTTAGAACAATCGATCGATCGTCTAAAGAAAGAATTGGAGTTACGTAAAGGAATTAACCGGCTGACGAAAGAATTAGAGTTACGTAAAGGAATTAACCGGCTGACCACCCATTTAGAAAAAATGAATTTATCTGAATTAAAAAAATGATCTGGAGGATGTCGATTAGATTACTATGGATGTGGTCCCAAAATTAATCGGGTAGTTGTGGTCCCGATTATTAGGAGGATGTCGATTACTGTGGATGCGGTCCAAATTAATCAGGTGGATGTGGTCCTGATTATTACCGTGGATGTGGTCCCAAAATTAATCAGGGTGGATGTGGTTCGCTTAATCACTTACCCCACCCAGCATGAATTAACATAAATAGAGCTCCCAGGACCAACATTATTTAATGTAAAGTTAATTGATCAACAAGTGTTGTTCCATTTTACAAGTGATTTTTTAAGTGGACAAGATGAATTATTCCGACGAAGGTAATATATATTTTAATACTGCTTGTAAGTACTTTTTAATAATTCCATTTTTTTGTTATTTCATTTGTAGAACACTTCGGGGACGGTTGCGGGAGATGCCCAATTTGTATGACAAACTGGGTGAAGTGTGCGGTCGTGTGTGGTCACCTGTTTTGTTGGCAGTGTGTTACAAGATTGGCAGTCTGCCCCATATGCAGAGGCCCCATTGTAGGGGTGAGGCGGATATTCCTCGATATCCCTAAACCACCTCAGACCTCTATTCAGGTCCAAGCACCACCAGTCCCACAAACCATCCTCGAGGGGCCACCCCAGACCTCATCGATGGAGGAGCCGGCACGGGAATGGGGATCGAGATCTATGTCCAGATCTCGACATCTCCGAGAATTTCAAAATCTGTCCCCAGTCCGAACACCACAGCCCCGACCCCAACAATTAGTGGATTTAAACATCCACTATATGGACGAAGACGTATACTTTGTAAGAATGATACAAATTATTGTATAAGTTTTCTCCTGTTCATAGTTTGATTTCTTCTCCTAACAGCCATCACCATACAATCCGTTCGATGACGAGGATTCAATATTCGACGCAGATACGGAGGTGGAGTCGGTAAGAATGATATTCATTATTACATAAGTTTTCCCCTATTCATTATTTAATTTCTTTTCCACAGGAAGGTGAAATCATCGATTTAACTCATCCTCCGAATCCACCTTTGTCTGCCATCCACGAAGAATCTTTCTCCTCCTCCACCGTGGAGAATCCCCCGACTCCACCGTTGCCCTCTACACAAGAAATATGGGAACGGGTGTATGGACCCCCTCCGGAGGAGGAGGACTGGGAGGCCATTTTAGATTCGCCATCAAGGAGCTGAATACGCCTCTTTTAAATAAATAGTATAGTTTTAATAGTTTTAAATAGTTTAATAAATAGATTTTTAATACAGATTTTTAAATATTTTTTATTTCTTATAAGCCCTACATAAATAGCATATAGTAAATATTAAAAGAATTAATATTATTACAACTATTAAGCAAAAAGATATCCACATTCCAAGGGTAGTCTGCTCGACGGAATACGGAGTAATTGATGTTTCGTTGACATCAACACCTAATAGACGTCGAATCACCATTATTTCGTTTACACCCCCCACAACGGATCTTAGGTGGTGGTGGTCCATCCCCATTATCTTCACCTCTATTACAATGTTCGAAGCAAGGGAGTCTGTGTTCTGATTGTTGCTGATATTCAATCGGTAGAGCTTCCCAGATTCTTAGTAGTTGTATACCCTCTAGTTGATTTAATAGATAAGTTGGTAAAAATTTAACCTGATTTGAGTTTAGACGATGTTCATAAAATGACTCTATTGCTTTATCAACTTTAGTCTTCATCTTATACCGTTCAACAAGAAACTGAATAAAAATAATACAAGTTAATATATAAAAATAGGAATTTCTGGAGGGGATAATTAAAAAAAGATGTATATTAAAAGATTTTTTTATTGAAATATTCTCATAACCTCAAAATCTAAACACATTTTATTTAAATACATATGTAAACATTCCAGCATTAGATAAGCGTTTTGAACATTTTTGTGTGAAGAAATAAGTGTTTGTACATTCATAAACAAATCTCCAGACATATTTAAACAAGCCGATAAAATACAATTATAATATGAACGAAACTCTAACGCTTTCAATTCATTCAACTTGTAATTAATAATTTTTTTCAAACTTAATAAATTCTCAGCTGTTCCCTCCGATATTATAACGCTAAAGTTCCGCTGTTCGATCCATATCGCCATTAAGTCACGGTACTCGCTCTTCGTGATTTTATGATCGCCGATTATTGCGGGTTCTACCAGCTCGCAGATGTTGATTGAGGAAAATTGATCCCATTCCTCCTCGGTGAAAAAGATGCAGGAGTGTGCTCCCCAGATTTTAACAATGGGGATGAATCCGACGGCAGGGCTGATGCCAATGGATACGTTCTTTGTTCCAGATTTGTTCAAGGGATATGTTGATTGCCCCAGAAGAACTGCTTCTTTCTTGACTGCAACGTCATACTCACAGATTTCCTTTTCAAGAGGATCTGTGAAGGTGACACCATTTGACGTAGACATCTTAACTACCTCGATACTTCTACTCGAGTGATAATACATTCAGAACATTTTATAGTATTTCCCCCACCATTTAAGTTTTCTCAGACCTGCCAAGACCTGTCGAGATCTGTCGAGATCTGTCGAGACTTGTAGTTTAATCTAATTATTTAAAAGTATTTTGGATAATAAGGACTTAATTTCCAGTAATATATCTTTTCGAGGACATATAATATTAAAGTGTTCATTATTCCTTTTCTTCACACTTGTAAGAGTTTTAGTAAATTCATTAAATTCATACGTCTTGTCTTCATCAAAGAAATAAAGATTCCCATTTGTGTATCGGAAAACTCCACTTATGTTTGAAGGAATTCCTGGGAATTGGCGCGAAATGTATCCAACACCATTGGCCCAAAAATTACATTCACTGATTTTAATGTACTTGTCATCATTACAAAACACAAATGTTTGACCTTTGTATGTATTAACAGCACCTTTAACTTCACAATCATCGGGCATGCCGAGGATAGAATTCGTTAAAACGCCTTGTTTGAGATTTAAATTGTGTGCATCGATAAGGTAAACATGTTTATCAGCAAAAATTACAATACTTTCATCAGCTCTCTGATAGATTGCATCAATTCTAGTAAATGATGTAGGTAAAAAGGTGAGCCAATTTCTAATCATTAATGGACCAATAATTTTATCATCATCCAATTTTTTATGCCAAACCCAATTTTTATAAAATATATATAGCATATCTTCTACTATCAAATACGCATCTACATCATGAAATAAGCACAGTTTAGGCGGCGTTGGTAAATAGTCAATAGGATTTTCAGATGTTTTCATAGATGAAGTAGTCGTTTTTATAGATGTCGCAGTCGTTTTCATAGTTGTAGTTGGTTCACTCGCTTTAACACCATACAATTTCTGAATGGCGTGAACATCATCGTCAGATAAATCGATTAATGATTGAGTTTTCGCTGGTGAATAAAACGCGTACATAATAGCATCATCTTGCAATGAATGTGAAATACCTAAAGCATGACCAAGTTCGTGCACGAGTACTGATAATAAACTTATTTCAAATTCTGAGCAATAATTTTCATAACACCATTTTTCCTCTTTATCGAGATGTACTTCGACCTTACGTTGACTAATGGAAGGATAAAAGGCATGCCCCAACACAGTACCAGGCCCATCAAAATCAAAGTGACAATATGTTTTATTGTTACATTTTAAAAATTTATGACGTTTTATTTGATATGAAATTATAATGTTAGGGTTATATAGATTTCTACTAAATTTTAAATTGGAAAATTTTTCCCAAATTTTGAATGCCTTATTTGTTATATTAATTTCTTTAGAATTTGGCAGCACTCTCATAAAATTCCATGATATGTGTGTAAAATTCCACTTTTGATAGTCTCTACCGAGAGTATAATCATTAATATCTTTAACACCGCAACGTGGACGTCTCATCAAAGAGAGGGTTTCTTCATTCAACTTCCCATCGGCCGGTAAATTATAATAATCTTGAAATGTTTGAAGTGCTTCAACAAACTTTAGATCTTCTTCGTTTTTTATGTCCATCAAAAATTCATCGGTACCATTTATATAACCGAATCTCTGCAGATATTTTACAGCATCAAATGTCGCCGCAGACGTCATTGATAATAAACCGAGACAAAAAATGTACAACATATGATCGCTCTTTCTTGCAAGGATGTTAATTAAACACTGAATTAAAATATCATATTTTATTATATTTATATTACACAACATTAGATTTATCTATCCAACTATTTTGTGATTTATCTAAACCTAACCACTTGACGTAAACTTTATTCCCCTTTTTCCTCAACACTTTTTCCACTAGATATACATCATCATATTTAGCTTTTTGAAGTTCTTCAGCATAAAACGCACCTTTAATTGGATTCCCCAAACTATCTTCCAACAGGTAAACGGTGGGATTTGATACTTTGATGGATTTGATTTTAAATAATTCAGTACTCCAATTTGGTGTGTAACCCTTATCAAATAATGCTTTTTGCTTACTAATACGCACGATATCACCCAAATTAAAGATATTCTTTCCGGCGATTTTGATATGTGAGTAAACAGTTTTTAATAAGTGACGCTCCTTATCTTTAGTGACGTCACATGGTCGCATTCCTGTAGTACTATGCTTCCGTTTGTTGTAATCAGCTGTAATTTCATCCAAAATGTCTATCCAGCGATACGTCCCTCGCAAACTGAATGTGCGATATAACTTATCTTTTAAAGTCCTTATCACACGCTCTGCTATTGCGGCTTTCATTACGGTATAAGTAGAATAATGATTAATTCTATATTTTTGCATAACTTTATTAAAGTGTATATTGTAAAATTCTTTTCCTTGATCGGTTTGTAAATTTTTAGGCATTCGGTCATCCATCATAATTACACTTTTAAATGCATTAGCCACATTTATACCAGATTTGTCTTTTAATGGTATAGTCCATAAATACTTTGAAAAACAATCAATCACCACCAGAATATATTTAAATCCTTTATTTTCTCTTGCATAAAGTCCAAATTCGGCTAAATCGGCTTGCCATAAATCGTCCAGTCCTTTAATAATTGTGCGTCGTCGAGGAAATATTTTTCTTGCGGGCTTATGCAGCTCATTTACTACATCACTTTTTACTTTACTCATGGTGTGTTAATACTTGTCTGAGCCCCTTTCTGCCCATCCAAGCTCTTTATTATTTTGTTTAATACCTCACGAGTTTCTATGAATTCATTAATATTGTTTTCTAGTTTTCCTGACACATTCTTCGACAGGAAATTATACACTTTTTTAAATCAACAGCAATACCGAGCATCATTGCATCCATATTTTTCATTTTATTATAAAAGATTTGCTCTAAATGATCCCTTATACTGTTGGTTTTATTAGTAAAAATTACATCTAAATCATCTCTTATACTTTTGGTTTTATTAGTAAAAATTTTATCTAAATCATCCTTTATAATCTTTGTATTATTAGTAATAATTGTGTCTAATTCATCCTTTATAATCTTTGTATTATTAGTAATAATTGTGTCTAATTCATCCCTTATAATATTTGTTTTATTATTTATCGCCTCGTTAAATTCCATTCTTAGCCACGCACATTTACGTTTTAACTCAAGTCTATTTTCTTCATCTATAGAAACAATTTTTTCCTCAATTAGAGTTAAGATTTTAGAAATTTTATCATAATTGTTATCAACATATAATTTAGTCGCAGCATCATTCAATTCACAAGGCTCCAATACATTTTTTAATTGTTTATTGTCAATGTTAAAATGCCCTTCCTGTGTTAGACTGAAACCGATGCCAGGAGGGCCGCGACCTGAAGTTATAACCTTGCTGGAATGACGTCCGAACTTGTCGACGGACATTATGGAAATGATGTGAAATGATGAAATTAATAGATTATATTAGCTTCTCTGAGCTCTTCCTCGATTGATGCAATTTCATTGGCGTGTGAATTATTTCCAGCTCGTTTTGAAGCATGTAATATCCATAGTCTTTCAATCAATTCATTAGGATCATTCCAATAGGTATATCTATGCTTTTTATTTTCAACAATTAAGTTTGAATCGAAACCACGACCACCTGTAGTCTTTTGACCACTTGATTCAGACTTTGATCGTTTTTTATGTGAAGTTGGTAGTAATGGTTTTATAATATTTCTATACTTGTGTGACCTAGTCCCTTGAAGTTGTTGTTCCGGGTCGAAACGACGATGTAATGAGTTTGTTCTTTTAAGTATATCTACATAATTTCTTTGATCGTCTTCTGTAAATGCATAAGGATCTTTTCTAAACAACAATTCATACAGACCTGAAGTACCTTTGTATGTAAGGCCATCAATTATTAAATCATTCCCATCCAAATCAATTACAGTGTTACCAATTTTTAATTTAGCGTCATCATTATTAAATTTAATGCCATGAATAGGATCAAAGTCATCACCACCCTCAATCAATAATTTTTCAATATATTGCCTCGGTAGTGGTGCAAATTGCTCCAAATATTCGTTTAGTACGGTTGGATCAGGTATAGAAATTGTTGATAGATTTTGTTTGATAGGCTCGTGTGTAAAGACATCTCCATCATCTATGAATTCTAAACTTTTAGGTTTAAGGGGTGATGAATGATCATCATCCATGAATTGTAAACTTTTTGGTTTAAGTGGTGATGAATGAGCAAACTGAATGCCCTCCTCTTTTATTCTCCTATTTTCTTGTTTAATTTCTTGATTTTCTCGTTTAATATCTTCATTGGTTTTAATAATTTCTTTGTTGGATTTTACAATTGATTGTAAAGGTTCCGTGATTGGTTGATAAATTCTTTTCAATCTCTCGTCATTTTCATTACGATTTAATTTTAGTGCCAATAATTTTCTTCTAATAGCTCTTTGAGCATTAATTATTTTTCTTTTAACATCTTACAGTTCACAATGAACCTCTTTTTCTAATCAGCCTCTTTTCCTAATGAGCTCTTTTCCTAATGAGCCTCTTTTTCTAATGAGCCTCTTTTTCTAATCAGCCTCTTTTTCTAATGAGCCTCTTTTCCTAATGAGCCTCTTTTTCTAATGAGCCTCTTTTTCTAATCAGCCTCTTTTTCTAATCAGCCTCTTTTTCCTAATGAGCCTCTTTTTCTAATGAGCCTCTTTACTCAATCAGCCTCTTTATTCCTAATGAGCCTTATTATGCTCCTTGGTTGTATGACTCGGATGAAGTTTGGACTTGTAATGCAGTAGATGTTGGTTAGCTTATAATTATATACTGATCAAAGCCTTTGCGATATCTACCCGCATCGGCATCTTTATCTATTGTAATGAATCCATATTTTTCTTTCCAGCACTCTGCACACAACGATTTAAATTTTTCAAATGTCATATCACTACTTACGTGATCATTATACACATGTCTAAGATTAAGATCGTCCTGTTTAAATAATATAATAAAATTAGCATTGTCACGAATCAAGTGCTTAGGAATTCTAGTATAAGTCTGACAAAGATAGAATGAGTCAATGTTTTTGTGTCTACCCATACTGAAATATTCTCGAATCTTATCCTGTCTATCACACGCCACATCGTCAAATATAAAAACTGAATGCTCTTTAGCCTCCTCTGGTCTTATAATTTCAGCATTCTCTTTGTACGGGAAATACTCAATCTCGGGTATGGTGCTAACGACTCCTTGTAAAAATGTATATTTTGGCTGATAGAGTGACTTTGAATATACATAAATGTTTTCAAATTTTAGCCCGTTCTCATTGAGTAGGAGTGACAACATTACGTTAGATTTTCCACAATTAGATGGTCCGCAAATTATAGCTCTAATTGAGTTAGGTAGTAGGTCACCATGTTTACGTATTTTATTTTTCAATCCATCACCCACCCATTTATCTAAATTTGCTATTGGGAGAGATTGTTTCTGCTTGACAACCTTCATTGTACTAATACTGATATTATCTGTCGGTAGGTATATATAGCGGTGTGATGTCATGTAACTCTCAAATGATAACTTATAGTGGTAGAGGCATCATTAATTCAATCATTAATAAGCTCCCGTTCGAAGCGCACATACCTGGATATCAGTATTGCGGCCCGGGAACAAAGTTGGAAAAAAGGTTAAAAAGAGGTGACCCCGGTATTAATCCCTTGGACGCAGCCTGTAAGAAGCACGATATTGCTTACTCGCAGAACAAAGATCTAAACGAGCGACATAAAGCAGATGAGGTGTTGGAGGGAGTCGCCTGGAGCAGGGTAAAAGCTAAAGACGCAAAATTTAGTGAAAAAGCAGCAGCATTGGCGATTACTGGGGCTATGAAGATTAAGAGAAAGATGGGGATGGGTGTTACACCGCTAAGGAGCGGTGTTGTGATGAAAGCCCGCAAGGCGATTAAGAAATTTAAGCGAAAAATTGATAAGCCCGGAGCTGTTAAAGAGAGTAGCAAGATTGCACTATCTGCTGCAAAGATTGCCGTAAAAGCGGCTGGTGGTAAGAAAAAGATTAGAACTCCAAGAATTATACCTACTCCGAAACAAGGTGGAATCCTACCCCTGATTCCTATATTCGCCGGACTCAGCGCTCTCGGTTCGCTGGCAGGGGGCGCTGCAGGTATTGCTAAAGCAGTAAACAGTGCGAAAACTGCTCGACAAAAACTGGAAGAAGCTCAACGACATAATAAAACGATGGAGGCCATAGCTCTTGGAAAACAGGGAAAAGGACTATTTTTAAAACCGTACCGAAAAGGAATGGGATTATATCTCAAAAAGTCAAAAAACTGCTAAAATCGCTACCCGACCGCGCCCTAACCACAATAGATTTGTTAAAAGCGGTGAAAAATGTACCGTATTTTCGAGGAGTGTTTATGCGTGATTCATTGCCAACTAAACCGTGGAATAAAGAAGCTGGGATTATTAATTTAGATTCTCGAGATGGAGCAGGAACTCATTGGGTAGCATATAAAAAAATTGGAAATATTGTTAAATACTTTGACAGTTTTGGAAACTTACCACCACCTCAAGAAGTAATTAAATATTTTAAAAATTGTAAAATTAAATACAATCACGATCAATATCAATCGTTTACTTCTTATAATTGCGGACATTTGTGTATAGAATTTTTATATAAATAAAGAAAATATTTTCAAGATAAGTCAGTCATGTCTCAGACCTTCACCTTACAAGGCACAAGCAGTGTACTCTCAACAAACTATTATCCCCCTATAGAACTTGATCTAAATCGGCAGTACTGTTTGGGGTTAATTGGGTTTCATACCTATAATTCAATACCAAATATTGAAGACGGTGTTAATAATAAATTTATTTACGGTAATAAAACAATAAACATACCTACGGGTTCATACGAGATTGCTGACATTGAAACTTATTTGCAAAAACAGCTGTTGGGTGATAAGAAAAAAGAGGAAGTTGATAAACTCTTATCGCTTAAACCTAATAATAATACTTTACAGTGTGAATTAAAAAGTAAATTCGATATAGATTTCTCGACGAATAAAGGGACTGTAGGCAAATTACTCGATTTTTCTGGAAACAAAATTCTCAAGGCGGGAATCTTGCACACGTCAGATTTACCCGTGCAAATAATTAAAGTTGATTCAATAAGAATTGAGTGTAATATTACTTCAGGCGCCTATTACGACGATAAATTATCACATACGTTGTTTGAATTTAGTCCATCAGTTGACCCCGGCTTCGCGATTAACATTGAACCAAAAAATATTTTATATCTACCGGTAAACACTAGAGATAGAATCGATAATATAACACTGAGAATTATCGATCAAGAAGGTGAATTGATTAATTTTAGAGGAGAGAATATTTTGATTAGACTCGAATTAAAAGCATGGGGATAGTTTTCGATAAAAAATATAAGACAACTTTAAATACCATCAGTATTAAACCATCACTCAACGAGGTGACACGTATTAATATCGCTAGATTGACATCTCTTGGTTATAAAATTAAAAACTATGGAAAACGTTTTTGAACAAGTGCAATATGATGATCGCATCAGTAAATATCAACACCATACATATCAGCCCAGAACCACAAATTTTGAAAATAACGATGAAATTCGAATAACAATTCAAAATCAAGACATTTATACCTGCCCCGGAAACAGTTATATTTACTTAAGTGGTGAAGTTGACCACAAACTCGCTCAAGGTAAAAAGTTTGAGTTGATTACAAATGCATTCGCCTTTCTGTTTGAAGAAATTAGATTTGAATTAAATGGAGTCGAAATTGATCGAACCCGCGACTTGGGAATCGCTAGTACTTTAAAAGGTTTGCTATCCTATCATGATTTTCAGGACATGAAAGAATTGGGAATAGCAGGGTGGGCCAAAACGGGGCACATTAAAACATATTTTACTAATAAAGCATTTTATGCTTTGATTCCACTAAAATGTTTATTGGGATTTGCAGAACATTATCAAAAGCTAATTATTAATGTTAAACAGGAATTGATTTTACTTAGATCTTCCACTGATGTAAATTGTTTTACGTGTAATGATGAGAATGCACAAATTAAATTTAAACTAAATAAAATTGAATGGCGAGTGCCACATGTTGAACTAAATGATGAATTAAAATTGCAAATGATTGAGCAAGTGAAAAGTGATGCAAACATTTTAATACCTTTCCGAAAATGGGAATTACATGAACTGCCAGCATTAAAAAAATCTCGAGATGATATCTGGGCCGTAAAAACCTCAAGCGGATTGGAAAAGCCACGATATGTGATTCTTGCCTTTCAAACCAATAAAAGAGGTGTGCCTAACGCTGACGCGTCGACGTTTGATCATAGCAAAATTAAAAATATTAGAGTTTATCTCAATTCTGAATCTTTCCCATACGATAATCTACATTTGGATTTTGATCGAGATGATTACTTGACTGTCTATAACATGTACTGTAATTTTCAACGAAGCTATTACAATCAACCGAGTCGACCACTATTATCATTTATTGAATTTAAAAATTGTGCGATTTTTGTGTTTGATGTGTCAAAGCAAAATGAAAGTGTAAAATCATCAGCCGTGGACCTGCGCATTGAGATGGAGGCATCTGAAATATTTAAAGATAATACCCGCGCATACTGTCTCATTTTGAGTGATTCAATTGTCGAGTATACACCGATATCTGGAATCGTTAGAAAAATTATTTAAAAATGGATCTAAAAGTTTTCATTGATTTGATTCCGGTGACATTTACTTATGTGTTGGAAGAGGATAATGATGATATAAATTGGATGCAAGAAGCTGCTGACCGATTACGATTCAAGAAGCGTATCCGAGTTGCCGAAAATTTACTGACACCTATTTTCCTGAAAAGGATTACATCCCCACCACCACCAAAGATATTATTATTTGATATTCAAGGATTCTGTACCCCTGACTTTACTCCGAAGGAGCTTGCTGCTACGTATGATGGGAAAAATATACTCGCATATGTATTCAAACCGTCAATGCAGTTTCGCGACCTCAACGCAGGTTCAAAGAAACAAGTTAAGTGGTTGGAGAAAAATTATCACGGAATCCCCTACAACAGTGGTGAAAGCGATCTGAGCGAATTACCAAAGCTGTTTAAAAAACTGTTTGCAGATATTGTATATGTTAAAGGAAGTCAAAAATGCACTTACCTGAAAAAGTTTTATGATAATGTTATTGATTTAGAATTAGATGTGGATTGTCCTAATTTAAAAAAATCTTTCTATTGTTGTCAAGTGCACAAAAATAGATTAAGTATGTGTAGCATTATAAACGTTGAAAAATTATACAAGTATGTAAAGGGTAAAGAATAAAAACTGTTTTATTTTACAAGTGTTTTTTATTTAAAGTCTATGTTCATTACAGGAACCTTTATTATCCCCGCAAAAACACATAGAGCCCACATTAAAAATAATGTGAATGCTGTTGATAATATGATACATATACAATTCATTCTTAAAATAGACATAAATAAAAATAAATTAATCGGTAGATGGAGCTGCCACTATATCTTTATGTCCCCAGGCTAGAGTGTCGATTCTGTTTTCACAAATATACCGCTTATCATCAAATGGTGATAGAGCCAATTTATTTTGCGTGTTTGAATAAATTGTGTGTTTGATTGATCTAAAAAGGTTCTGTTTTTTAATGATTGTGGCCGACTCATTCAAACACCTTAAGTAATCTGAACCGCTTAAATCATTCACCACTACATTTTTCTTAACACCTTTAGCCTTTTTAGACCATTTCCCCTCCACGTTATTCGCATACATTTTAGCTCTTAATCCGACAAACTCTTGCATAACCATTCCCCCATTCTCATCCTTCATCAGACCCAATACGGCCTTGTTTTGCAAAGGGATGCCGTACTGATTATTAGAATCAAAATTACTAGTGTCGAATTTATTCAAGTCTTGTTTCATATCCTTATAAATGTCATCAGTCTCAAATTGTAGCGTTAAACTGTCCGTGTCCATGTAGCACAATCTCACCTTATCTCCATATTTAGACTTTAAATAGCCATAATAAAATTCATACATTAATAATTTACTAAGATCTAAAACTGAGAACCCGACGTAAATCGGTTTATTATAAACAGCCCGCAAACGATCCAATTGGATCGCTACTAAGTTTTCGGTAAAAATTGAACAACAGTTGAAATTTAATTTTGCTATTAAACTTTCCGCGCCCCGACGTTTCCCGATATCCTCCCAATGATTCACCAATTTGACGTCTACACGTTTATCTACGTTTTCCATTGTCTTTCCAAAAACTGAATTATTCATTAATTTAAAGAAATCTTTTTCGAAATCGTTTCGAGCGGCCTGCCTCATTGAAGTGTTTAGATCAATGTACCTCTTTAACCAGTCAGACTGCTTGAAAGAAATTACGCGGTGAATTTTTGTTAATTTTAATCCGTTTCTTAGTGCTTGTTTCAAATTACGGTAATGAATTATATGTTTTATTGTTTAAATTTGGAATAAGTTTAGTTTGCGTGAATTTTGAATTTGGTGGTACTATATTTTCTGTGAGAAAAGGTAGATCGTTGTGTAAATTGTGAACATTTTCTGGATACTCAATATCCACTTCTAAAATGTATCCTGTGGATGAATCATCGGGAACATTTAATACGTTTAAATTTTCAATTTCTGTCGCGCTTAACCATTTAAAGTCCGCATACGGTAATAATTGTGACATTGCCCACCCATACAAATTGTTTGCGTCCCAGTACGTGAGATATGTCGAGGGTTTCGTTTTGTCAAAGTCGAACATGTATTTGTTGTTGGCTACTGCATGTCGTAACGAACATTGACTTATACCGCCTCTTATACCTTTACGTATAAAGTGGTGCATGTCAATGTCTGTCAGTAATTCCAATTTAATGTCTGTCAGTTTCAGCATAGCATCCCATGACAATCCGGGGGCCGTATAATAATGAGCCGGATCCAAATTATACGCCTTTAAACAAACATCGCGGAAATTTTCAAAAATGTCAGTCAAAAGTAATACATCTGTTTTCAAGTATAGGTCTGAATATTCGCTTAAATTTTGACAATTGAATTTTGACCACACGTTTTGCGCATGCTCATAGTCTGCAGCGGTAATATCTGTGTTTGTTAGCGTATTGAAAAATTGTTTTTTGGACGGTAATTTCGATTCGGTTAATTTGGAAAAGGAATCCATGTACTGGTATGGAAAGACACCTTTCTTTGTGACTAAATTGAACTGTTGATCGTCTGGGAAATGTTTTCTAACAGTATTTAGTTGATCCACTTTTAAATTTTTAGCTAATTTATCTAAACTCGAGGCCATAAATCTAAACGAATCTAAAAATCTTAATTTTAAATAAATATCGCAATCAATTCCTCGCTTGTCTGTATATTTATCAACTTTTATTGATTTAGAAAATGATATGTATTTCTCCTTGTTTTGGGGAATTACATCAATTTTATCATTATCTAAACCAAACTCTTTAATAAATAAATGGGAATCATAACCGCTTAAATTGTGAAAGAAAATCGGTAAAAATTTAGGAATTTTATAATTTAAATTACATTTGGAGTGGGCGGCTCCGACAAATTTCCCCGTTAAATGACAATGATCCGCCACCTTATCACAAGCGTTTAATATTTTTTCACAGATATGGCACTCTTTAGCTGCATCAAATAAGTACTGTTCGCCCGGAGTTAATTTCGACATTGGAATTATGGGTTTTAAATAATTTTCATAAATCAGTTTAGCATCCGCGCTCAATTTTTCCATAAATACTCTGGGGCAGTCCAAACCAGTATATGTCACAAATTTATCTAAATTTGAATTATAAGAACATTTAATATAATACGCGAAGGAATACGGAGTATGAACATGTGTTGAATAAGTATAAGATTTGTTTGGATCCGGCTGGCATGTTTGAATCGGGACGAGAAGTGATTCGAAATCGGCGTAAACAGTAAAAGGCACCCGCATTTTAGAACAATAATTATTAAATGATAAAATGTTTCCGGGAACCATATCACCGTTTTTATTTTTTATTAAATCGGTGGTGGGCATGACTGTATACACTTTATTACAATCATGCTGGGAATGATTATGCAGGGCGATTTCCGTGGAGAAGAAAGTTAAACACCCATCACATAAATATTTTTTATGTTCATGTTTCGACACTTGAGATGAAACAAGGCGGGATAAATTCTTTATCCAGACATAGTGTCCTTTAATTCCATCCTCAATGTAAAGGAGGTTAACATGCCTATCCCGCTTTGATTTCGTGAAATAAATCGGCCCTACCACCTCATGAACATGCTTATCAGAATCAAACTCTAGCCCGTAAACATTAATTGAAATATTATTTAATAATTCGAATTTAGAAATATCTTTAAGTTTTAATGGCAACTCCATACCTGTTAATTTGAGAACGGTGCTGTAGTGTGGGTACGAAGACGTGCGGTGGGGGTGAGCTCCATGATCGGCGGGGTACAGTGCTGACGGTACCGCCCAAGCGAAGCAGGCCTCATCTTCATTTTGTACATTGATACAGGCCTGTTTTTTCTTAATCGATGGGGGAAGATCCACATAAAAAGAGCCGCGGATGGGGGTGTATTTATTAATGTTCACCTCAAGGTGTGATACCTTAAGTAAGGCCCACCCGCTGTCCCGCTCCTACAATAAATAATAGCATTTAATATAAAAATTATGTGATTAAAAATCCAAACTTACCTGGAACTCTTCGCTCTTTGTTTGCACCACACTGCACAATTTTGCGTACACCTCCACCAGGTTGTCAGTAGGGGTTACCACCACGAAGCGGGTGTTAAACGATTTTAATTCTGGAGCGTCTTCTCCTCCGGGCTTGATGTATAGTCCGAAGAGCTCCACATTCACTTTTGATGTTGTGTGCCTATGACGCTCCACCAGCTGAACAAACTTCCCCTCCTGCCGCTCAAGGAATGTTGGAATGTCTATGCAATCCTCTTCTGTGGTCAGGATGGCATAGCTTGCTATTCGCCCCCTGAAGGCTGTGTCAATCTTTTTGATGCCCTCACTCTCATCTGTGGTGATGATTTGTAGGTGCCGCTGGGTCCTAAGGTGTCCTGTGAGGAGTTGTGGGGTTGTGAACTCCTCCTGGCACGCATCACACCTCAACGTGGGTGGGGCCGGCTTTGCCTTCTTCGTCGGGGGCACCCTGGCTGGTGGAAGGTCGGCAACCCGCTTAACACCGTTGGTGGGTCCTTGGGCGTGGTACTTTTTAACATGCTTTGTCAAACTATACTTATGAGTAAAGGTTGATTGACATACGTTGCACGAGAACATGATGATTGTTATGTGTCGACGGCTCAATTTAAACTGGATGCGAAATTATTAATTCCTAATTTATATTCATTAGAATTCAGTTGGTACTACATTCAAATTCTCCCGCGAGGGGCCCCTCTCGACCTGAGCTGGGAAAAAGGGTAATACTGATAACGTTTCAGTTGGCAGCATTGCCACCTCCATCTCACTCTTTCACACCGGATGTTGATCACTCGCACTCGTTGCCTCTTATGGGAGAATGTGCACAGACCTGTGTAAACGCCTTATCAACATCCGGCGACCGGAAACCGCAACATCCGCGAGCGGAAACCGCATATCTTATCAACATCCGTTGCAGGAAGGCCTTATGAACATCCGGCGACCGGAAACCGCAACATCCGCGACCGGAAACCACATATCTTATCAACATCCGGCGACCGGAAACCGCAACGTCCGCAACCGGAAACCACAACTTCCGGTGACCTTGGGCATACTTCCTGGCCCCGGACCGGCTAATCTACTCTACTGATGTGCTATTCCTGTTATTTCTGTGGTTGCATATTGATCGACCAAATCAACCCGCATCTTCGTTGGTACGACATGAGAAGCGATGTCGTATGTAATTTTGTCCGGCCCCGAGGTCGAGTAGACATGTGACAGTTTGATTAATAATAATAAATGGTGTTGTAATTAGTGCAATCTTACCGTTATTGTTCGCGGGGTTTCGTTTACACTGAGCGTCTATATCGCCGGTATGTGTATCAACGTCAATTGGGGACCACACTTCACGCAGACTGTTCGTGGGGAGTGGCACTGAACGCGGAATTGTCTGTGTGGGGGACGTTCGTTTGAATGAACTAATTGCATATAGGCGGTTCCGATAGTTTTTAGGAGATATACGTGGTCATCGCGGCGAATTTTGTTGATAAGCGGCAGGAACAGAAAGGCGATTTAATTGTAGTTCTGCCACTGCAAGTCGTTTCCCGGCATATTTGGACATTCCTTGTGCCAGTGTCGGCCTTGATTGCACTTTCTGCAGTGCGGTGGTGACCTAGGGAGTTGTTGTTGTGTCTCGGTGTGGTTCCTCGGCGGGGCTGCGTGTGTATCCGGATTTACTCGCGGTTCTGGTGAATTGCATCGCTCAGAATTTTTATAATTTTGCTCTTCCGGAGAAGCACTGTATATACCAATATCTAAACCAATGTCTAAACGGTAACGGACGTAGTGAAATATCAATTAATAGAAGCTAACGGGTGAAAAGTCCAATATTGTTTAATTGGCTGTAGGGATCAAAGAAATTAAAGATGGTAGTTTATGCTCCAGTCCACTATATTGTTATGAACAAGTTGATGTTCCGCAAAAAAAAACACATATGCATCTTTACAGCCTAAAAATAGTTCAACAGTAAAGTCTGATAATACAATTAAAAATAAAATTTAATAACAAAAATAACACTAAAATCTGAAAGTTACAGTTATAAATTATGAGAGTTTTTTTAACTAAATAGAAGTAAAACAACTAAAAGTGTTTCCTACACTTTAGACGACCACGTGGCAACAGCAATATTTTTGAGGTGTCAGTACCTGCCGTGCTGAACACATATTACGACGAAAGAAGCGGACCAGAATTCATCTCTGTTCCAACATATAGCAAACACCGACAACAGGATTGATTTTATTAATACAAAAATATTTGCAATAGTTAACCACTTCCACCAAATGATTATCAGAGAAGTAATTGAAATTGAAAACCATCAGCTTAACATGAATAAGAGGGTTGATGGAATCCGCCTGCTGGATAAGTTTAAAACAACAATCAGGACTAGTTTACCGAAGTCGATAACCGCCGCAGTGGATTAGCCCTTACACCAACAACCATTTCGTTGGTACCGTAATTTAATGTCCGGTTTAGGCTGGAGCTTCTGCAGACGTGAGGTTAGTTAGACATGAGGCATGAGACTGATGTGGTCCAGGTATCTAGGTTCTGGTGGGGCTGGAGACGTATTAAATTAGTTATTGATTTATGGTTTTAAAAAGGATGCACGGGTGGTGAAGTTACTAATCAAGCGAGTTAAAACCTTTATATGAGAGGGAGAGAGGCTGCTAAGTTGTAGGCAATCTCATTATGGCTGTCCTGTGGAAGCCGGCGAAATTCAAGAGAAAAGAGGTGTTCAAGTTAAGTAGCAGAAGTGAAAAAGATGTGAGTGAATTCGAGGACAGGTCAGATTAAAGCTTTATAAGTGCGGAGTTGGATATCGGTGGTATGGTCAGGGATTCTGGATTTGAGCGAGGAAAGGAGGCAATGTCTAGAGTAGATTATTTTTGAATTTGGTTTATGATAGCTGAAGGATTAAGGTTGTGTTAGTATAGAATGCCGAGGTAAGAGATTTCGAGGAAGGATTGATTGTTGACTGAGAGAGAAAGAGAAGAAGAGAGGGGAGTTTTTTGTAAAGATGAGGATGGTAGAAGATGATGAAATGGTATTTGGAGGAATTCATTGTTAAATGCCACGTGCGGGCCCAGTAAATAAAGAGGTTGACGTCTTCCTGAATTTGAGATACGGCTGTGCGGGGGTTATTGTGGGAGGCCCAAATGGCTGTGTCATCAGCATATGTTTGATAAGTGAGAGTTTTGGATGAGGGACGTCGTAGGTAAAGAAGAAGTAGAGAGAGGGAGATAGTACGGAACCTTGTGGGACGACGCAGGTGAGGGAGAACGGGGAAGGGTTTGCAGAGAGGTAGGTAACTGAACATGAACGGTTGTGGAGGAAGGATTTAAGTATGCGAATTAGTGGAAGAGGGGTGTTTATGTGAAGGTTTAGTATAAGGCCTTCATGCCATACGGTATCGAAACCTTCTAAATATCAAAGAATACGGCTGCGGTATATTTGCCGGTGTTAGCAGAATTAATTATGGAGGAATTAGGGGCGAAGATGGAATCATGTACGGAACGACCACAGCGGAAGGTTTTGGTGGTCGGGGATGTGATGCTCGAATGAGTCAAGAAGGTGGGAGAGGATGGTGCGCCAAAGTGGTTTACTCATGGTGTTGAATAGTGAGATGGGACGGTAGGAGGAGAGATTGGAGGGGTCTTTAGATTTTGTGCATATCGTTATGACCTTGGCAGCTTTCCAAGGAGAGAGAAAGTATCCTGCATAAATGCAAGAGGAGAAGATTAAGCATAGGAAGGAGATGAAGTTGTCTGGAAGGTATGGATGCAGTAGGGGAAGACATCAGGGTCTGGAGAGGAATTTTTTAGTGTTTGATGAGACAGGTGATTCGTTCATGTAAATTCATCGTTGTCGTTATCATTAAAAGTAAATTCAGTCAGGGGAAGGAGGTTAAAACTATGGTTGGCCTCAAAGCCGGTGTGAGGATTGCGCTTGAGGAAGAAGAAAAGGATTTTGGTAAAGTGAGAAGAAAAGCACTTGGCGATATCAGAGGGATCGGTAGTAAGGTTAGCAGAAGGGATAATCAGAGGAGGCGGATAGAAGTGGAGCAAGAGCTGAAGTTGTGAAAGGTTTTCCAGAAAAAGGAGGGAGAGTGGGGGTCGAGTTTTTCGGTGGAGTGTAGCCATTTTTGTATTATGTGTTCATTTATTTTGAGTTTGATAAGGGCGTTTAGTCTGTTTTACTTGGTTCACTCCTATTGTAAGTTGAAGCATCTAATTTTTCTATATAGGCACCTTTTCTGTAGAATGAGAGAGATTATGCAAGAGGGATGAAAAAGAGAGTGGGAGGAATGGCGGGAGAGAGAAGTATGTTTGTCTATTGCCTGTTGAATCATGGAGCTGATATTATCTACGGCTGAGCCAATGTCGTCTGTTGACGATAGGATCAGGGGAGGTTGGAAGGATAGTAGAGTTTTTTATTTAGTGAGAGTTTCGTCAACGAGATTATAGGATCTTACAAGAGGATTGGAGGGAGCGGTAGGGAAGGAGATTGTTACGATATCGAGGTTAGCATGAATAATCGATAAAAGTTTTGTCAAATTGGGGTAGTTTAAAAAACGGGATAGGACCGGCAGTCCTGTAGAGATGTTGGACCTGGTGCGAGACTGGACGCGTGTCCAAACGACTTCCTTTGAAGAATGTCCCACAGGAGATCCCTATGAGGTGCAGGAAAGTTTTTCGGCGGTGTGATGCTAGAATTCCTCTAAAGATTACCTTCGGGTCCTTGTGCACCTGGCGGGGTTAGTGCACTAGAAGTTGGCATGGTCGCTGAAGATGGTGTCGTAGGATGACAAGGTAAGACGGGCGCACACGCTGTGGTGAGGGCGGCCGCAGTTTCGGCGGTCGCGCAGGATTCAGAAGAATAGAAGGATAATGGGGCTGAGGAGGTTAGAGACATGGCAGAAGAAGATGGTGGAGACGAAGAAGGAGAAAATCACAGTACAGACCATACCTTAATGACGCAGCAAGCGGCCCACAGACCACGCCCACAGATCATGCCCACAACCACTGGACTAATCACAAGAAGTAGATCGAGACGGGATAACACATAAGAGCCCACACTGCACGGCAAAATCACTAGTAGTTCGACGTCGACGGCGGGCAACCGAGCAGGTGAGACGTGTCCCTCTCCCTGGCTACAAGAACGCCGACGACATCTATCACTTTCACAGTATTTTCTGCCGTTCTCACGGCTTAATTCAAATTATTGGGCTGTAGATTTTTACCTATTCAGCTGAGGGCAAGCCACCAAGCAGGTTAGAACATCCCCCATGGTAACACGAACGGCGCATTCCGGACATAGTCATAAAAGGCAGCAGCGACGACATCGATCACATCAAATGCTGTTTTCACAGCGCCCTCTGCCGTGTTAACGGCATAATTTAATTCCTAGAATATTACATTCTTGGTGATTGATCGCTGTTGGTGATTTAGACTCGTCTAGGGTTGCCAACTCTGATATTTCATTAACCGACGCAAATCACGTAGTGATTACTGATTCATGCCGTTCTCACGGCAAAGATTTAAATAATATTTGAATCAGCTCGATATACGACTAATGCTGTTGAAATGCAGTTCGGAGTTCCAGCTTGCTCAGTGTAATCTTGTCGTCCCGTGTTGTTCTCAACACTAAATCTAATCTTTCATCAGCAATTCAGCTGCTGTTACTGTTGCCGCTCCAATAGAGTGTCCCGTTAATGTGGGGAAATGGCTGGGCCACAAATTTATAGTGCAGAGAACAAGGGCTTATCCCGATGCATATTTTCAATAGTAGGAAACAGGGTTATAATGTACTAGTTGGTGAAATATAAACTTTTAAACGCGTTAAACGATTTTGTAAAAAAACTAGAATGTATCGTGATAAGTTTGGAAACTGACGTCATTAATCATACCTTGAAAATTTAGTATTTAGGCAAGTAAAAAATTAATCAAAGCAATAGTTTATCAAATAAAGTGGTAAAAGTTGAGTTACTCGTTAGGGACGGGTGGTTTAAACATTATGCTACGGTTACATTCCCACCTAAGGTACGGATGTTATTTATAAAATTTCGTGTTTTGAGTGTGAGTTTACTTACATTGGTCAAACGTCACAATCGCTAAATTCCAGGCTGGCCCAACACAGAAGCGATTCCTATTCCACAAAGCACAATATTAATCATGGGTGGGTGGTAGAATTAAACACACCTAAAGAAGCAATTGTTCATGAAGATGTAACACCTCAACAAGGAACCACATCCAAGAATAAAAAAATTGATATTAAAGGGCAATATATACATACCTTTTACAGCTTCCAGTGCACATTTTTCTTCGGGTTCTAATTTAATAGTTTATAAGAGACTTAGTTTAGTATTCTATAAATAGGTTTAGCATTAAGGCTCTGCGTCACTATTATTATTAAATCAGTTTGAGTATAGTTAAGGTCAGTATTGCTGTCAATCGTTTCTTTAAATGAAGTATTTTTATTAACAAGTCTAAATCCAAATATCGCTTAATGTACCATAATTACGGAAATAAATAGTTTAAAAAATTTTTAAGTGCAACCACGAAAATATAATTGGCGCACTCAGTAGAATCGAAAAAGTCTTGAGAGCATATCAACACTTCTTTTTTTATCCACAATTTTTCGGAGATCTGTAAATCATCTTCACGTCGCTTCGGCCCCAAGGGGTCACCCAGACATCGAAGAATCCAGCTCCAAGGGCAGCAGCATCAAGAGGACAATGTCACCAGTTCCACATCATCCCTGAAGGCATATTAGGCAGATGGACAGAGTGATCATTCGGTGATAAGACACATTTTTTTAGAGGCTCTTGTTTCGCGATAATTTATGTACAAAGTGATTCTGATTCAGACTCAAAATTTTCCTCGTTAATACTTTCTCCTTTTCGGTGTGTTTATGGTAGGTGAATTAGTTAATAATATCAATAATTTGAATTTACTTAAATTGAATATGGACATAATTGCATCTTTTGACCGAAACAATGAACTAGTCGAAATTTGTATTTCACGCTGTGAGGCTGTAATAGCGCAGTTTAGACCTTTAAACAACGAATTAATAAACACATATTTAATAAACGCAATTGTTAGCAAGTTAAAAGATCGCGCGTTAATTGCTATAGGTTTGGCAGGGAACTTAATACATGACCAGAAATTGCCTTGTCCGGGACTTAATCAATTTGAAACCTTTAAGAAACGAAAAATATCTTGATTTTGGAGAACACATTCAAGTTTTGCGTAGTGGATTAGTTTTGAAAATGAATTCTTTATCTGCAGTAGAAATGCCAGACGCAGCAAAACGCGTTCACATAAATAGCTTTGATGAGTTAGCTTTAAAAACTTTCCTTTGTGGCTGTTAACACCACGCCTGCGCGAGTGCGGAGCGTCTCGTCCCTTAGATAAGCACCAGAGAGGCCGAACTAATACACTTGAAAATATACTTCGGTAACGCCAGTACGAAAATTACGTTATAAATCGGGCTGCTAGAGTCTGTACTCACTTGTATTTACGTGTAAATAAATATCATTAAATTGCAATCTTATTCTTTAAATCAGCCATTTGGCCACCAAGATTTTACATGGTCCTTCGAGTCGAATTTGAAAACAGTGTTAGTGATCGTTCACGAAATATTTGCAATCGCGAGGTGAAGTACATCGTCTGGTATAAATAATTACCACTGACAATAGACTCAAAAATTTAAGCATAACGGACGTAGAAACCGAAAATTATTGTGTTCGCGAACCGGAAGAAGAAGAAGCCAATCCACATCACTGGAAGGAGCATTTACAAGAAGCAGAAGGCAATAAGGTCGTATTCCTATTTTTTTCCTTTCCTTAATAGTTTAACAATGGCTAATATTAGTGAATTGAAAAAACAGCGGGCAATTATAAAGGGTAAATTGACGCGATTTGAAACATATATCGGGGAAATAGATATCGACAATATAAATTTTTACGCATTAAAAAATAAAACTCAGGACATTAGTGGGGTTTTAAATGATTTTATTAACATTCAAACCGATATTGAAGAAATAGAAAATCCCAAGGAAGGCGCAGTAGATGAAATAACTGAGTTCGAAGCAAAATTTGACAATGTTTATGCCACTGCATCTGCATTAATTGATAATGAAACGCGTAAACGAAATAAAGTGTCACCGGCGATGGCCCATTTTGAATCAAAAGCAGAGCTAAAACTGCCTCAAATTATGCTTCCGGAGTTTAATGGAAATTTTGAACACTGGATGCCATTTTTTAATACATTCAAGTCATTGGTTCATGAAAACAGCAAAATTAAAAATATTCAAAAATTTCATTACTTAATTTCGGCTTTAAAGGGCGAGGCAGCCGAATTAATTAACTCGTTCGATGTTTGCGACGCGAATTATGATACGGCATGGAAAATGTTAGTTGAAACTTACGACAATTTAAGAAAAATAAGTAATAAACATATTGGTGCAATTTTTAATTCACCAAATACGGAAACAGAAAATTTCATTAAATTAAAAGAAATTATTAGGGGCGTTAGGAAACATATTCGTGCGTTAAAGGCGTTAGGTCGAACAGAGGAAAATCTTTTCGAAGATTTTATGGTATTTTTGATTTTAAACAAAATTGATAAAAAACATCCATGGAATTTGAACGCACATTAGACAAAAAGACATTTCCTAAAATTGAGGATTTGTGTACATTTGTTCAAAACAAATGTGACTCTTTAGAGTTAACAAACAATTTGATAGGGGAGGCTACTAGCTCTCAAAATAATTTTATTAAAATCAAAACATGTCATTATTGTAATGATAACCACGATTTATACGGTTGCAGTAAATTCAAAAATATGAATGTCGAAAACAAAATTAAATTTGTCAAGAACAAAGGATTATGTTCAAATTGTTTGAAATTAGGCAATCATTCAGCACAAAAATGTTATGCAAATCCATGCAAAATTTGTAAATTAAAACATCATACTATGTTGCATAAAAGTGCATCACATAATGATAAGGCACCGGTTAATAATCCAGGTGAAGGTCGTTCATCAGTCAATGTCGCAAATCATGTGTCAGTAGCGTTATTATCAACAGCGGTGATTGACGTTCTTAATAATGATAATAAATTCATTCAGGGGAGATTTTTATTAGACTCGGGTAGTCAATCAAATTTTATAACTGAGGAATTTGCAAATCAAATTTGCGTTAATGGCTCGATCTCCAAGGCAATGCATAAAATGGAAATCAAATTTAAGTCGCGTTACAACAATTATCACAATAAAGGTGAATTTTATATTGTACCCAATGTGACAGGATTACAACCTAGTCAAAACATAGACAGGAAAAAAATTTCCAAAAATTGTCCAGTTGATGGCTTGCTAGGCGTGGAAATTTATTGGGACCTGTTTTGTACGGGTAGAAAAAGTTCAGGCGTCCCGGGGGCAATACTCTCGAAAACTCATCTGGGATGGATAATAGGGGGTAACATTCCGAAAGTGACCGGAAAAAAAACAACTGTTTGTCACGCTGCGATGCTTGATTTACAGCGTTTCTGGGAATTAGAATCAGTACAGCCAGATGCAATGAAGACGTTGGCTCCGGCCGAAACTGAATGCGAAAAACATTTCTCAGATAACGTGAAAAGGACAGACGAGGGTAGATTTATGGTTGCACTTCCCTTTAAGGGTTCCCCACTTGACCTGGGTGACTCAAAATTTACTGCCATAAAACGATTTTATCACCTCGAAACGCGGTTCAAACGGAACCCTGAATTGAAAAAAGAATACTCGAAATTTATTAATGAGTATAACGAGCTAGGACACATGTGTGAAATTAATCCTGAACATGATATACCTCATTTTTACTTACCACACCATGCGGTTGTCAAACATGATTCAATAACGACAAAATTGCGCGTTGTATTCGATGCATCCGCGAAATCAAATGGTAAATCGCTTAACGACATCTTGTTAAATGGTCCCACATTACAAGATGATTTATTTAGTGTTTTGCTTCGTTTTCGCACATTTCTAATTGCTTTTACCGCGGATATTACAAAAATGTACCGCCAAGTATTAATTGATCCGAGTGACAGGAATTTTCAAAGAATTGTATGGCGCAAAAACAAAGGCGACCCATTAAAATATTTTGAACTAAAAACGGTCACCTATGGGACTGCCCCGGCATCGTTTTTAGCGGTTCGATGTCTACAACAATTAGCAGAAGAGGCTAAACACGACTTTCCAAATGCGGCTACTGCTATAAAACGCGATTTTTACATGGATGATTTGCTTACCGGGTCAGATTCATTAGAAGATGCCATAATTTTACGTAATAACATCATACAAATTCTAAAAGGGGGCGGATTCTTATTAAATAAATGGAATTCAAACTATACTGAGGTAACTGAAGGGTTATCGAACTGCACAGATAATTTAATTCTATTAGACAAGGACGGTGTAAATAAATTGTTAGGTTTATATTGGCAGTCCGAATTAGATCATTTTATAACTTTAAATAAAATAAAATAAACTTTGTTTATATCACACACTTTATTATTTCAGTGACTATAGTTTCGACACAATTCAGCTGGTCATTATCGAACTAGTTCGATAGTTATAAAATATGTATCACAAAGTGAAAGCCTCTACAATCAAATATTTAATTAGATCATTTTAGTTAATCAGTACCGGAATTATCATCTGAACCTATAACAAAACGCACAATTTTGTCTAAGTCGTCTAAATTGTTTGATCCCCTAGGGTTAGTAAACCCCTGTATTTTATTATTCAAAATAATAATTCAAAAATTGTGGAAACTCCAGTTAGAGTGGGATGAACCAGTACCGACGAGTATTGAAAAAGATTTTAAAAATGTGTATAATGAATTACCGCATTTAAAAAGCATAAAAATTAAACGATGTGTGACAGATAATTCAAATAATCAGTATGAATTAATCGGTTTTAGTGATGCTAGTGAAGAGGCGTATGGAGCATGTATTTACATTTGGGGCGTCAATGCAAATGATACAAAATATGCAATACACTTAGTATGTGCAAAATCGCGAGTGGCTCCTGTAAAAACCGAAACAATTCCTCGCTTAGAATTATGCGGCGCATTGCTTCTAGCTCAATTAATGGAGAGAGTAAAAAAATCATTGAACATCACAATAAAGAAAAGTTATTATTTTGCAGATTCTCAGATAGTGCTTCATTGGTTAAATTCACCATCATATAAATTTAAAATTTTTGTTGCAAATCGTATAGAGCAAATTAACGAACTTTCTAAACCAATGGAATGATCCTACGTCAAATCAGAAGAAAACCCGGCAGACATCTTGTCACGGGGAATGCTCCCATCACTATTAATAAAAGCAGAATTGTGGTGGAATGGACCGTCTTTTCTTAAAAAACATGAACATTTAGTGCCTAATTTTTGTAAAACCATTGATGAAGATTGTTTACTTGAAATTAAACAAAATAGTTATGTGCATATAGCAACTACTGTAAACAACATATTTGATAGATATAATAATTGAAAAAAATTAGTTCGTATGTCTTAGATTTAAATCAAATTGTAAATTTCCACAAAATAAGTCCACTGACCTATTAAGCGTCAGTGAATTGCAGAAAGCACAATTAGTGTTAATAAAAATTGTTCAAAAAGAATGTTTTTCTGAGGAATTGGCAGATTTAGTGTCACATAAGGTCGTGGTTAGGAAAAGCAAATTATTAAACCTTAACCCATTTATTGAAAGTGATGGCATAATGCGAGTTGGTGGGAGATTAATGCACTCCCTACAAGGTATTGATACAAAACATCCTATACTTTTACCAAAAAAACACAGATTGACAACATTAATTATCACTGACGCGCATATAACTAATATGCATGCAGGTGTTCAATCTACGTTAGCAGCTGTAAGACAAAACTATTGGCCAATTGATAGCAAAAATTGTGTTAAAGATGTCACTCGCAGGTGCATAATCTGTTTTAAAACCGAGCCAAGTTCACAACAGCCAATAATGGGTAATTTGCCAGCTCCACGGGTGACAATTAATAAACCATTTACTACCTGTGGGGTGGATTATTGCGGTCCCTTTTACATAAAGGAGGGCTTCCGCAAAAGTAAAACCGTGAAGGCGTACGCCGCCTTATTTATTTGTATGTGTACAAAGGCAGTACATATTGAGGTCGTTAGTGATCTAACTGCTGAAGCTTTCATCGGTGCACTGCGACGATTTATCGCCCGTCGGGGTAAATGCCGTGATATATACTCCGATAACGGTACAAATTTCGTCGGCGCAAACATCGAACTTCAAAAATTAAAAACCTTTTTTGACAACCAAAAAAACATACAAAGACTTGGGTGTGAATGTAGTAGCCAGGGAATAAATTGGCATTTTATACCTCCGCGAGCTCCTCATATGGGGGGTCTTTGGGAAGCGTCAATTAAAATTGCCAAAAGGCATCTGTATAAAATAGTAGGGGAAACAAAGGTTACATTTAAAGAACTTTCAACCATTTTTACACAAATTGAAGCCATTGTTAACTCCCGTCCGATAACTCCAATCAGTACTGACCCAAATGATTTATCCTATCTATCCCCCGGCCACTTTTTAATAGGACAACCACTGACGGATATTCCAAGTCCTGACTTGAAACATATTACGATGGGTCGACTGTCCCGTTGGCAGTTAATGCAAAGGAACTGCGGAGACTTTTGGAGGAGGTGGTCCCGGGAGTACCTGTCGCAACTGCAGGTACGGACTAAGTGGAAACGCTCGAAGGAAGCCTCAGCACAAGCACCAGGAGTCGTAGTAGGCGACATGGTCATCCTTAAAGACGACAACCTGCCACCGCTTCGTTGGACAATGAGAAGAATCATCGCGTTAATCCCGGCGAAGATGGCGAAGTGCGTGTAGTGTCTGTGAAAACCGCAAGTGGCATTTTTAAGCGAGCGGTATGCAAAGTGTGCGTTTTACCGATCGAGCGTGAACAATCCGTCGAATCTAATTAGAACTTTATATCGATTCGAACATTGTAAATGAATACAAATTGCATTTTTTGTTGCTCCATATTATTGTATATATTGTATATGTGTTTTGTTTGTATAATGTCATAATAGTGGCCATGATCACTACCGTGCATCTAGCCGCAACCCTTTTTTAAAAAACTTTCACTCTTGAAAGATCACTGTCTTTCAAGGGGGGCGGCATGTTAACACCACGCCTGCGCGAGTGCGGAGCGTCTCGTCCCTTAGATAAGCACGAGTAGAGGCCGAACTAACACACTTGAAAATATACTTCGGTAACGGCAGTACGAAAATTACGTTATAAATCGGGCTGCTAGAGTCTGTACTCACTTGTATTTACGTGTAAATAAATATCATTAAGTTGCAATCTTATTCTTTAAATCAGCCATTTGGCCACCAAGATTTTACAGTGGCATTCACGGTAATGTTCAGAGCGTGAATGGATTACGCGACCCGACTATACTAGAAAAAGCTATCAATTACTTCATTGAAGAGAACAATTTACAAAATTCACTCTAAACAGTTAACGTCTTCAATTATAATAATAATAATAATTATAATAATTAAAATTTTAATAGACCAAATTTTCTACAACGCACAAATTTCCAAAATTTAAATTGTAATAGACAAAATAATCAAATTCGTAATCAATAAAATTTCCCAAGTCAACCAGTTATTCTTCAATTTCGATCGCAACCGCAGCAACGATTTCAAACTAATAGACAAGTGTTCGTTAAACCTCAAAATTTTAATAGGCCATTCAATAATAATAATTTATCTCCAAATAAGCGCCCGCGTTACGATAACAACAATAATTTTGGCTCTAATCTTCAAAGAAATCATAATCCATTTAATTCCAATTTTAATAGACCGCCTCAGCAAAATTCACCTAGATTACCAGAGCCAATGCCGATGTCTCCACCACCTACACCAACACACCGCGACTCTCAACGTTGATGAGCCTGCTGATAATATAATAATTATTATTGAAAATAATGAAAAATCTACTTTTTTTAGAATAAATAGCCTCGGGAAAACACAAGTTAATTTTTTAAGCACAGTCAATAATGCAAGTTTGTTACCTGTTATAATTAATGCTTGTGTAAACTTTAAAAAACAAACGGTAGTAACTCATTGTAATCAAATTCCGCTTCTATATTTTAACGATCCGCGCGTTAATCATAATTATAGAATTAATAATAATGATATTATTAATAATTGCAATGAATCTTGTAATAAAAATATTAAGAACGGCGAAGCCGTTATTCCTAGGATAGATGTTACAAATTGTTTAATTCACGAATGTGATACTTCGGTAAAAAAAATAGTAAAACATTTTGTACGGTTGTAAATGAAACCGACTCAGATAGGGAGGAACGCTGAATTTGGACTCAGGGTTCCATCAAATTGAAATCGACGAACGGGACGTTCCTAAAACAGCTTTAAATACGGAAAATGGCCATTATGAGTTTTTAACCATGTCTTTTGGGCTTAAAAGAGCCTCTGCAACTTTCCTAAGGGTTATGGACGATATTTTGAAGGGTATCCAGAATAAACTTTGTCTTGTCTATATGGACGATATTATAGTATTTTCCACTACCTTAAAGGAACATATAGATTAATTCACATAATTTTTAATCGATTAAGAGACGCAAATCTCAAAATTCAACTGCACAAGTCGGAATTTTTAAAAATGGAAGTCGCATATTTAGGACACATAATTACACCAGAAGGTGTCAAACCCAATCCGGATAAAATAATAGCAATTCAAAACTATCATATTCCTAAGTCTCCGAAACAGATTAAAGGCTTCCTTAGACTTATACCCTAAAAGTCTAAGAAAGCCTTTAATCTGTTTACAGAAAATTTATAAAAAAAGTTGCCGAACTGAGCAAACCCATGACAAAATGTCTCAAAAAGAACGCAACCATTGACATAAATAATTCCGATTGCCAAACTTGTGCAAAAATATTTTAATTAATCATCCCTTACTACAGTACCCCGACATTTCTCGATCATTTATTTTAACGACAGACGCCAGCAACCAAGCTCTTGGTACCGTACTGTCTCAAGGCAATATTGGGTCAGACTTACCCATCACTTACTCTAGTAGAAAACTTAACGATTCGGAAACCCGTTACTCTACCATTGAAAAATAGTTACTCGCGATAGTTTCGGCCGTAAAGTATTTTCGCCCTTATTTGATCAAACGAAAATTTCAAATAGTGGCAGACCACAGGCCACTCCAATGGTTAGTTATTATAGTTAGGTGGAGGCTTAAGCTCTCCGTATTTGACTATACTATCGTTTACAAAAAAAGGAACGTTAAATAGAAAAACAGATGCTTTGTCACACATTGAATTAAATATAAGTGAAGAATATGCACCCAATCTTGAAACTTGAACTTTTTAATGAATTTTGAAGACGTAGAAAACGATCCGCAGAAAACACGCATGTACATATTGATGAAAATGTTGGCGCGACTAACAAAACACCCAATAGTAAACATACCTATTTAGGATAAACCTGTTAATATAGGTGACAACCAACTAAAAAAATAAAACCTAAAATTATCGTAGTAAACTATTTGATAACAAGAAGATGCGAATCAACGTTCAATTTTTAAAATTAAATTTTGAACAAGACGTAATTAAATTTATTAAGGAATATATTGTCCCAAATGTAACATACTGTATCTATTTCGAAAATCCGATTTATTAAAAATTTAGTAATACTATTCAAAAATATTTCAAAAACTCTAATATCAAAATGACTAAATGTGCAAGTTTGTTAGTTGATGTCAATAACATTAATGATATCTCAGAAACAAGGAAACATTATCACAAGGGTAAAACCAACCACCAACGATGAATCTGAGGCAAAACGAACATATTAGTGACATAGCATGAGAAAGTCTATTCAAAATTAAATAAATAATTGTGAAAGTTGCCTCATCTCAAACTACGACTGAAAACCCTTAAAATTAAAATTCAGTAATACTCCTACGGCCATGATTCCTTATAACAACTCAATACACTCCACTACTAAACTGAAACCGTCCGAAATTATTTCTGGACACATAGACAATAAATCAATTTTAGATCTCAACTTAGAAACTATTCTAGGTCTCCTAAATTCCGGAAGATGTTTTTATTAAGAATAAATTTAAAAAAAACAAAAATAAATACAAAAAGGAGAAGATTAAATTTGTAAACCTTAATTATAGAACGACAGAAATCGAAACTAAACATCATAATCAAGTAAGCAAAGTTTATCTGTCAAATATTAAGACTCCTAAAAAAACATAAGTAACGTCTCTGAATTTAAAATCGACTATCAAAATTACGAAAAAAATATTGAATTACTCCCGGAATGTAATAATAAACAATACAACTGAGTGTTAATCCTAAACTTATAAATAGAAGACTAATCGACATGTTAGGTACAATAATTAAAACCATTAATGGAAATAGTAAAATAATCTTTGATATCTTGAAATATTTGGCAAATAATCAAAACAACTTACAAAATCAAATTTGGGTACAGCGTTAGTACCAAAATTATTCAAAACTTCAATAAAAAACTCCGAAATATTGCGCACAACCAGAATGTGTTGCGATCCAGAATATTGCAATTACATGCAATTTATAAAAAAATATTAACTAATGTTACTTCTCGGTATAATCGGAAATGTTTTACAAAGAATTTTAAATTCATTAACTTTCTGTAAATGAAAGGTTCTAAACCTGGACATAATAAATCCTCAAGATTTATTTGAAGAATTACGTAAAATTTCTATTCATTGCAACGAAAAGTTACACCTTGAATTAAAACTGGAAAATATATTAGACTTTGAATCCATGATAACAATTAATTGTAAAATCGAAGAAACAAAAGTTCATAACTTCCTGTCCTTGCCAATCAATTATGAGCAATCATTGGACCTTTAGACAGTGTATCCTATTCCATCAAAACATCATTCTGCATGTTAAAACGTTACTCAAATCGAAAATAGAATCTAAAGTTTGGCCTCTAAATGATATGTGTTTGGGCGTTAATAAGCAATACCAGTGCAGTGATAATCTGTTTATGAACAATAAAGCAGACTACAAAACCGAACTACTTAAAAATGGATCCAGCCAACATTGTAAATTCACAAAATTAAAAATTCAATAATAGGTTGTTGAAAAAATTCACTTGGTTTGTTTCACTAAATTGTTTATTTTCGACTAGTTTCGGCACTGGGCCATTATCAAGAATGATGTACAAACAAAATTTTTACATATTTATATAAAGATGTCAGGTAATAAGTGCGTTCGAAATTGGGGAAATCCAGAGATCTTCATTAACATAATGGCCCAGTGCCGAAACTAGTCGAAAATAAACAATTTAGTGAAACAAACCAAGTGAATTTTTTCAACAACCTATTATTAACATAATGTTTCACCAAGTGAAAAATGAGAATAAAATACAAGATATATTAAAAATTCAAACTAACCACCTTGAGAAACTGCCCAATACCAACCAATTTGTTGCTGTATTCACAAGTGAAGGAGTTGAGATCACCTGTCCTGACCGAGGGGAGTCACGGCGCTTGCAAGGGATTTTCCTGATCCAACCCAGCAAGTGTGATATGACCTTTCGGAATTTTTGGACGATTTTAATGTGAAAAACTTTTTTGTCCAGATGAAAAGACTTAAATTGGATGAAATCCCCCTGTTTGCTCAAAACTATATAATTTTAGTGCGTGAAGTGACCTTAGGATCCAGATACCTTAGGCAGAATACTACACCCCCAGCAACGCTATCGATTCTTCTCCTAGGAGTCGAATATAAGGAGGAAGGAGTAGACTATTAATTATTTATAATAAATAAAACTTATTGTATAATTATGCTTATTTCTATTTTATGCCTGGTTGCCTATTTACGCTTATCTATGCGCGGAGTAATTTCCGCCAGATGTTCTTTTCGCTTAGCTTTTAGTTTAGTAATGTATAAGTAGGTTTAGCATTAAGGGTCCGCGTCATTATTATTATTAATTCAGTTGGAGCATGGTTTAAGTCAGTATTTCTGTCAGTCGTTTCCTTAAATGTAGTATTTTTATTAACAAGTCTAAATCCAAATATCGCATAATTTTCATAATTACGCAGACTTTTATAATATACTTGAGCTCAACATTAATGCAACACCCCTTAGATGTGTTTTATTCACCTTAGAATGAAAAGAGCGCTAAGGTTTTTACTGCGTTATCTCATTTAAAATTAAAATTAAAGGAAATTTAATAATAATAATAACAAGTCACCTTTTCTACTCTGCTTCTTTCTGAGCTCTTTTGTATATTGAAAAACTGTGCTAAAATGCCTAGAATTCGTGCACTCCGTCGATTTCATCAATTGAGTGATCATCAAACAGGTCGAATTGTTGGTATGACAGAGGCGGGCTTCTGTTTAAGGGAAATAGCCCGAAGACTCGAAATTACTACCTCAACTTTAATGCAAGTATGGAGACGATGGTCTGAAGAAAATAACTATCAGACTGCTTGCGATACGTAATCATCACGACACTCTGCAGCAAATTCGAGATGCCTTTGTTGCAGCAACAGGATGTGTGATTTCTAGGCAAAGAGTTAATAGAAGAGTTTTTGCTTTTATACGTTCAAAATGTAGGGAACGCCACACAGCCAATACCCCTGGCATCATGGTATGAGGCGCTATATCTCTTGGAAGTAGGTCCCCCTGGTGTTCATTAAGGGTAGTCTAACAGCCCAACGGTACTTCGCTGAAGATCTACAACCTGTTGCAATACCATACATTGAGACTATCCCAAACGCCATTTTTCAGCAAGACAATGCCAGGCCGCATACGACCCCTCAAACAATAAAAAAGGTATGGCGTAGAGCTTTTAGATTGGCCTGCAATATCCCCTGATTTATTGCCAATAGAACATATATAGGATAGCATTAGAACAACACTTCAGCGATTGCCACAAGAAGACATCGACCACTTGATTGGGTTTATGCCTCGCCGAGTTAGAGAGTGCTTCAACAACTACGGTGTGCTAACACTTTATTGAATTTTTGTCAGTATTATTTGTTCAACCTGCACCAAATTTGTTTCGTTTGACCTGCACGAACATAAATTTAATACGAAAGTGTTGCATTACTATTGAGCTCTAGTGTAAATCCAATCTACTGGATTATTGTTTTGTGTCTAATTTAGCATTTGCTTTACTTCGAATAGAGATTAAAAGTTGTGTGTTAGCCATGACGGCGCGGCGTTAGTTTCTTTGCCATTATTGCCGGTTTTATCAATGTTAGTAAAGTAGTACATTTCAGTTAGCGGAGCAAATTTGCGTTAAGTAGACAGCTCATCATAAGAAAATTAATCAAATGTGTATAATGTAGATCATAAAGAAAGTACATCATTTTGAATTTTAACGTAAATTAAATTATGAATAGAGAATTCAAAGTTTTTTACACCGCTATCTTGTACTGAATAGTTGTGGGTAGTGATGATCCAATTAATTTTTGAAACTGTTGTAAGCGAAACACTTGTAGGCTCTGAGATAATTAGTCGCATATTTGTTGAATTAATGACCGAGCTGAGGTACAATGTTTCAGGATCTTTTGGTTCTCTCATATAGACAAATGACTTTTTCGCAGCAAGTGAAAGCGTTATCAATTATTCTAACTGATTAATGAAAAGTTTATAATTTTACTCTCGGGACGATGTAGAACGCCTATGGCATTGTTATTTATTGATATCCATAACTACTTGGCTGTTTTATTTCTATTTAGTATATTATAACCACACAACACCACCTGTGTGTGAGTGATCACGTCGAAATATTCTATACCCAGCAATATTAATAAGGTCATTATTTATATTTTCGGAAAGCCATGATTGCAAACAAATCATATTCGAAACTTAATAGAAATACCATTAAATAATTAATCCATCAGTTTGTCCTGGGGTATATCCTTGCCCTTTGGAAGTGCTTCTCGGGTAGACTCTTGGTCAAGCATTCCCTTGGAGCCTTTCCTATACCTGGAGGCTTGTCGATATGAGGTAATTTTATTCTTATAACTTCTCCATGGACATAGCATCCTCTGAAAACGTAATCTCTTGAGTGGAATCGGCGACACCCGTCTTTTTACCCTTCAGTTTAAAGAATCACACCACAATCAGTTGCAGGATGTGGTACCCCTAACTGTTCGGAAAATATCTCATTACGATATCGTTGTGCGGCAGTTCCTCCGCTTCAACGACTTAAAGCGTTGAAGCGGACTCTCAGGGGACAGTCTCGGCCTGATGTAATTTTAGCCACGTACCGTAGCTTCCTTGCGGTAGGTGATCCCGATTGAATAACCCGAGGAATTTAGAGTTTGCTTAATCCCCATTGCTAGAACTAAATCCATGATATACTCCGGTATGAACTCTATTTTGTTCACTGGCAGAAGAGTAGCAGGATAGTCCTGTGCCATAACACCCTTCTCAGTCTATACAGCCCTGATTGTAGATTGTATGATGCCTTTTTAGGGCATTTTTGCCACTCTAGCTTGTGCTTGTAAGGACCTTGGTTTACAAGGTGAGTGATGACACACCGCTCGTGCAGGTCTGTAGAGTCCCTTTCACACGCTTGGCTGACGTAACCGCATGGACCGAAGGGCTGTAATGTCTTTTGTGTTCCCTAATCCCGAGTCATACCCTTGCTGATAAGGTATTTAAACCTGTTCATTTCAGCGCCGCTTAGGCGTGGCTTATGTCGGTCACGGCATAAAGTCCACAACCGTGGCTAGGATTTCAAACTCCATAGTCGTTATTTTGTCCTTTGAGCAAGACAAGCCCTCGTTTATTTTTTCTTGGTTCATATTTGATTCTACGAGAAACTAGAAAAAAACGGTCACCTGCAGCAGAGCCCCGCATGTGTTCTTAAATGCCATTATTTTCAGAGTTCTTACTTAATCAAACAATTGCTTTATACAGTAATTAAGTATTGAATAATTTCTGTTCATTTTTAACTGCTATATTGGAGAACATACTACTAAGGTCAAATGATATAATTTTTGAGATTTTTGGAGTTGTTGATTTAAATATTCAAATAAAGCTACTGAATTTTTCACTGAATACTTTGAGGCAAATTTAGTGTATAAGGACTTAATTGAGTTTAATTGCTAAATATCTTGTAACACTATTAATATACGAAACTACAGGTCGCCTAGGAGAATCAGGTTTATGGATTTTAATAAGACGATTTTTAATTTTTTTAAATATGAGAACAATACTGTGATATTTTTTAAAAGGTTTCGGATTTGGGTATAAAATTTTATAGTAGAATATTACTTTAATAATGTTAAGTTTTCCGTTGCAATGAAAGTGTTCATTTTATTAATATACTACCCTTTTACCTATTGAATTGGATTTGTCTGCTCTATTATTACTAAATGGACTATTAATTTTAATTATTACAACTGAATACTATATTTGAAAAAAACAATTATTATTATTAATAATGTACACATTTTTTAAGTAATTATCGTCATCATTGATAGACAAGGATAATAAAAAAGTAGTTCGACGTCATAAAACTACAATTGTCGATTAAGACACTTGGTCACAAAGGCACGCCGAAGTCATTTTTATTTCATAAACTTTCAGCAGTTAATTCAATGATTTTTTAAGCCAGATCGATTCCACTAACTGACATAGGTTATAAAAATAAAATAAAAATAATTAAATCTTTAGCAATTAATAACGGCTATCAAAATAACATAATAGATCATTTTATTAACAAACAAGAACTAAACTCAATTTAAAAATATTTATATGCAGAAAATAAGAATGTCCCCCTAATATTTAAATCACTGATCTTTTTTGAGAAAATTAGCATTGCAAATTAAACACATCGGAAAACACAACATTAGCGTTTCTTTAAAATCCCTTAACAATTTATTTAATATCATTTACACTTGTAAAACTCCCATAAATATAATGAATAAATCGGGTCGTAATTTTAAAATTAGACTCAAAGAGTATATAAGTTCATATAACAATAAAAATGAAAAATCAACTTTCGCTAACCATTTGCTTAATAATAAACACAATTTAGACAAAGATGCACCTGAGATAATTCATTTCGCTCACAAAGGCTTAAAAATAAATTTACTTTAATCCCTTGACATTTTCAAAATTAAACGTAATCCAGAAATTCTGATCAATAACGACCAAACTGACCTGATATATACCACTTTGTTCAACGCCATCTAATATTGTAATAATTGTATGTAAATTTGAAGTATAGTTTGAAATTGACAGGCTCAATCTCTCGAAACTATAGTTATTATTATTGTAAAGTGTTGTGATATTAAAAGAAGGTACTCTTTCTTAAATAACTGCTCGATTCCTGGAATTGATGCAATATCTACTTTTCCTTAATGGCAGGTGCCTTTAATGTTTCAGTTTCTATATTTATATGTGCATACAAATAGCATTTCTCTGAAAACATACATGAAAGCTTGCTAAGGATTATGTAATGTATTTACCTTTACGTTGCTTTAATATAACTGGGTAGTTTTAAGTGAAAATCAATTCAATACATATTTCTTATGATTTCTAATGTGTTTTATAATAACTGCCTAAAATATTTAACTTTTAATCTTTATAATATCAAAAAAATATACAGAAAATAATTTTAGTATTAAATTTGTATAATAATTTTGTAATTAAAATAATTTACTTAAATCCCTACTTAATTGATCTAGTTCGAATTATGGAAACAAAATTATTAAACATATTAACAGGCTACACTACTTTCTTTGATTGATTATATTGTGTAATCTATAATGGATCATTTTTTTAAATTTTACCAATCAACTCTGATTTGAATGTCGTTTTATACTATTAACCATATTTTTCACACTATTTAATAATATTCCAAAGTGAAAGGATATTTATTACATAAATAAAATTATTAAATATAAGTTATCTTAAACAACACCTACTCATGACAAAAAAGTTACATTGCATTGCCTCTTAGTATCAATAATAAAAACAGTTTAAACTCTCATTTGTATAACACAAATTTATCCTTATTTGAACTCCATATGTAATTACGTAATTAAAAATTTCATAGAATTATGCAATAAATTAACATTCTCTAACATACCACCTAACTAAAAGCTAGTGTCGTTCATTGTATCAAATATGTTTGCACAAATCCCTCTAGAACGCAGCATTAAATTAATCGAAGAATCGTTTGACAAAATAAACGTAAATATGACAGTAAAAACATAATTTTTAGAAATACTACAAGTAATCTTTGATAATAACTAATTCTTATTCAACAAGAAATTTTATAAACAAACAAAGGGTCTAGTAATGGGATCTTCATTAAGCCCATTGGTTGCATATATCTTTATGCATCATCTTACCCAGAAATAATTGAACTTAACTTTAGGTAAAAACACATTAACAGCTTACATCGATATGTAAACGACATACCAGCTTTTTTCACAGAAATGGACAGATAACTTTATCAAATTATCGATGTTATCAATAATAACTTACATCCCAAAATTTAATTAATTGTAGAGACACAAACTAACCATAACATTTCTAGGCCTTTCAATTACAAAAACTAACAATCAATTGACGTTTAACATTTTTAGAATTATATACATTTCAATAATCCCCAATTCATCACATAATATTAAATATTATATTAACTTGATGATATACAGAGCTTTTAATCTACCATTATTAGAGCTCCATTTAACTAATGAATTAAATATTATTAAACCAATTGCAGTAGCAAATGGCTATTTTTGAAATTTTATTGACAAATTTATCACGAAATATAAAATAAAAAAATATCAATATATTTAAACCACTTACATATTTTGGTGCGTTTAGTTCACAAATGAAGCTTACTTAATAAACATTATATTAACGTTGTATACAAACCAGGTACTAAAATAAATTATTGTATTTTGTGCCGTAAGTCGCAAACGCCAAAACTTAAAATATATCTGGAATATATAAGCTAACCTCAGTTTGTAAATAAAGAGTATATCGGCCAGATAGGTCGTAAATCCAAAGATTAAAGGAACACCAACGATCCTTTCGCCTTGGACAAGATAAATCCACCTTCGTCACGCATCTTCTACAAAAGAAACATTCTTTTGAAGAGGATGTACTTTCCATAATTCATATTTTAAAGAAGGGCCCGCAAATGGTATGTCCATTCCTCCAAATTCCGCTAACACAAAAAAAACAATTTTGAACGAGCAGCTCGACACTGATGTACATCACTATTTTCGAAGCACTTATAATTATTACTATATATACCTGTCTAAATCGGTTTGTTAATTACTTTTTGTTTGGTAAGTTTGATGAGGCTCGGCGTGAGTACGCTGAGATCAGACGGGTCGGATGATAGTGGGCACAGCGGGCGAGAATTTTGAACTGCTTCGATTTGAGTGAGCACAGTGGTGAATTCTTTATATTTGAGCAATTGCGTACCTATGAGATGGCGAAAATGATGCTTAGTGGATTTCACAGCGGCTTCCCATAATCCTCCGATGTGAGGCGCACAAGGTGGTATGAAGCGCTATTCTGTTTCCACGGAGGCAGCGTGAGCAGTGATAGCGGCTTGGTGTTCGGATGAGGCGAGAAACCGTGATAAGGCGGTGAAGTTGGTGCCATTGTCGCTGAAGATGACGGTACCGTGACCTCGTCGAGAGGCGAAACGACGATGGGCGACAAGAAAACAGGCAGTTGTGAGATCTAATCTGGTGATAGAACGAGGCGTAGCTCGGAGTTCGTCAATGGACCTTATTGACGTTGATTCGGGGTGATTCTGGGGTTGCTAGCAAAACGTCGACAGTAGGCGACCACACGCTGCAGGCGAGAGAGGGAGGAAAGTCGCACGACTTAGAGGCGAGAAGATCGATGTGAGGAGGGCCGTGGTGATGCGATATCCTCAAATAAGTGATAGTGGCGAATCCGAGTTCTGAAGCATCGCAAAAACCAATAAGACTGATGTCGATGGAGGATTTGCAGGCTGGAATATGGCGTAGAACGGAGATGGCTTGAAGCATCGGGAGTTCGGACTGGAACTGGTGCCACATTGGTGTGACTTCTTCCGGGGGTTCTTCATACCAATCTAGCTTTAATTGCCATAGGCGCTGAATAAAAACTTTAGCTCGAAACACTACTGGGCCAAGCCATCCAGGGGTATCGAAGATATGAGCGGTTTGAGATAGCATGAACCGTTTTGTGCATGGATCAGAGGATGATCGAACGGCATAGGTGAATGCACCCTTAGTGAGATCCTACTTGAGGCCGAGAATCTTAATTACTGGGTCCTTGTCGAGGTGAAATGCGTTTGGCGTTAAGGGAAGACGGCGATGCTCGTCCGGGACGCCTTCCAAGATTGCAGGGCAGTTAGCTAACCATTTTCGCAGTTCAAACCCGCTAGAATGAAGTCATGGTAGGCATCACGGAGTTCCGGTTGCAGTCGAACTTTGAGACGATAAAATTGGCAAAGGGCGACAGTGGGAGAGCGTCCAAGAGACGATTCAACTACTGGCAGAGCAACACAGTATCTCCCTACTTGATCACGGGTAGTGGTGGCCATATACAGGTCTTCACATTGGCGTTCAGCTGGTGTCAGTCGTGGTTGGCAAGTAACCTGATCTAGCTCCCAAAGTTGTGGACACAATGGACGGTGGCGACGATGTGACGGCCGCTATGGCGAGGTTGGGGTTTGCGGGGGGAGCATTACCTATGCAGTCAGAGCGGATGCGCCGAGTAGGAGGAAGAAATCCCTCGTTGTCAATTGTTGATGGGTGAAAACGGACGATGCGAGCTGGCGGAGAGTCTCCATACGGTCCGAGCAAGGTCCATCCGAGAGTTGTCTTTACCGCCTGGGGAGATGGGCTTGTAGAAGACGATACGGTGTGCGAGAGGTGATTTGCTGCACAACAAAGAATGTCACAGGGAGTCGAGGAGGGTCCCCATCGTGCACGATTATAGTGGTGACGGTGTGACGAGCCGCAGATAAGGGGAGGCTTCCAAGGCCACTGAGCGGCACGTGAGTGGGTTGACGGCTAATACGTAGACGTTCAGCAAACTCCGTAGTTATAAAGCTCGTGTTACTGCCAGAATCCAGCAATGCTCGGAGGTGATGAATGCGACTGGTGGAATCAAAGGCGACTACTCAAACCGTAGCGAGCAGTTTAGGCCAAATGGCGAAGATAAGGTTATTGAAGGCGATTTCGCAAGGCATAAGAGCTACGTGATCATCAGACTGTAGCTGACTGTTCGCCTCGGCGATGTTCGAGGCCGCCCTGTATGTACGAGCGGATGGGACATTGTGCATATATAGATGTATACAGCGAGGCCTTCTCTATAACGGCGATGGTGGCGGAGAATTATTAATTTTAATTAATTATAAATAAATATGTAAGTCCACGTGGGCGGGCGACGGTGATTCAATTAATTAATTAAAAGGCTGAGGCGAAAGTCCCGGCTTTCGGCACCAGAATATTGGGGCGTTAAGCATCAATACCACAAAACAAAAAAAAGGAAATAAACCGCGACGCGGCAACACGTGGTCGGTCCGACGCGGCTAAACGGAAATGTTTATAAAAATTCACATTACCTTGTAATTGTCCTACGACGAGTCCTGGTTACGGCGATCTGGAAGCCAAGGGCGATATGGGTAACGTTGGTCCTTCTTCATGAGGAGAAATTAACGAATGGGTGTAAAGGAGGAGGAAAACACGATTAAATTCACTAACGCGAGAAAGTAGAAGAGCCGGTGCAATCAAATGCTAATACTCGAATGAATTTTAACGGGCGCGCACACGATGCGCGATCTACAGGGTGCTTCAAAAAAATGTATACACACTTTGAACTTCCATAGAAAATTTATTTACCGTTCTACAAAGTTAAATTTCAGGAAAATGGAAAGCTGAAAGTCCAATGTAAATGAAACATAAATAACAAATGTTAATACTGTTCAAATTGGCGACCTGCAGCATCAATACAATTCTGAGTACGAGTCACCATAGATTCTGTACATCGTATCAAAACGTCCAATGAGATTTCTCTACACACTGCTTGAATCTCATTCCAAAGAATGTCTAGGTTACGTGGTTTACGTTTGTACACCTCATCTTTTACTGTGCCCCACAAGAAGAAATCCAGTGGTGTAAGGTCTGGAGAGCGTGCTGGAAACTCGATTGGCCCCCTGCGTCCTATCCACTGGCCCGACAAATTTTGATCCAGGTAAGCTCGTACGTCCCTGTGATAGTGCGGCGGAGCACCATCTTGTTGAAAATAAAAATCATCATTACCGTATAATGCACGAATGGCAGGAAATATGGAATCAGCAAGCATTGTTAGGTAATTAATACCAGTTACAGTGCCTTCAAATCGAAAAGGTCCAATGAGTCCCCTTGAAGACAAACCGCACCACACATTTACACCTGGCAAATTTACAGCTTTTTCAATTGTAATGTGAGGATTTTCTTCACCCCAGTAAACACAATTGTGCCTATTGACAGTTCCATTAAGTTTGAATTGGGCTTCATCCGACCAAATGATGCTACCCATAAATCCCGGTTCACGTATCACCATCTCCTGAATCCATTCACAAAATTGCAACCTTCGATCTGGATCGTCGTCATTTAGCTGTTGCACCAGCCTTGGAATGTAAACACGATACTTGCCTCTCTTCAGAATGCGTAGCACGCTGCTAGCACTTACATCACTTTCACGTGCCCCTTGCCTTGAAGATTTGTTAGGAGAGCGTTGAAACAGTTCCAAGACTGCCGTTGATGACTCATCACTTGTAGCTGTTCGAGGCCGACCTGAATGACCTTTATGCACATCACACACTGTTCCATGAACTTCGAATTTGTCTCGTATGCGTGTAATTGTTAATCTTGAAGGTGGTTCTGTATCATACTCCCTTCTCCACTGTCTTTGAACTTCATTTACATTCTCAAACTTCCAGTACCACTTAATAACCTGCTTACGTTCTTCAAAACTCAAACGTACGTCCCCCATGTTGATATTACAAATTCCAACTGATAATATAACATAGAGGGACGATTATGCTGGCACCTGGCGAAGAAATATAACATTAGCCTTGTAGAGCGGGAAAACTACAATAGTTTAAAGTGTGTATACATTGAAGCACCCTGTATTTTTAACACGCCGGCCAGCGAAGAAGAGTTTTTGCGGAGCGATCCCGCTCGCGCTCAACTTATGCCCGAGAATAATAATTTGTGCCTGGCTAAACACTCATGATGCCATGCTCAAAGGATGGTCTTTCTTAGCATAAAAATAAAGCAAGTGCTCTTTGGCACGATTGTCTGAATTGTATTGTTTACCATTCAAAGAGTTTGCAATAGCCGAAACAAATAGTAGTGGGACGGCGGAAGGTCTGGTGAGTATGATGGTTAATCCATCAAATACTATTTAAGCTCCAGCAACTTCTGGTGGGTCACTAAACTGGTGTGTAGTTTCGTCTTTACGGTTTGCCAATTCTGGTCGTCAATAAAAATTGATGGTTCCATTAGATGTATCCAATTGTCGACAGTATACAGCCGTACTGATAGTTTGCTTCTGTTGTATCAGCTGAAAATACACAAATTATATAGACTTGCGTTGCGGTTTTCAATTTGAATAAGCAAAACATTAAAATAAAGCGATATTCCTCGGTTTGTTTTTTTTCCATCTATCGACCACTACTTTATCACAACTACTGAAATGATTCACTTTTTTATTTTTGATAATTAAGGTGTTCCCTGTCCAACGGAATAGATAATTTTAGTCTCGTTTCTACCTGACTCGTTCTTAAAGAGACGTATAATAGATGCGTGCCATAGCTCTGATTGCTCCTAAATTTATATCTTGTTATAAATATGGCATCTCTCTGTTTTACTTTATAGGCTTTAAAAAAATTATTTTGTTGTGGCAAAGGATTATTTATAGATCCTTGAAATTGCCTAGGTTGAAAATTTTGCTGTTGAATGGGTCTAGGTTGAGAATATTGATTTTGAGAAGGTCGGTATTGTGAATATTGAGCTTACTGTGGTCGTATTAATTCTTGTATCGCGGCTGTTGAGATTGATTTTGAGAAACGGTTGTAAATTTAGTAATTTTTCTGTTGGTTTCGGTTGTTTTTCGAATAAATTCACAGTAATCCCATTCGTGTCTTCTACTATCAAAAAATCTGCATTTATATAAACCGTCCTCGATAGTATTTTATTGAAAGTTACCTTTATAACTTCTGTATGGCTCTGGTAGACTTGTTTGAAATGTTTCTAGTGCTAATTTGTTACAATCAATTTTCTTGCAATCGAAATAAAATAATTCTTATCTGTTATGTTTAAAGTAATATGTTGCATTAAATTATTATACTTTTTCAATAACTTACTGTAATAATCTAAGTATGTTTCATGTTTTTGCTGAACGCATTCTCTTAAGCACGATTCTAGCAATTCCTCACTTCTTTGGTCTCCGTATTTTTGTAATAAGGCATTTTGAATGTCATTCAATTCAAATGCTTTTTGGTAACCAATAAAATCTGTAGCGTCACCTTTTACTTTGAATCTGATCGAGAAACTTACTATATAAGCTAAATAGGGTTATATTCTAAATTTCACTAATAAAAACTGACAAATTTTGGCCAGGTGAGTATTCTGGGATAGCTTGCATTAGTAAATTAATTTCACTTTTATCGGTAATGAAATTATCAGACGCGTTCATTTTAGGTGATTTTTGAGTCGACCTAAGTTTAGATTGGCGTATTATGTTTGGTTTAATCTCAAAATTATCTCTTATTTGTATTCCCAACTTTTCTCACTTTCCGAAATCGAAAGAATCATTAATTAAAATCTAAAGCAATTACCAGTTTAAGGATAAAGAAAACAGAGGTCTTACAATACTAGGATTTGCATTTTATGGTGAATGAATCCCTAAATGTATACTCTGGATTCGTCGTTGGGGTTTCTTGCATGAAGACTTGAAAGCCACCTGGACGTACAGCTCCCCCAGGGACAGAAATCACTTGTAGTAGGTCGATCTCGTCGATAGGTTAACACTTCCAGTCACTCAAATTCTGTTCGAAGCGCCAGCTAAGTTTCACAAATTGTGAATATCGTTTTTAAAAAGTTTTATTTTACTAGTTTTAGTCACTGGAAGTGTTAACTTATCGAGTTGAGCGATATTATGAATGACTCTATCGATGTCAATTTAACATGGACATTGTTAATAGATACATTGACCAAGTCTGTAATAACTGAATTTATCCAACGTCAGAACCAAGTAGGAAACAATAAAAGAAATATTCACTGGTTCAGAATGAGGGACAAAGTTGATGTGCTCAGGGCGTAGTGCTTTCAAGTTTCATCCTTGGTGTTGATGGGTAGAGCGGATAATTTGGCTGCCGTACGTTTCAGTATACCACTTAACGTTTTCAAATCTACAAATCGTACTACAATATCCTTTTCAGGGTATATCCGAAGTAAATGTCCCACCGTCCATTTAAGCAGAGGAATCTTCCCGTACCATCAATTTCAAAATTGATTAAATTTTTTTATTCTCACCTACAAAATTGGTATTTTTCATTAAATATTGTTGTCATTTGTTTTTACATGACATTTTTTCTAAAAGTAACTTTAGCCATATATTTTCATTTACACCTTACAGGGTGAAACAACACTTCAAAACAACGAAAAACAACAACGAAATTTTAAAAATTTAAATATCTTTGGAATGACAAGAGATATCAGTTTACGGTTTTGACGAAACAATATGTAATTTCATTTTCTTTTTTGTAAGCTGCTTCGAGTTATATCATTCCATTTGATATTTCTGAGAAAAATATATAAATAGGGTTAAGTGTTACATAACGCCCTCTAGTTGCCAGCGCATAGATTAAATGTGTTAATTTTATTTATTTTTGTAATCAACTTCTAATACTCTCTCCATTGAGCCTAAGCTTATGAAAATCGGTTAAGGTTTGCGGAAGTTACAGACCATTTTCTGTAAATAAAAGTATACTTCCCCTGTATAGAAAAAAGGACTTAAGCAAAAATTGTAAACCAAGTACAGTAGTTTCTAATTTTGATAATTTTCAATAGCCTTAATGCGGTAATATTTTGTAATAAACGCAAATTAATTATGTAAATGATAACATGCGCCACCTAGCGGAAAGCTAAGCATTTAAAAATGTTTTTACTCATTTTCTTTTGGCCGATTATGTGATAAGAATTGTTTCCCCCAAATTCTAGGATATACGGTTTCCGAGATAAGGCCGGTGGCCACCCTTAATGAATCACCCTGTAGATTGCAGATGACAGGGGACAGATGATAGATGAAAGATAACAGAAGGCAGAAGACAAATGACAGGTGACAGATGACATCTAGTAGATTACAAGTGACAAATGACAGATGTCAGATAACAAATGCAAATGACAAATGTCAGTTGACAGATGTTGGATAACAGATGACGTAACAATTTACAGTTGCAAATAACGGTTAAGAGACTGATTCGTCGATAATAGATAATAAAAAAGTGGCAAATAGCATTTACCTAATATATGTTATACCTTGACTTTCATTTAACAGATAAGAAATGACAGGTAAAAGATGATAGATAGGTGACAGATGATAAATATATTTCATTTTGATACATATATATAAAAAATTGACAGATGCTATTTACGAAATGATAAATGGTTAAAAAAAAAAGACAAATTTATTACTTATCTGATATCTAGATGACAAATAATATATAACAGCTGATAAATGATAGATAAAAAAAATTAATTCAATAGTGATAACTTCACACAACTCAAATCAAACCGTGAATATTGTAAATTGTATTACTCTTATATGGTTTCTCACGAATACATGAATAAATACATTGCATTGCATTATATTGCATTGCATAACAATTCTCCATAGTAAACAGCTTTAATATTTTTATCGTAATCGTGCAATTTAATTGGGTATATATTGAACCATTGAACTAATTATACACCACAAGAAAAATGTAATTCTTATCGTTGGGATCTGGAGCGTAATTTTTTTTCAAAATGTAGCAATAAATATTCATAACTGAATTCTAATCAATAATTTTGTGCATAATGTATCAGTCAGTGTCATACATCATGTCAGCACTAAAAGAACTAAAGTTTGTTAGAATAGTTGCCAGCTATATCGGTTTAATTCCGTATCTAAAAAGAAACAAATTTTATCGACGCAAACTGTATACAGTTGTGATTATAATCATTTTAGCGTCAATTTTGGTGGGAAATTTGGTATTAGAAAATTATAGCGAGCGCCGAGTACGTGAAATAACATTCGCTGCTAAAATTAGTTACTGGACATTAACCCAATGCTATAACATTTACAAGCAATCATATAGTAACTCTAAATTATATTCTACGTTTTTCAAAAATGTGTCTAAAATAGATACAATAATGGTGTGTGTTTTTAAAGTACAAGCCGAACCTATAAAACACGTAATAGTCGAGTATTTCTCTATTGGTTTAGGGACGCAGCTTTTAATTATATGCGAAATTTGGTGGCTTGGATTGAAGAAGATCCCAACAAAAGTTATTATTTTCGAGATCATACGGTTCTTATTTCTGTTTGTTGAGAACATGATTGAAATAAATATGTTGCGTTGTATTAGGAAACGGATACGTGTATTACATCAGGCACTAGAATGTATACAGAAGTCTGATAACAAACATTTAATATTTCATAAAATTAATAATTTAACCAAGGCCAATAAATGTATAAGCGATTGTACAAATATTATAAATGATTTGTTTTGTCTGCGATGGTTTTTAAATATTTCAATTCTATTTTTTGATACGTTGAGCAAATTAAATATTGCGTTCTCAGTAAGAAATTTCTTTACGAAATTTGACATTCTGGTATTATTATTACCCATTGCTCTGCAAGCAGTAAGTATATAGTATTATATTTATTCTTAATTTTTGCGGCTTCTACTTCGTTATACATATTTGAGTATAAATAAAACACTTTGTAACTTTGTTTGTATAACACTATTTATTTTCTGTTTACTATAGTTTCGGCATCTCAACGTGCTATTATCAAAACATGTTTCGATGCCGAAACTATAGTAAACAGAAAATAAATAGTGTTATACAAACAAAGTTACAAAGTGTTTTATTTATATTTATTCATTTACATAAACTGCTTACAAATTATTCTTACTAGGTTTTAGTTCAAAACCTTCATATTAAAAGTATTATTTTTGTAGACTCTATTAATAATTGTAACACACGTATGTGAACAAATAAGGGAGGAGGCGTCAATAGCAAAGGTGAAATTCGATGGTTTTTGCGTTGAAATGATGAACGATCCTGGATTTACCAAAAGCTCGTGGATTCTTCTGCAAAATTCCTTAAAGACTCTACCAGAATATTCGGCGGGGAATATTTTTGATATTAGGTACTCAATGATATATTCGCTGGTTAATTTACTGGCGACTTATACGATAGTTCTATTGCAGTTTATGAAGATTTAAATTAATTTTAACTAAATACCGAAGAGTATGGCCTAAAATACTTGATAGATTTTTAGTTAATAAAATATTATTGATATATTGTTAAGTTATTTATATTTGTAAGAGTAATTTTTTTTAGGGATTAGCTTTGGGTTAAATATTCACTTCTAAATATACAAATTACAGAAGCGCAGTAGACGCAAACACATCTTAAATTACTCTATTTAATTAGTAAACTGTTCTCATGCTTAACTTTAATAAAATATTGCTACAGTTTTTTTGAATTCAGTATCTTTAATCCACAAATTATTATCTGTCATCTGTCATCAGTCATCAGTCAGCAGTCATTTTGCTTACGTGCCTCTTCCATTACAAAAAACAGTCTACAATATCTTTCGCTTGTATTATGAAAGGATCACTGCATTTGAATTCGAGATATTGGATGATTTTCTATTAATTGAGTTGGAGCGCTAGGGACGACCTTGTAACATCTTATGGATTTTCGAATTATTTGTTTGATTACCAACAGAGAGCGGCCAAAATTTTACTCTCACAGCAGCTAATGTTGATTGTATGCCGACGTGTAGATTAATAATATGAATGTGCTGGATCAACAGTTTCGCTAAATGATATTACGGTAAGATAATTCGATGCTTATTATTGAATGATAAATTAGCATTTTGCTAGCACCACGCGAAGCAGGTGATCTTAGTCGTAGAATGGGGATAGTGTTAAAAGATTACCAGTTTTTGATTTTGGCTTATTTTCTTTCAAGCACTTAATTTTCTCCGGAAAGCACTCCAATTAACAATGTGAAGAAATTATGAAGTTAGTAGCCTTTCTTATTTCATCCGCACTCAATGCACCGTTTAACTTATTGTTTTTGCTAGACCTCAAATTATTTATAAATCGTCGACAATACGATATTACCCAAATTAATTTAGAATCTCGCTATATTAAAAACTTTCACAGTAACACATAAGAAAGATACTAATTTAGGTTGTTTAATTTCAGTTCAATTGTGGGGCATGCCGCCAAAGTTAATTAATTAATTCTCTCGGTATTATACCGCGTGATAATATGTCAGCTGGATTTTCTATGTGGATATATGAATCCAATTGCATGCAAAATTCAACTCTCTTATTTGACCAACATTCTGTATGAATCCAATTCAAAACGATGGCGGAGTCACACCGAAAATAAGGTTTAGTGATATAATTTTTAGGTAAAGCAATTATCACTTGCTTTATCAACTGAGCTAAGAGAAGAGCACCACACAATAATTTTAAAAACGTAAACTCGCTTGAATACTGAAATGTAAAGTTCATTTTGCTATTTTTAATTGCATTCGTGTCTAACAAGATGATTTTTTCGCGTAAATACTGATGTTGTTTTTTCTTTGCCCATAACATTCAAGAATGTATTGACTTGGAAAGGTAAGAATGCAAAACCTACGAAAAGTCCTCCATATAGCCGAAGACAATTCTAACGGCTCGTTTTTGCAAAGCAAATATTCTACATGCGGCTGCAGAGTTGAGACCACTACTAAAACACTATATGAAAAATGAGAATGCACAAATGTAAAGAATGCTGTTTTAATTAAATCACATGGAAGATATTGTGCCATGTTGTACAACAAATACAAGTTTTTATTAATTGTATTTGCTATCTGTTCCACATGTATATCCCATCTTAAGTCTCTATTTAAATAAACTCCAAGATATTCTTAATGTTACTCTAATAAATGGTCATGTACTCTAAGCGAAAATATCATTCTAACCGTTTTCTCGTTATTAATTCCCATATTATTAGAAGCAAATCAGTTTTTAGCTTCCACACAAGACTTTTTTCTTTAAGATTAATTCATTGATATATTGATCCATGATTGTAATCGTACTTCCATCTAAAAATTGTATCACTTTTATGTATCAATAATTATTAGCAAATTTATACAGACAGTCATTTTTTTAAAAGGTGCATACAGACAGTCATTTTTAAAATATAAGCTTAAAGGGGAGCTCAGATTACACTTTTCGGTATCTAATTTTAATTAATATATGAAAAAATATAAATTTTTGATGTTTCTATCGAAGAGATAAACAATACTACAATAGGATGCATACTAATTATAATTTACCAACTAAATTAATATATTTAAAATAAATTAAAATATATAGCTTAAAACCAATTCAACTAAAATATTATAAACAAAGGCATGGAAAAGCAATTTAATTATGAAGTCAAAAATAATATTATATCGTAGTTGAAGTTCAGCATTGTTAAACATACTACACTTATTAATGACTACTATTAATAACTAAATGGTGTTAAATTGACGTAAAATTATTCAAAAGTTACACTAATTGCTATCGAGATTATTACCTTATATTTAGTCAAAACATTGTATTATAGAAAAAGTTCGTCTGTTCTTTTATTCATTATTTACTTAAAGTTACCGGGAATTGAAACGAAACGTTGTATGATATATTTTAGCACCGCTGTATATCGATTCACAGTCAAGCGTTCGTAATATTCCACGTTCCGAGATATTTAATTCACGGGTAAAACCCCTTTTGTGACACAGAGTACAAACATTGCTCAAATATTTATTTTAGTTCACTATTTTTAAAATTCAATTTATTATTGAATTCGTGTTGGTAATTTATATCCCTCTTCCTTCCTCCTTTCCTGCTAGCCACACAGTATCCATTATTTTATCATCAAATAACTATTTTTCGAGTAGACCTATTATAGAACATTACTATTCTTATTATGTATAGTCATAATGTAATGAACGCGCTATATATGAAAAATTTAGGATATTCACTGCTTCCTGGAAGGGAGTAATGTACGAGCGTACTATAGATGTACTCTTTGAAGTAACTAAGTTGAATTTACTGAAAACTGTAGCTTACATACTTATCAATAAAGATAATGTCATTACTACTTGAGGAGTGGTACATGCCTCGCAAGATATGTGTTTTATTGTCTGCTACAATTTTTATTATTAGTACCCAGTAATTCATTATATGTATAGCAGCTTCAAGTTTTTGAGCTTTTATATCATTTCTAACATAGAACATAACGCCCCCTGTATTTCTACTTTCTGAGTCTACCCTAAAGTTGTTGTAACCTTCAATACTTAATTCCTGATGTTCAATTTCTTTTGATACATGTGTTTCTGTTAAACATAAACATAGTTTAGTTTAGTTGATTAGTTTTTAGAAAATATTTAAATTCATCAATGTGAGCTATTATACTTTGAGCATTTTGTAGAAGTATATAAGATTGTCCATCACTATCATTTATTAATTGCTATTGATTTCGATTTATGTCATAATAATTTTTTTTTTAATTTGTTCAATTTTTTGTTTATATATATATATATATATATATATATATATATATATATATATATATATATATCACAATTATTGCTTAATGCAAAATGATTGGTATCATTTTGTATATTGAACTTATTATTAACAACAATACAAGTGATATAAGAATGTTGCTGTTCTTTACATTATTTTGTTAAATGTTTATCACTACTGCACTTACCACAAGTTGCCTTGTATGTGCAGTTTACAGCTGTATGATTAAACCCATTCATTCATTATTTTGTTAAATGTTCCTGGATCACACCTGATTATTGCAAAGTATGATGTTTTCATTTTCTTAATTACTGTAAGTTCCAATTCACATAATTCACAGAATATTGTCTTATTTTGTTGTTTTATTAAAGCAATTAATTCTTCTTCGTTGTAATTTTCTTCGATACCTGTTACTTCAATAGATGGTTTCCTTTTTTCTGACACTTTAATCGTATATTTATCCCCTAGATTGTTGATAATGCTATCTTGTATCTTCTTAGCCTCTTTTTTATTATTACAGTTGATCACCACATTTCCGTTTTTCAACTCCCTTACTCCATTTATTTCCACTTCTAACTCCACCGGTTTTTTGTTTTATATTCTCTTTCATCAATTTTGTTTGTTTATCGTTTGTAGATGTTACAATAACTACATTCTCCGTTAGCTTCTTGGCATACGTTATAGTTTCCTAGTCACTCTGTCTGTCTGTTGTAGTCGTCTCATATTTTACTATTTTGTTTTCAAGGTCAGTTATTCTCTTTTGCAGTAAATCTATGATTAATAGTTTGTCTTGAATGATCACTTGTTTATCTTGTTTAATTTAATCTACTTTTTCTACTCCTATAATGAAATAACATAATTGTAGGTTACTTTTTGATTATGAAATGTAGTACATTGTTTGTTATATATGTATTATATATTCATTGTCATAACAATCATTGTAGCACTAGTGCTACAATAGTTAAACAGGAGAGGGATATTACAATAACATAGCATTAATAATATTTAAGTTGAATCAGACTAAACGATTTTTATAATGAATACATGGGAATTTCGTTAAATTAAAAAAATATAGTTTATCAATTACACGCAAATATTATACGAACATTATAAAATTTATAACACACATTTGATTTTTGAGTTGACATTTCTGACGTGAAATTACACGTCAAAATAAACTTGTGAGTGTGTTGAAATTTACGCAAAATAATGGTAAGTAGTAATAGTAAGAGTAGTTTTATTTAAAAAAATCAAACCCTACGGTAAATGTTCCATCATATACATGATCTCCAAGAACATTTAATAACTGTATCCATATCACGTATATTTTGAATAAATAAAAATTTGTTCAAGGTTAATAAGTAGAAATCTATATTCGTATTTTTTAATGCATATGTATAATTGTAAAAAAAGTATAGTATCCAATTCGCATACAATGGCCATTGCCCACTCGTATGAATTGCTGCACTCACCGTCGGCTCATGCAGCAAATTTCATCCTCGTGGGCAATGAGTATCATTGTATGCTCTTTATTCAATATACTATTATCATTTTCCTGAGTCACAATATGCAATAATAATAAATAGGTTTTAACAAAAGCGTCATTGCAATATCATTTTCTCACAGGTTTTATAATTAAAATATTGATTAATAAACAATATTAATCTGAGCATTCGTTAAATACATGAGTTATAACGTTAATTAAGCAAATTCAGTATGTGCATCTGGCACACTTGGCTGAATTTACCTCTGTAGTTGAATAATTTTAATTTTGTCTGTAAACCAAAACCTTCACAGATCTACTACCGTATCGTTTCAAATTGATAAATCGTTCAAGAGAACCTTTAATTTAATTAAATTTATAAGTTATAGAAACATAAACTCACTTTTTAAAACTGGCTTGTATTAATTTGAATAGCTAAGCCTAAGAGGCATCATTTTTGCTAATATTCATTCAAATTAAATTTAAACAAATATTTTACGTCTATATTTCTTCTACTATCAGCAATTTATGTTTACATAAAAAGTCGGTAATTAAATACAAAAATTACATTTCTAAAATTTTAATGAACCCATTAAACAACATTTTGTTAGATTTTTGTAAACTAGGAGGATTATTTAAATATATTTAAAACGTGTGACGGATACCTAGAGGTAATTATTAGATATCGTATTTTTTTATTAGATAGAGGTTACTTTTAATTTTATGGAAAATGATGTTTGTTGTTGACTTGAAAATGGTTTGATAATCTTTTAAGTTGAGATTTACGTTACATTCTGTTGGATTTAGATTCGTTGCATATGATGAATACCTTTTGTTGTAAATAGTATTAATAATACTGACAATGGTTGTACGTTCAACGTATTTGCGTTATTTATAATGTTACTGAGTTTTTATTTGATAGTGGAATTAAATTATTTAGGTCAGAAAAGGATTTGCAGAATTAAAAAAATAAATAAATAAAAGAAGTACGTCACAAAAATTTTGGTGCCCAACGTGGGGCAAATATTGGCACCGCAAGCTGAGATCAACCGTGGTTAATTATTGTTTTGTTGAATTTCCTAATTTTCACAATCAACAATCATGGAACTTAAATATTTGTTAAGGAATGAAGTTGCATAGAATTAAAAATACGTGGGTTTATTGATACGGTCGAGGCTGCAGAACAAAGGTTATCTTAAATAGGTTTCTCAAGCCAGACGTTAGACCCATAGTAATGAGTGATAATGTTTTATCTGAACTTGAAAGAAATGAAATAGATGAATCGCTAGATTCGATTAAAAGGTTAGTAGAGAAATTTCCTGGTAAAAATGAAAAACTTTCGGAAAAGAGATTGCAGTCTAGAATATTACACGTGTCAGGGTAAATTTCTTGAATCAAATTTGATGTAGATAGTGAAGTTTCGGGAGAGTTAGTAGTTAACGAGCTTAAAAACCGGTTAATTTTGCTAGCAGCGCAGTTAGCCTGTAAAATAAAAGAGGTGATTAAAGTGGTAGCAGCAACTTCAGCGGCAGCTGAAAGTAGTAGATATAAAGTATATAATAATGATAGCGATGCAAGCTAGTGATGAGCTAAAATCAGAAGATGAGATAAAAGTCTCACTTTTAAATGATTTATTAAATAAAGCAATTAATTCCCAAATTGATGACAGTCCTGTGATTCCGTGCCGGTGTATAAATTGCAATTGAAATACTCAGGTTATGGAGATGTAAGAAAATTATTAGATTTTCTAGAAAGAGTACATGAGTTTATAATTGCTAGGCGAGTTAGCAAAATGGTTGTGTACTTGCAAGCAGTTGATTTGTTTGAAAGACCGGCTTTACAATGGTATTGGTCTAAGAGAAATATAATTTAATCATGATGGATGCGTTAAAATCAGATGTTTTGCCTTCTGATTACGAGAAGTGTCTGTGGGAAATGATTAGTAATATAGATCAGAGAGAGAATTAATATATTACCGTGTTTATAGCCGATGTAGAGAATTTGTTTGCGAGTCTTGCGGAAAAAGTGAATGATAATAAACGCCTCAAATGAATGTGATGCTATTAGATTCAATTGAAATAACGAGTATAAATCAGATAAATGAGTTGTGTAGAAGGACTGAAAACATTATGCCATGCCACAGTAAATTAGAGTTTAAATCTGACGAGAAACACTTTGAAATTTCAACAGATAGAAGAGAAGATAGAAGATGCTGGAACTACGAAAGAAATTGGCATATGAGTTCGTCTTGTAGGAATGAAAAAGTCATGCATTGTTTCGGTTGTGGACAAAGGGGGGCAACCAAGAGGAATTTTCTAAGGTGCAACCACCAGAATCGTTTAAGGTTTACATTAAATTACACTTGGTTTGTTTCACAATTTTTCTATATTTACTCGACTAATTTCGCTTTTTAAGGCATTATCATTACCATTAAAATTTAATTTAAACCATCATTAGTAAGAGTTCAAAATGTTTCACCAAGTGATAAATGAGAAAGTGATTCAAGAAATCGAAAAACTAGAAAGGCGGCCACGTGTAGTTACAGCTTCTAGAGATGACAATGCTGAAAAGCTTGCTGGTTTGCCGAAAGTTTTTGAAAACGTAAAAAACACTTAAACATTGATTATGAACGTAACGCTAAGCAGTATAATTTAAGACAGAAGAATATTCAGTTCCAAGTAGTAGACTTGGTATGGAAAGCCAATTTAGTACAATCTAATGCGGGTGCCGGCTTTTAAGCGAAACTTGCACCAAAATATATTTTATTCAGTGTAAAGGAATCTCGTTTATTTATTAACTAACGACAAGGGCGAAGATGTAGGGAGATTGCACGTGAAGCACTTAAAACCATATTTGGGTGAGGAGATGAAGTATATCTAGAAGTCCTTAGTTGTAATAGGTGATCATGATTAATTAATTTTGATTCAGTGCATTGTTATCTTGACTACACCTCAACTTATGGAATGAATGATAGGATATAAGGAGGGCGAATGAGAGTGGGCCCAACAAGTAGGTGAAAGAATTAATGAATGGAATATGGAGTTGATGGTCAGGAGGAATTCAATTAAAAAAATAGTTGACTTTTTTTGTTTTTGGAGGGGGATAATGTAAAGTTTACTTTGAGTAATATTTGATAAATTATTTATCAGGTTCATTGACAATGTAAATAACGACATGGCGAGAAGCATGTGCTCCGCAGAAAAGGTGAACATAATCTAAAATATGTGATAAAAGTGCAAATGCAACTAATTAAAGAGACCGCCCAACACCTCAGGTATGTTTGTTACAAATTTCTCACCGTATTCATTAGTAGAGAAAATGACATTAATAAATTAATTCCGAACACGCAGTTAACGTCCCGTTGCTATAAAATTATTTCTCTTGTTAGGTCTCTAAGTTCGCGTGCAATAATTAATCATAACTGCCTACAACATAATCACCGAACAAGAATTAGAAATTCACGCGGTTCCTGCAGTTCATTTTGGCGGAACACGGCCGGGGTTCGTGAAGTTTAGGAAAATCCACGTGTAGCAGGAGGTTGGGAGCGGTGGAGGTCCGATAGTGAGTAAAGACGGCTGGAAGTGATACCAGGTTTTTATAGAATAGACAGATTGTTAAACGCGATTTTATTGTCGTAAGAATAGGCTTAATAGCGCCGCAAGCATCATAAGTGCAATTTTGTTTATTTTCAAGTATTTATCATTCGGTAATTTTATCGCTCACGAGTGCGAGGTATTGGTAAATTAGTACGGAATTTACTGAGATTTGGTTTATATCGAAGTTGCTGAATAAAGAATTTCACTCATTATATTTAACTGTTTCAAGTTGAAACTAGGAGTATTAATTAATAAAACACTTCAACTTTGTTTGTATAACACTGTATATTTTATTTTGTTGACTAGTTTCGGCAACTCCACTTGCCATTATCGAAACATAAATAAATTAAATCTACGATTTGCACAGGTATTTATACATAAAAATTATTTACAGACAGCGTCAAAAATAGGAGAATACATTAGGTCAACCTGGTTGTTAATTAGTGGAATTCCCGGATTAGCGTGGGCTTTGTGGATTTCTAGGGATTCTAAATGATTCATTTTTCGTCCCTTTTCGGCGTAATGAATAATCGTTAGTACATCCTCTCCAAAAGAATGGTTTTGCTCAATAATGTGTTTCGCAAAAGTGGGTTTATCAACTTGATTTAATCTAATAGAGCGCAAATGTTCTTTAAATCTTACTTTGAAATTTCGACCAGATTGACCTATGTAAATTCCTTGACAATTTGAACATGTTAATTTATAAATTCCAGATTTTTCTAGTTTATTTTGTTTTGTTTTTGGATAAAAAATAACATTACTAATTTTACAATATGGTTTTAATGCAATATTTATATTATGTTTTTTAAGTACATTTTTGACTACACTTGCCAAAATAAGTTAGTGATTTAAACATTTTAGACTCTAACACTGAGTTACCTGCAAATAATATATTATTGATTTTACGCATCTTTTGTTTATTTAAAATTTTATCTATTAATTTGACATTATAACGATTGCTAAAAGCGATATTCCTTATAATATTGATTTCTTATTTGAAGGAAACATCTGATAGGGGTATATTTAGTGCTCGGTGGATCATTGAGTTAAATGCTGCCATTTTGTGTTTGTGAGGATGTCGGGAATTGTTAGGAATGATGGAGTTGGTGAATGTGGGTTTTCTATAAATCTCCTATGAAAAAATGTTATCAATTCTTGAAATAGAAAGATCTAAAAAGTTAATATGATTATTTTGTTCTGATTCAATTGTGAATTTAATTTTTGGGTGCAAATTGTTAATAAATTGTAGGAAATGGGATAACTGTCTTTCGGTTCCTGTAAAACAGGCTAAAATATCAACATACCGATGCCATATTTTAATATGTCTTTTCCCAAGCGGAGAATTTAATATTTTTAAGTTAGATTTGACATAAATATTTCGGCTAACAATGGGCTTAGTGGTGAGCCCATTGCTAGACCTTCCGTTTGCTTATAAAATTTATTATTGAATGTAAAGTAATTATTGTTTAAAACAATTTCCAATAAATTTAAAAATTCTATTTTTATAGAGACGTTGTTGTTTCTGTCAAATGATTCTTAACTAATTTTAAGCAGTCTTGTGGAGGTATATTTGCAATTGTTATTATTGTGACGTAGCAAATAGTATATAATATCCATTAGATTGTTTGCGAGTTCTAAAGTAATCCATTAATTAAAATATTAAATTGCATTTACAATTTTAAACAATAACCCAAATTTAACTTTTATCATATTACTTAAAATACTTATCTAATGGTAAAATAAAAAATATATTATTATAAGTGTGAATTAACGTCATCTTCGACCCCAATTAATAATTTATAAAATTTCTGCAAAACATCTTATTTCTATGCCTAAAATTTTTATAATATTTAAATAAATATACAAAAATAAATCAAACTTTTATGAAATTTTAAGGGCTGTTTATAGAAAGGCACTTGGTTGGTTTTACAATTTTTACGATTTATTCCGACTAGTTTCGATTTTAACATCATTATCTAGGAATGGTACAGAAGGTGAAATAATAATCTGTTAAATAAAACTGAGTCAAAACATATCCATTACTGGACAAGGTATGTAGATGACATATTCTGCATTTGGACGGGGACATCTAGACCACTAAACATATTTAATTTCTTAAAATCAATTAACGACAACATTCAATTGACTACAACTACAATTTGAAAACAACAAATCCTTCAACTTCTTAGATTTAACCATAACTAAATTAAATAATAAATTACAGTTTAAAATGTATAGAAAAAAAACTTTTACCGATACCATCATTCCAGTAGATTCGAATCACCCCAATCAAATTAAATTTAGCACTTTTCATGCATACCTCCATAGATTAATTAATATCCCTCAAAATAAAGAAAATTATTATAAAGATTATCAGTCATAAAAACAATAGCCAGGAATAATGGCTACAATACAAAAATAATAGATAAAAACAGACAGAACTATTAAGATATTTTTATACACCACATTATGAACAAAAAACGAAAACTGGATTAAATTAGAATATGTTAATGATCTATCTGATAAAATAAAAAATTGCGTAACTAGGAATGAATTTAACATTATATACAAATTCAACGAATATCGGCAAACTATTAATAAATAACAAAAAATTAATAGATAAGTCCAACAAATTCGGCATATATACAAGATCTAATGTGGTGAATGTAATGTCACATATGTTGGCCAAACCGGAAGAACTTTCAGCATAAGATTAAAAGAACAAAGAAAAGCCATATTAGACAATAAAGGCACCATCGGTTTCACCAAACATTGCATCACACATAACCACTTCTTCGAAGAAAATAATTTTAAGATATTGCATGCAGGTAACAAGAGCTGTAATCTAAATCTCCGAGAGGGATTAGAAATTAACAAAGCGCTAAAACGGGGAAAACGTAAACGAAAACGATGAAATCTGGAGTTCCCCAATTATGACCGCCCTCATTACCTGAATGTATAAATTTTAGTATTAAAGCAAAAATATTTCACTTTCTGTACCATTCCTAGATAATGATGTAAAAATCGTAACTAGTCGGAATAAATCGTAAAAATTGTGAAACCAACCAAGTGCCTTTCTATAAACAACCCTTAATATTAGCGCCGACAAAAGTAACAGTTTAATACAGAAATGTACTCCAAGTTTTTATATGAAAGTTTTATACAACACCCCATGTTTATTATATTTCTATTTTCTAAATGTATAGTGCATTAACATTGAATCATTTACACATTGATTTTAATGAAAAATTCAATTTAGATTGTTACAAATATATAATTAAATAAGGATATAAACTAAAACTTTTTAATATATCGTACCTAGAACGTAAGAAATATGTACCCTGTGAACAAAAGTCATTGATAACTAACGAAATAAAGGTTTCTAGTCAAAATCTTAAAATGCTCTATCACTTAATCTATCAGTCTCAAGACGATATTCTAATAACTCGGCACAAAGAAGCCGAGAAGGAGTATAAGATATTGATTGAGAAAACGAAAAGAGAAGAACTTAATAAAATATGAAAACCGAAAGCAATCACACTATTAAATAAATATAATGTAGTAACCGATGACACCATTAAAGTGACTAACATCTTCGCTGACTATTACTCGTAAATAACTGAAGAAAGATTACATCTCTTGCTTGCATAATATCATACATGGAAATACAATACATGTATCTCGCTCCCGTATTATTGTCGGAAATATACAATGTAATACAAAATCTATGCACCACTCTATAGATTTTCTCCAGGTGGAGATGGAATTTCTCTAAAAATATTGAAAGTTCAAATTTATAGCAGAAGCCACCAGCACAAACAGGTCGAAATAATTCTCAGTTTGTCAAATATCTTTGATTGTATTGTGAGGATAAGAACTTGGCAGAAACAAAAAAGACATGTTCGATATACCGAAAATTTAGACATCGCGAAATTAAAAGTCAGGTTTACACAATGCTACAAGAACCAAAATCCGATTTATACTGAAACAAATATTCGAAGTAAATAACAAATTGACTTTTCTAGACCTAACTGTAAGTAAAATAGAAGACCGATTACAATATTTATAGAAAGGATAGTTTTAGCGACGCAATAATATCGTCTGATTCGTATCAATCCTATCAAGTTAAAATGAGTATTTTCTATAGCCTAACAAATAGACTACTTAATATACCAATGTCAGAAATTGATTTTAATAAAGAGGTGGAAGCGATTAAACAAATTGCAACCAATAACGGTTATAAACAAAATATAATAGATAACTTGATAAAGAAAAAACGTAAATCCTCTTTATTAAAATTAATTTATGCCGGAGTAGCTCCTCTAGATCTTAAATAATCTTCTACACAAATTAAATATAAACATAATATCTATTAATAAAAATAATTTAAAATCATTGCTAGTAAATAACAAAGATACGGTTGAGAAAGATCAAAAAAGTAGAGTATATGAGATACAGTGTTCCGGATGTGAATCAATTTATATCGGCCAAACAGGCAGAAACTTCAAAACCCGATTAAACGAACATTAAAAATCTATGTTAGACAAAAACCCAAAAACGGGCTTCGCAAAACACTGCATTGATAAAAACCACATCTTTGATCCATCTCAATTTAAAATTTTGAGACAGATGCGAATGAAAAAAACTTAACTACTGGGAAGTTTTTCACATTAAGAAAGCCCTAATTTAAATAGGCTTAAATTAGATATACAGGGTGAGTTTTATTCGATGTTCTCTATGGGGATCTCGGAAACTATAAGAGATAGAGAAACGGTTAAATGGGGAAAGAAGTGTAGATTTATGAGACGAATAAAATTCCACTTTCAAAGTTTTCAAAAAAATCAAGGGTAACTAGATATTTTGAAAAAAGTAAAAAGTGTCAATTTTTTCAAATCAATATATCTCGGTTATTCTAACAGATAGAAAAAAACTGTTAAGGACAAAGTTTTAGATAATTTTATGCAGATTAATAAAAAATAATCAGAAAATTTTTATCGCCATTATTTTCCGAGATATGATGCAAACATACATTTTTTTAAATTGAAATCATGGTTGGCTATGGCCTCATTCAAAAGGTAATTTTTTTCTCTTTAATCCAATATGACATACGACATAGTTATTTCTAAAAATAAGTAAGTTATAGTCTTTTTAAATTTTATTATAAATAAAAAATGGGTAGCCATGAAAAAGTAAAAGTAAAACAATTGAAGTTGTTTATAATAATAGCAATATTGTTCGCACAGCACACTCTATTGTTAACATTCAATAGCCTCAATGTGTGCAACATTAATTCGCTCGCTAATAAATCCTATATCCTCAACAATTACCTTACTAACAATCCTACTCACCTTTGTATGCTCGTTGAAACCAAATCCAAAACTCCCTTTTCCTTCCAAAATTGGTCATTTATTCAAATTCCAGCCACAGTGTATAATGAAAATATCAGAGGGGGGTCAATAGCTGCATCCCATCCCTCTGTCAAAATAGGCAGAGCAAATCCTCCAAAAATTAATAACCCACTAAATGAATGTTTGCATTTCACCATTACCTTTTCTTAATTAAAACAAACAAATTAATTTGTTTCTTGTATACATTCATCCCCATTCCCCTATCGAAGACTCCATTTTCATAAAAGCTTCACTGTTCGATAATGCTATTATCATTGGCGACTTAAACATCAACAAACAAAAATCACGACACCTTTCATCTTTCCTATCCAACTCTAACTTTGTACGTATCCCTACTCCTCCTACTTTTATCATGAATGACACACAAGCTACCACTCCTGATGTCCTACTCTGTACCCAGAACATCCAAAACCTCATACACTCTGTCAACCTTGTCCCCGACCTATGCTCCGATCACCTAGCCATCACCTTTCAAATAAAAATCCCATCCAATCTCCAACAACAAATTCCTAACCTCATTTACAATTTTAACAAATGTGACACAAAGACAGTAGCTACAGACTTGACACAATTCATTGCTTCCAATCCCAATATTAATCCTAATACCATTACCCAATTCAACGACATCCTATATAATTCGATCAAACAAAATACTTCTCAAATTAAAAAACTATTCTATAAATATCCTCTTCCGAATTTTATCTTTCGCCTTATCAAACATAAAAGACAAATCTACAGAGACATTCAACTAACGGACACTCCTGAACTTCGACAAAAATTCAACAAACTCAACAAAGACATTAAAAAACTAATTACGGAATATAAGACGGACACTTGGATCAACAGCTGTAGAAAAATTAACGACTCAAAAGGTAAAAAGTTTTGGACTGAAATTAGAAAACTTAGTAGATACAAAAAGACGGACAAACTACAAAAACTTTACGACCCTATCACTGACGAGACTATAACAGACCCAGACATTATCACTCGTAAATTTGCAGACCATTTCAATTCTATTTATTCACAGACACAAGACCCTAATTTTGACCAACCAACCTTTCAACTTGTAAACGACTGGTACAATAACTTCTTTATATTCAATGACAGTTCACAACCGACGGACATTTTTACAGAAGAGGACTATTTCAACATTTTAAAAAAGGGCAAAAATACAGCGACGGGACACGACCTAGTACATAGACATATACTAAAATCGTTACCATCCCACATACACGTCCATATCCTCAACATCCTCAATTTCATTTACCAAAATAAATATTACCCATCCGAATGGAAATTAGGAATAATCATTTGTATCCCCAAACGCGACCATCCTTCATCTCTAATTTCCAGTTAATGTCCAATTACTCTACTTCCCGTCCTAGGAAAACTGTACGAATCACTCCTTAAAAACAAAATACTATCCCACATCCAAGACCGTATCCCAAACTACCAATTTGGCTTCCTTCCAAAACGTTCCACTACCCTTCCTCTTACTATCATGACCTCAAACATCCAAACAACACACCTTGAAGGAATCAGGAATCAGCCGTCCTGCTACTAGATATTCAAAAAGCCTTCGACTCAACCTGGCATCAAGGTGTGTTGTATAAATGTTACCTCCTTAAAATTCCCACCCATATTATTTTCATTATCAATCAATTCCTGTCAAACAGATCCCTTAAAGTCAAAATCAACAACTCTTACTTCCCTCCTTTTTCTCCTGTACAAGGTCTACCCCAAGGCTCCCCTCTATCTCCGCTACTATATAACATCTACTGTTTCGACATCTACAATCCTGATCCTCTTTACTTCAATCCTTCTAAATATCTCCTGCAATTTGCAGATGATACAGCCGTAATTTCACACGCACCCACCGTTCCTAAAGCTCTTCAATTCCTTCAGCAGCAAATTGACTCCCTGCAACACTGGTTTGCTAAATGGCGAATTAAAATCAATCCCCACAAATCCCAGCTCCTAATTCCCTATCACCGTAACAATAATCCTGCCCACGATATTCATATCTCCAACATAACTGTTTCCCCTTCTACATCCATAAAATACTTAGGCATTACCATAGATCGAAAAGTCAATTTTAAACACCATACAGCTTCAAACAAAACAAAAATCATAGCTAGAGCCAAAATGTTCAGAAACCTAACTTACAAAAAGAACGGTATATCTATAAAAACAGCTGTTAAAATATATAAAATGATATGCCGTCCTCTACTCGACTATGGTAATGTCCTTTTCTCCAACTCCTGCAATCCTACTATCCACAATATCCAATTTAGCGAGCGATCCTCCCTAAGAACTTTAACCAAAATCCGCCACCCCAGTAATCCTCTACACAATCCCTCTAATCAACTCCTATATGACTCTACCTCTGTTATCCCCATCAAGGAACGTCTTCTATACTTAAATGAAAAATTTTCCAAAAATCCCTTCACCCATCACATCCTTACCCTCTACTGCTTACGCAGAAATCCTAACTTAATCCCAAAATTCAAAACCCCTCCATTTACTACTTTCGAATTCATCACATCACATCATCCATCATCATCATCATCAGAGACAGACTGACGTGACACATCGACAAGGACAAATCAGGGCTGAAAGACCGCCGGTCGATAGCCATTTAACAGACTAACATCCTAACACTCATATCATCATAAATTTATTATATTTGTCTTATCTGTATTTTTTTTGTCTGTTAATAAAGATGTTGTATATATATAGCAATATTGTAATTATTAGTTTTACAAAGTTAAACAAAAATAAAAAACCAGCATAAGAATAATAATTTTGTAATTATCAAATGGCCTTCTGTAAGTGGTATAAACACATTTGTCAAGAGGATAATACGTTTCTTAAAAAATATTATGAACAAATGAATCGCGATTCACTAATTGTGGTATTTTTAATCGCCACAATGAACATAGATGAACTCAAGAGAATCTACGAGAAGTTTCACAGAGAAAACTACAAATTCATTTTGAGTTTAATCCATAGTGTGTTTGGATTAATTAATTCTCGGTCCATATATTTTTGAAAGCTCATTAAGTGAAAATGATTACTTCATTTTCTTCAGAAAACATTTGAAGATACGCTCGATTGTTTAAATTTATCATTACAAGCAAGATTGAAATGGTTCCAATATGACGGTGCTCCACCTCATAACATGTTGTCTTTACAAATTATTTAAATGATGCTTTTCCTAACTCATAAGTGGGAAGAAATAAACCAATCCCAGGGCCACATAGATCTCCCGATCTGCTCGTTTTAGAATTTTTTCTGTGGGGTTATGTAAGAAACAAAGTATATGAAAAATCATATCAATCCGTGGAGAATCATAAACTAGCTGTTATTGAAACATTTAATTCAATTTACATGAGAATAGTCAAAAAAGCCATAAATTCAATTTTAAAAATATATAATTTCATAATAATATTATTAGTGGACTCTTTGGCCATATTTTTTTAATATTAAAATTTCTCTCCCATTGATATATTGATAATTACAGAATTACTTTATGCTGTTGTTTCATTTTGGTTTATCTCTGTAAAACTAATAAAAACAATATTGCTATTATTATAAACAACTGCAATTGTTTTACTTTCACCTTTTTCATGGCTACCCATTTTTTATTTATAATAAAATTTAAAATGACTATGACTTACTTATTTTTAGAAATAACTATGTCGTATGCCATATTGGATTAAAGAGAAAAAAATTCCTTTTGAATGAGGTTATAGAAAACTATGGTTTCCATTTAAAAAAATGTAATTTTGCGTCATATCTCGGAAAATAATGGCAATATAAATTTTCTGATTATTTTTTATTAATTTGCATAAAATTATCTAAAACTTTGTCCTTTACAGTTTTTTTCTATATGTTATAATAACCGACATATATTGATTTGAAAAAAATGACACTTTTTACTTTTTTCAAAATGTCTAGTTACCCTTGACTTTTTTGAAAACTTTGAAAGTGGAATTTTATTCGTCTCGTAATTCTACACTTCTTTCCCCATTTAACCGTTTCTCTATCTCTTATAGTTTCCGAGATCCCCATAGAGAACATCGAAAAAAACTCACGCTGTATAAGCGAGCAACATTTTTCTTAAATTTTAGTAATCCTTGTACAACCCTTTGAGAATGATCGTGTGATCGAAACTAATTAGGGAAGTGAAATAAATAAAAATTGTGAAACAAACAAAACCATGTGAAATTAATTACATATTTACCCAATCGCTACAATATGTTTCACCAAGTGATAGATGAATCAAATGTTCGTAGTTTGAAAGTTATTAATTTTATTTGCAAATTCAATGGGATCTTTAATACTGAATTGATTATATTCAGAAAAAAAACATCAATAATCTTAGCTACATACCTATGTTGCTAGTTTTTTGTGTGTTTAATTTTGCAACTTGGAGTGCCGAGGTATATTAGTGTTACATATTTATAATTTTCTGTTTCAAATATGGTATTGCAATGACTTTCTTTAATAGTCATTTTTGTTTTTGATTTATTATATTATTAATTAGTTTTTATTACTTACGGCTAGGTATCTTATGGTTCTAATTTCTGAATTAAATGCTTCCGAGGATAAGGTAATGATACAGCTATATGAACTATTGAATTGAATGCGGCGTGTTTATATTGTAGGGGGTGTAAGGAATTAAATGGAATGAGATAGACAGTCTGTGTAGGATGGTTTCCCATAAATGTTGAATCTAATGTCTTGTTGGCTTTTGTTATTTGTATATCTAGAAAATTTATTTTATTATTACATTCTATTTCTACAGTATATTGAATTTTTGGGCCAAGAGAGTTAATGAAATTTAAAAAGGTTTGTATTTATCTATATCTGCCATTGAAACAAGCCGAATGTCATTCACGTATCTGAGCAAAATTTTATATATTTCTTCCCTAAGTCTGAAACAATTACTTCTATGGCTAATACCTCGACAGACATTGAATGATATAAAAATAATTTGCGTGTTACAAATAGCGTTGTAAAGGACTTTAATACATTTTTATTTTCATATTGTTTTCTTTACTAGTGTTATTTCAATTTTTATTTGAATAATAATAATAATAATAATTGAATAAACAGATGTTCCGTAATTTGTATAAATTGCTTTTTATACTTAGCCGCACATATTGTGATTAATTTATCAATAACGTGAACAGGGTTTATAAATTTTATTACACAAATATTAATTATTATTTTAATGTTTATCAAAGGGATATAGTTATGTCCAGTTTTAACATGCTATAAATACGTACCAGGAAGAAGTTTTTCAGTAATTATAAATATTTATTAAATGTGAGGTTTTTCACTTATTACTGAATGTTAATCTATTTATATGTGACATATAATATATAAGGCAACACAAAATTATTTTGCAATTAAATTTTTAAAACATTTAGAATATATAATGTTTTAAATATTTGATTCATGATATTATTATTTTATTGTATCGACCATATGTATTACATAGTATTCATCTTTACATTTACACATTGATGAAACGATTTTCATATACAGATAAGATAATATTTTATTTTTATAGACACATTACAGTTTAGCTGTCACTGAAAGTTATATAAACGATAAGATAAATCGCAACGTTTAGTACCCTCACAACATAGAACTATACACGATCAATAATCAATTTGATTCTATCATCAAATATTGTGTTGTTATCATAAACAGTATGGTACCTTATTAAAATATAATATTATTGTAACAATGTAATAGTATAAACGTTAAGGTATTGACTAATATTATAAACTAGTAGAATATTATGTAAAATTTATTAAAAATTAAATTGTACTTTTGTATACATTTCAAAATAACTAAAATCTATTCATGAAAACAGTTGACCACTAAATATTGTTCTATGTGAACATAATTGTAAAATTATGCCTTCTGTCGCTCAATAAATTTTTGAAGGCAGAAAAGCTCCTCTTTACATCCACACCTGTTATGGGCGCATTTTAAAATTTAGCTTTATAGCCGGATCCCTTTGAAATTAGGGAACATTGTCGCCATTCAAAATCAAATTTATTTTATTTAATATTAAAAATCCTTAAGTTTTACCAAATATTTCTTCCGATTATGTTTTGATTTCTTGGCTAATGCATCCAAGTATTTTCTAAATTTAATATTTAAAATTGTTTATTAAATTTGTAGGTACATCCAACGACATTACCTGCCAAGATTTTATTGTGTAGCTCACAAAATCGGGAATTTATGTAAGCTAAATGGCTTTTAAGCTCTTGTTTCTTAAGAATTGATTCAGAGCAATCAACTGATTTCCTTGTCGTCTCGGGAAAGTCATATACAACCTTTTAAATGCTTCAAAATTGTTAGCATAGTACATCGCATCATCTAGCCAATTTCTCCATATCAGATATCAGGGTCTCTCTTTGAATAATTGTAACCGCAAAAGAGCTTTTATATAAACTGTTTTTACATTTTTAATTAAATCTACCAATGGAAATATCATTTTTATTGTTTCAGCCATTCGTTTCGATCCATGTGCTAAACTTGTAGAATGTATTTAATGCGTCTGACAGCATTACCAAAATTTCGTAACTTGGTACTGCCTACGCCAAAAATAAGCTAGTCAATCCATAATTTATGAATTTTGTTATAGTGTTGTTATCAGTTTTCTTAAATTCTTCTATATATACCAAAATACTCTGGGTTGGAATGGCTTCATGCAAAACTCCTATTAATAAATTAGCAACATATCTTCCACAAGCGTCTGTGGTTTAATCCATATCAAACCATATATAATTGTTGTTAATAATATCATTAGTTTCTTGTATAGTTTCATTTTACACAAGAGCTACATAATTTTTGCTTAGGTGCTTTCATCTGGAAATACTTGCATTATTTTTAATTTTCTTAATAGGATATTCGATTTTAAAAGTGATACAAATCTAAATTAAACTTAATGGTCCATCCTTCGTTAAAAATTATGCTTAAGATTGTGAAATTATCTGTTTTTTTTAATTCAACTCTGAAATTTCAATATAAAAATTAACTAAAATGATATATATGCGCCAGTCGTCCATTCGTATTTTTGCCAAGATGCGTGCTATAGCTTTTTTACCGCGATACCGACATCAGACGTTACCGCGCGTCATGTTAACAAAATACTATAAAACAATTAAAAGGAAACAACAATATCTTATAAGTCCAATGCAAAACCAATTTTTCTGGGAAATAATAAATGATAATTATGATCACCAATCCTCAAAATTAAATACAATATGTTACTCCTTAAGAGTTTGAAAACAGGTATTGCATTCTACTACTCTAGTAACTATAGGCTGAACGAATTTTAAAAACCTAATACGATAAAATATAATTAATTATGGAACTTTAAGTTATGCGTATAATATATTTATAATTCAAAAAAAGGTATTATGAATTATATTAAATGAGAAATGGCCGACGCACGCGACCGTCACGCACGCGACTTTTACGTCAAATCTAACACGAAAACAAGTGATATTAAAAAATTGTGTGCTTGTGGGCATGTGGCAAAATCTGGATCCTAATGTTCTTCATGTTTTATCTATTATCCCTCTGGATGTGTGAAAGTGTAAAATCGTGCTGTGGTTCTATGCTAACAGACGGCGGCAGTATTACTCCGACTCTATTTGCAACTGAGGAAATTGACTTCCAAAAAGACGCTTACCTCGGGATGAAAGAACGTCTATCAGAATTAAAAATGGTAATATCTCTTTTGCGATAAGATTCTGCATTTAGAAAATGAAAACCGAACTCGCTCTGAGGTTAATAGTTTTCCGCCTAAGACACCTGCCGTGCAGATTCCTATCGCAGAAGCGTCATCCGCATCAGGGCCGGTCCACTCATATGGAGTTGTTTATAACAGGGCATTAGTTTGTGACATGCCCATTAGATGGCGTTTCAAAGCTAAATTGCCTACTTTCCAAGCGTTCCCTACATTATCGATTGTTCTTGTAGAGTTATGCTTACGTCTTGTAGGTTATAATTATTACAACAGCATTATTTTGCGATTATTAACCCAATATTCGCTATAAAATATTTTAAAACGTTTATTGGGTGTTCTGATTGCGATTTTCGACGATATTGGCTGTTATCTGGCTATAGAAAGGTAAGTGCATTTATTTTCTTTGTTAGTCGTACACGTGTATTTGCAAGCGTCTATTATCAAAATGGTAAGATATCGTACATGTATGGTTAATAAGTGTGAAGAAAAAACTTCAAGTAGATATCTTTTTCCTAATTTAGTGATAGCCTGCCTGCAAAATTAAAATATTGCACACCAACTTTTATAGAAGGACTGGCGTATTGCTACAATATATTTAAAGATATATTTCCTAAAATTTGTCATATGAAGAATAGTTTTCATATATTAATTGAAACCATTAAGAAGCATAAACCTTTTATTTTTGAGCGTTGCGATCATACAAATGTTATTATTAATAAAATTATATATAATTTTAGCAAATTATGTGCTTTCAATTGGTGTAATGGGTTAAATAAAGCGTTGAAGAATAATGATCACCGTATGCTTAAAAGAAAAACAGATTTAATATTTACTCAGGCAGTACAGTATGCCAAAATAAAGAAACTAAATAAAAAGTAAACTTAAAGTGTTGCACTATACCGGGTGTCTCAGCGTGCGCGCCGAGTAGCTTTACGGCTAAACGGTTTATTTTTTTCAAAATCGGTTTTCGCAGGAGTATGTAGGTGTATTGGGACCACATTTTAAAATTAGTTTTAAATATACAGGGTGTCCCATAAAAGCATGGCGTATCATAGTTATGTTTTTTCTTATGGAACACCCCATATTTGATATTTTTTTCAGATTCTACATCAAAAATAAGGGTAACTTTCATTATAAGATCATATGCCTAAACCTAATAATTTCTGAAATATTTAAACAATTTTGGAAAAATTGACGTTTCGAAAAAAAATTATATCTTTCAAATAGGTGAATGAAAACAAATGAAATTTTGTGTCAGTATATTAGACTAATGGGTGAATATTTTAGGCCATTTATAGGAATTTTAAATATTAAGATGTTTTGATAATTTAATGTGTCTACAGAAACACATTCAAGGTCAAATTTCGTGCTTACTTTAAATGGAACACCCTATATCTAATAAACCTATCTTGTAGCAAATTTTATTATCTTTCAAAAAGTATAAAGGTATTCTATACCTGTTACTTATAGTTTTCAAGATATATCCATTTTTGTTAATTTTCGACATAATAATTATTAGTATCAATTATTGCAATAGTCAGTTAACACAACCAATGATTTTCGAGATATTTCCAAATTAACACACTAATTGAATAATTTATTTACACATATGTACATGATTACGTAATATCGTCTTAGAATTTCAAAAAACATAACGAAAAACAACAAATGAAATTAACAAAATAATAACAACATTATTTTTTTATAACAAATTTTCAAAAATACCACCATCGCACTGAATGCATAATTCAATTCTTTTTTGAAACGATAGTTTAACATTTCTTAGCATATTGGGTGTTATTGATCTAAATGCATCCTTAATTCTGTCCTTCATGTCTTCAACAGTTGTGGGAGGAGTGGTGTATACTTGATTTTTAATATACCCCCATAAAAAGAAATCCATGGGGGTTAAATCAGGGGATCTAGGTGGCCAAGCTACGTGACCTCCTCTTCCAATCCATCGCCTATTAAATATTCTATTTAAATATTGACGAACCGCCAATGAAAAATGAGGTGGCGCACCATCGAGCTGTAACCACATGTTTTGGCGAATATTCAGTGGAATATTCTCTAATAATAATGGAAATTCTTCTTGGAGAAATTGTAAAAATATGGGACCATCCAAGTATCCATCGAAAAAATGAGGTCCAATGACGTAATTACCCAAAATGCCTCCGAATACATTAATACTCCAACGATGTTGTCGATCAGTAATTTGAAATTTGTGGCAATTTTCGGTGCTGTAATAATGGCAGTTACGTCGATTAAAAGATCCGTTATTATTAAAAGATGATTCATCCGTAAATAAAATATTATTCAAAAAATCTTCATCATCGCCACTTTTATTTAAAACACATAAACAAAAATCTAACCGCTTCTCGAAATCCGCATTATTCAGATGCTGGTGAATTTCATAGTGATATGGGTGGTATTCATGTTTTTTTAATATCCTTGATATGCTCGCCTTGCTTAACCCAGTCTCACGAGCTACTATACGTGTACTCGTGCTAGGATTATCTATTACAGAAGTAAGTACCTGTAATTGTGTCTCCTCGTCCTTAGTTACAGTGTTGAAGTTCGTTTTTTTCAGATACTTGATACTGCCTGTGGTTTTAAATATATTTAAAACTTCCTCTAATGTCTTCTTATTAGGATGTCTCCTATCAGGGTACCTTTCGCGATATACTCTTTCCGCTAAGAGACAATTTTCATAACATTCCCCTATTATTAGGATCATGTTAATTCTTTCGTTTAAGGAATATTTCATTTTTGCGGTCGTTACAAATGATTCGAATGTGTCAACTGACTTTGTTTATAAACAAAAGCTACACACTAGCTTATTGCAATAATTGATACTAATAATTATGTCGAAAATTAACAAAAATGGATATATCTTGAAAACTATTAGTATTAGGTGTAGAATACCTTTATACTTTTTGAAAGATAATAAAATTTGCTACAAGATAGGCCTATTAGATATAGGGTGTGCCATTTAAAGTAAGCAAGAAATTTGACCTTGAATGTGTTTCTGGAGATACATTAAATTACCAAAACATCTTAAAATTTTAAATTACTACAAATAGTCTAAAATATTCCCCCATTAGTCTAATGTACTGATACAAAATTTCATTTGTTTTCATTTACCTATTTGGGAGATATGATTTTTTTTCGAAACGTCAATTTTTCCAAAATTGTTTAAATATTTCAGAAATTATTAGGTTTAGGCATATGATCTTATAATGAAAGTTACCCTTATTTTTGATGTAGAATCTGAAAAAAATATCAAATATGGGGTGTTCCATAAGAAAAAACATAACTATGATACGCCATGCTTTTATGCGACACCCTGTATATTTAAAACTAATTTTAAAATGTGGTCCTAATACATCTACATACTCCTGCGAAAACGGATTTTGAAAAAAATAAACCGTTTAGCCGTAAAGCTACTCGGCGCGCACGCTGAGACACCCGGTAATTTGTCAGTTAAGGAAAATAGTTTTACAGTTATTATGTTGAATGTGGATTAGACCTACTGGGGAAACCACAGTAAAAAATGAACCAAAAAACTCTACCTCCAGGGTGGTTTGGAAATGAGTTACAAACAACAATTGCAATTTTTCCAATTCTAGTATATTTTTATTTTTTATAGGTATGTTATGAAGAAGTAATCATCACACAAGTTTTATATATTATAAACTGTTTATTGATTAATATAGAACGTATTAACTATTTTTAGTTTTATTTCTTATCTTTCCATTCTTTTCTTTTTACAGTATTAAGGTAAGTATGTCACTTTCTTTCATTTGATACATATTCTATGCAAATATTTTTTTAATGTGTCTGTATGAGTGTCCAAATATTTATTTTCAAATAAAACTTTGAAAATAAATATTTGACCACTACATACATTGTCACATTAAAAAAATAAGAAAATGAACATTTATTTCAATAAGCGTATTTCCTGCCAAGCCCATTTGAATGCCATTTAGTTGGTGACATAACCCCTAGATGGCCAAAAGCAGTCACAGACCATAGCATGGGAGTGAACCTTCTATAGTAGTGTATTTTCTAGGATCCGCATCACGGCGACCTTACCAGCGTGCGCATCGTCCATCAAACACGCTGATGTACTTGAACCGGATCAGCTGTTTATTGTAAACAATCCAACTGCTATTCCCAAGAAGAAAAATATCGAAGCCGTAAAACAAAATGTAACTACTAATAAAAATATTATCCCGAATAAGACCGATGATGATTTTACCCAGGTAAAATATAAGAGACGTAATAAACGTGATAAACATGTTTTTGTTGCCACGGGCAATGGAAAATTAAAATCAAAATTAGTAGCGAAGCCCAAAAAACCTGGCTTTTCATAAAAAAAGTTAGAGTTCAAATGACTACCGATATAATACGTGATCCTGTAGAATTGATACTGACAAATAAAATTTTTTCTTGTGAACTAATGAAAACCAAGTCAGATCTTCCTGCATTCCGTATTAGTGCGGAATTTAAATATCATAATTCTCTTACGGACCCTAACAACTGGCCGGATGGCATTTCTGTGTCAAGATATATTTTTCTAAGAGCCCTACTTGGAATTAAAAATACTTGATAATTCTACGTCTTGTTTTCAAACCGTGCACTTATTCTTTCTCAATGCACAATATATAAGAAATAAGTGCATTGAAATGGAAGCATTTTTAATTGAAAACAATATTTTTAACATGTTATGTATTAGTGAGCACTGGCTCAAACAATCCGAAATAGAATCTCTTTCAATAGGAGAATTCAATGCTTTTTCTTACTTCTCTCGTACACAGTTTGATCATGGAGGCGTTCTGAATTTTGTAAAAAATTATATTTTAACAACGAATTTAAATGAACTTTTTCAGCTTTCGTACGAGAAGAACTGCGAAATAGCTGCAACTTACTTGCTTACTTTCAATATCATAGTGATAACTTTATATCGGTCACCGTCCGGAAACTTTAATGATTTTTTATTAATTTTAAATTATTTACTTGATAAACTTGATTTCAAAAAATTGATAATAATTGGTGGTGATTTTAATGTGTATTCTAACTCAAAAGATACTAGAGCAATATAAATTTGTATGGCATCATATGGTCTGGGCAAACTGGTTAATTTTCAAACTAGATCTAATAATTGCATTGATTATGTTTTTTTCGAATGCAGATAAACTCCTCATTAACACATAGCCAATTGATACAGGATTTTCTGATTATATTGGTATACACGTAAAACTAAATATTGAACATGGTAATGAAAAATTAGTAAAACAAATCATAAGGCCAATTACTAAAGCAGGTAAAATATTACTTCACAACCGCCTTGTCGACACTAATTGGAGCCTGCTTGGAAATGTAAATTTAGATGCCGAACGTGCATTTGAAACTTTTCTACACAAGTTGCAGCACTACAATTATGAATTATTTCCCTAAAAACCAATTTCACATAAACTGCGCGGGGTAAATATTACTTGGTACAACAATAATCTTAGGCAAATGAGGGAGACGTTACTTTTAATGAAAGATGCCTGTAAAAAACATCCAGAATTAAAAAGTAACGTTCAAACTTATCAAAAGCAATATCATTTTCCTCTGAAGGAAGCTAAAATAAAAGCAAATCATGAATTTCTAAAAAAACGAAGTATATACCGAAATCCATGTGGAACATTATTAACTCTAACTGTAATAATAATAGGTATGAATCTACATGCAAAATTGACCCAAATGAGTTTAATAATTTTTTTACCAATATTGCTGAGACACATAAATAATCTTCCGAAATCTACTACAGACCCCATCAATATTTTACTAAATTCTAAAACATGTGATAACACGCTTTATTTCACATTTAAAGAAGTAAGCCCTGTCATTGTAAGGGATACAATAAAAACATTGAAGAACACGAATGGTAGAGATATTTATGATATTAGTGTCGATTTGATTAAGGGGCAAGGCTACTCTAGAATTTGGCAAAAATGATTTTTTTTTGGCTTAAAAAAGAAAATTTATTTTAAATCCGCGCGGAAGTATTTGACAGGTGAAAATTGTCAAAACAATTGGTGAAGCAACTGAAACTGTGTGCAAAATAATCTTCTATAAATTATGACGGATTTATTATCTCGGATGATGGATCGTGGAGAAAACGCGGTTTTTCGTCATTCTGCAGATTGGTAACGCTTATCGGTTGGTTTCAATTCCGTTGCAAGGTCGATGGCTCCAAAATCAACTTCCAATGGATAAGTGGTGTTGGATATTGCAGCTAATATGGCCATGTGTGTATTCAACGACGGCGTATTTAGCATAATTAAAGTTATGCAGGTCCTAGGAATAAAAATTAAACAAAACTACTACGATCTTTGGGACGAGCACCGCATCCAGTCTGAGCGCGCGCTGACTGGTGCTGCAAAAGAGGCTTGAAGAGATTCGAGATAAATACATTATTTCTATGAAGAACTATGAGTCAAAACTTTAATCGCGTTTTTCTCGAAACCATGTTTTTAAAATCGGGCGAAAAGAAATCTCAAATACGAATTAATCAATCAGTCTAAATCTGTTTATTCCTTAATCTACATAAAAAATACTACAAAAATACGAGGGCTTTTTGTTTTAAAGTGCTTCATTCCTTTTTTATGAACGTTTTTATAGGAGGATTTAAGCCAAAAAATGAACTTTTTTTTCAAACGTGCGCCATTTTGTTTAGAATAAAAACTTTCAAAATCCGGCCCGTATTTTTTTAGAGTATCCATCAGAGATTCAGAAAATATTTACTTTTTTGTACCAGTGTTTCCAGGATCTTTTCGCCTGTTTGCCCTACGCTCCGAGAGGGACCTCCATTTTCTTTATTTTGTTACGTCATTTTTGAAAATTTTCTTTAAAAAAAATGAAAATAAAGTTCAATGTGCATATAATAAAGATATAAAAAAGTATTTTAATAGAACTTTTAGGTTTTGTTTAAAAAAATCTAGAAAATGACCTTTTTTCCTAGTCTAGCCTAACCCCTTAAATCTGTCGTTGATGTTTTTATTGACCCTCTTACTAAATTCATAAACGCATGTATTAATTGGCATTTTCCCATTTGGATTGAAGAGGGCCTGTGTTTACCTGTAATCTCTAAAATATTTGAAAAACTTCTATCCAGTCAAATTTGTGAGTTTTTAGAAGAATATAATTTACTTTCAAATATGCAGTATGGCTTTCGCAGAGGAAGATCAACTTGTGATGCAGTTATTAGCTTTACTGAGGAAATCCTTTTGGGATTTAAAACCTATTCCATTGGTACATTTTTAGACCTATTTTACTGTGTTTCACATGGAATTCTTCTGCGCAAACTATACTGTTATAACTTTTCTCCATCTAGCTGTAAATTACTAAACACCTATATATCTGAAAGGTTGCAAATGGTACGGGTGGGCGATAAATACTCATCATATACCGCTATAAAACATGGTGTCCCGCAGGGTTCTATTTTGGGCCCTTTGCTCTTCTTAATTTATATAAATGACCTACCCAACATTTATACTGATTCTTTGCATATTTTGTATGCAGACGATACAACAATTAAATCTGCATCAGCTAATCTTCAATCAGCAAAGAGCCAAGATACCCAGGCACTATCTTTTACTCAAGAATGGTTAAATTCAAATTTAGTAACGTTGAATTTAAACAAAATGAAAACTGTTATATTTTCCATTAAAAATTGTCAACCATTCATAATATCAGAATATAAGTTCTTAGGGGTGTATATTGATTCCAAGCTAACTTGGAACAAGCATGGTGATATCCTTGCTGCAAAATTTTGCAAAAATATTTATTTACTAAGGCGACTTAGCAATTCTCTTCCACAGGCGACACTCCGGTCAGCGTATTTTGCCTTATGCCAGTCGCATATTTCCTACTGTTTATTAGCGTGGGGTCATTCCAGCATCAGTAAAAGAATATTTGGGCTTCAAAGGAGAGCAGTTAGAGCAATTTGTAATTTGCCGTACAGAGAAAATTGTAAACCTAGCTTCACTTCTCTAAAACTCTTGACATTTCCGTGTATGTTTGCTCTAGAATGTTTACTGTTCGTTAAAAGAAACACTATACAAGACAAAGTTCAAACATTTATCCAAGTTGCCCTAGACTATGTAAAACTCAAAATGCCATCAACTACTATGGTCCAAAATTATTTAATATTCTTTCTGAGCACATTAAAATTCTAGATCTAAAACAATGTAAATATACAATAAAAAAATATTTTATAAATAAGGCATTTTATAATATAAATGAATGTTTATCAAGTAACTTTCAAGATATTAACAAATACAAAGCAGAACAAAATTGATTCCGGCTGTAGAAGATGATGCCAGCTTCTTACATGACGGTACAATATGGTATGTTGGATGCTTGAAGCCATAACTTTGTGATACATATTGAATCAGGAACTTTATCAAATGATAAATAAAACTTAGTTTGTTAATATCACACACGGAATTTATTTCGTAACTATAGTTTCAACCTTACAAGGCCATTATCAAACGTACAGTAAAATTACAAAATAACTTAGGCGGTATTTATACAGGGCGGATTAGAAGCGGTGTACAGCGAACATGTAATATAATTTACATAATTGCTTTAAAGATGGATGAATATATTAAGTCAGTCTGGTCGTTGATTAAGGGGTTTTCCGGATTACGCTTGGCTTTATAAATTTCCAGGGATTCTAGTAGGTCCAATTTTGGACCTTTTTTATAAACATCCTTACATGATCCACATTTCAGTCTATAGACACCAGATCTTTTCATTTTATTGGATTTTTGTTTTGCATTAACTAGAATTGATTTAAGTTTTCTATATGTTTTTAATAAAACTTGTAAACCATGTTTCTCTAAAATTTTCTTAATCCTTTAAGTTGGTTTTCCAAAAAATGTTAAAGTAATAGTCTGTTTCTTCTCTAGATTAGCATTAGACATTCGGATAGTGGGATATTGGTCAGTCTGGAAGAAATTTTGATATTCGCTTAAAAGAGCACTTGAGCTGAGCTCCTTTTACAATAAAAAAACCAACTCCACATTTGCTAATCATCTAATTGAAAATAATCACGTTCCAGATAATAATCCCTTAGATATTTTACACTACGCCGAAAAAGGTCCAAAATTGGACCTACTAGAATCCCTGGAAATTTATAAAGCCAAGCGTAATCCGGAAAACCTCTTAATCAACGACCAGACTGACCTAATATATTCATCCATCTTTAAAGCAATTATGTAAATTATATTACCTGTTCGCTGTACACCGCTTCTAATCCGCCCTGTATAAATACCGCCTAAGTTATTTTGTAATTTTACTGTACGTTTGATAATGGCCTTGTAAGGTTGAAACTATAGTTACGAAATAAATTCCGTGTGTGATATTAACAAAGTAAGTTTTATTTATCATTTGATAAAGTTCCTGGTACTATATGGGTTTGAGTGGAAGAACGTATTGAAATATGAACTCCGCCCGTGCTTCTATCGCCCAAAATTTTGTGTATGTTTTTTGTAATTTATTGGTTTTGAAATGTATTTTTTAAGAAAAATGTACAAAGAATTAATAAACATAAACATAAACATATTAATCTATTTTAGCAAGATTTTTTTAAAGTGTTTTAGTGTGTGTATTATTTATTTTAATTTATTAACTTATAATTTTTTATGATTTTTACACTACTAGCATAAGTTTTTATATTATATTCGCATTAGTTTTAATTCATTAATTACTTAGTTTTATTATTTAAACATATGTTCGTTTTTTGATATTTGTCTCTATTAACCTTCTATGTCTACATATATCCTGATATTTATTAATGCAATTATATTACTTATTTTGTATACTTTGACTTGTGTTAACTATTATTGTAATTGGACCAATAAATTATTATTATTATTATTAAAATATTCGGAGAGTTCTCGAGGAAAATATCGGGGTGTAGTCATGATATTTTCCAGCCTCTACGTGTATAAAATTTTAATATTTATTATTTCAAATTAATTCAATCAACTTAACGTAGATCATTTCCATAATACCCGAAATGTGAAAAACTATCCACATAAAATTACATTATTTGAGAAATATGCATTATAATGGATGTTTAGTAACTAAGTAGATTATTTTAAAATAATTACACATATAGATTAACTTAAAAGAGAGCAAAACATATTCTTAAAAAGTAATTTTTTTATGACATATTCAACTTGTAAAGTACTTTATATAAGTTTAATTATCGTTGCGTTGTGTTTGAATCCGTTTATAACCATAATTTCAATTCCATCGCAATCTACAAAATACAAACTATTAATCAGATTTCTAATTTTAAAATAATAAGTCAAGACTAGTTGTTGATTTTGTAGTTGTTATAAGTTTATGGGGTTTATTTTCAAGCTACTAATATTAGCTCTAAAAATCCAAGGTATACAAAGACATCATAATAATTTACTCCCTAATTCCCTTGTTTCAATTTCTGTTTTTTAATTTTGAAGTAACGACTGACACCCATATTCGAACGTATATTATAATTGTTTCAACCAACGTATTTTATTACGAGCAACTTATTTTTTGTAATCTTGTAAGGTAAATATTAAAAGCTATATAGGCTAGGCAAAATTTCGGTGAAAAATTATTAGGATTATTGATCGCCTGAAGATTAAGATAATTAGAATCTTTTTTGTAAACATGTTGGATAAAATAAATAATACCTAATACGTAATATTTAACTAATTAATAATTAAACATAATTATGTGTATAATGCAGAATCATGTATATGTAAGATTTTTACTTACATTTATTATTTGTCTGCAGATCATTTTATACAACGCTTAAAAATTTTTTAACTGGCATGATAAACTTGTTATCTTGCATGGCAGATGGAGCTGCAGTATTTTTCTAATTTGCCCGGTTTCATAAACGCGGTCATAAACTTTAGTGAAATATTTTATCCAGTCGTAAATATAATGTTTTTGTGAGTTTCTAGACAAGAGTTAGCGACCATTTTCAACAAAATACTATTTTATTAGTAAAAATGTAAGTGTTATGATATAAATAAGATGGTATTGTTAATATAAAATAACAAGTGAATAAGAAATTAATGACGGTACGTAAATATAATTACCATCAAAGAAGTAATTGTTTAAGTTCTTTATAAATATTAGATATAGTTAATTTGTAACAAAGTAGAAACTATATTATATATTATAAATGTTAAATATCCATCATGATGATACAAACAATCAAAGTGTTATCTCCAAATTTTTTTTATATTATTGTTTTCTACGTATTAAAGAAAAGAGACAAAAGATAAATACTAAGTTAAAAAATATATATTGCAAGTAGTACCATCACTAGCAAAACTTATAATAACAATCATCCGTCTAATATAGCTAGTTAAGAGGCCTGTAATGTAATTTACGTAGATTATAAAATTAAACTTAATGTTAAAATAAATAATTTTTAAAATTACAAGAAAAAGTTTGCGATCAGTGGGATAAAATATATATATTTTATGTGTTCGATCAATAAGTTCCGAGAAGCTAAATAGACATCTTAATATTTTTCATTGCAACCTTCTTAAAGAAAAAAATCAAGAACATCGAATCAAGACTTTCAGATGCAAATCCACCTCATAATTTCCCAGTACGAGATTAATTTTGATTAATGACTAGCGGAGTTAAATTAGTGAAATTTGTAGAATTTCTAGCCCCTTTAGTAGAAAACATAATATAAACAAAAAATCCCTCCCAAATGAACTAGTACAAGTAGAGAGCGGATTTCTAGCCATTATGCTTATCTTTAATATTTATAGCATCGAAAAAATTTCTAAATATGTATACGAATCTTGAAAAATGTGATTACTTGGCGTTAAGAGTTTTTTTTGCTTTTTTTGCTTATTTTGACTTTTTGTGCTTATTTTCATGCTTTTTGGATTAAAATGCTTTTTTGAGACATTTTCTTGAACTTTTAATAAATATTTAATACAAAATTTTACACTGATTATAAATGAATGTGTTAATATAGTGAATTTTCATAAAAAAATTGTACCCCAACATTTATAGATTATATTTTTATAACATATTTTCTTCGTGTCTTTTGACAATATAATTATTTAAAATTTGTAGCTGTTTTTAATATGATATATCGTTTTCGTTAATTTTCATATTGAAAGTTCAAAGCTGAATTAAAAAACAGCATACAATTTCTCAATTTTTAGCATCATCTTTAACATACAAAGGACAATTTAAGTTTAATTTAGATTTATGCAAAATACTTTTAGATTCGATTACAAAATAATGCATTTAAACCTTTCCTGGAAAAGTATTGTAAAATGCGCATACAAAAAATTTAAGATTTTATTAACAATAATTATATGTATTTTGATATGGATAAAACCACATACGCTTATTTAATTTAATAATAGGAATTTTGCATGAAGAAGGACTAATCATTATGCTGGAAGCAATTGAGATGAAGAAACATAGAAATTATTTATTGAATTTTGATCTTAATCCTTTAGATAACCCATTACTTGAAATTATTCCAATTTTAAATTTTCTTTTAACTTTTAAACTCACCCCGATTTTTTCAATTATTTTTATTTAGTGAATAGTAATTAAGTCGTCCTGACTATTTTGACTTGTGTATTTATTTTTTATGTCAATTAACTATTGAAAATGAACACATCGTGTTCGAAATGTATATATAGTGTAAAATAAAAACGGTGAAGAAAGGATATATTTTTTAAATACTATTACCTTATTTTTTCCGTAGGCCATACCAAGTTGCCTTTTAATGCATTTTATACGTTGTGCAAGTTTAGCACATGGATTGAAACGAATTGCTGTAGCTATAAGAATAAAATTTCCATTGGTATATTTAATTAAAAGTGGAAAAAATAGTTCTTATACTCCTCTGTGAGTACAATTATTCAAGGAGACATTACCTGATATGTCACTGCCCCATGAACCAGTGCTAACAAGATGGGGAACTTGGCTAGATGCTGCGATGTACTATGCGAAAAATTTTGAAGGATTTAATAAGGTTATATACGACTTTCCCGAGACGACAAGCAAATTAGTTAATGATTGTTAATCAGTTCTTAAGAAACAAGAGCTTCAAAACAATTTAGTTACATAAAATCCCGTTTAACTTTTGTGAGATACACAATTAAATCTTTATAAAAGCATATTCAATTTAGAAAATACCTGGACGCAAGAAATCAAAATAATATCGGAAGAAATATTCGGTAAAAATGAAGGATTTTTAATAATAAATAAAATAAACTTGATTTTGAATGACGACAATGTTCCCAATTTTCAAAAGTATCCAGCTATAATTTAAAATGAAGAGAAACTTATCTACTTTCAAAATGTATTGAGCGACAGTAGTAATAATTTTACAATTGAACACCTAGAACAAAATTTATTGACTGTTTTCATTAATAGATTTTAGTTATTTTGCAATATATAATTATACGAAATTACACTTTAATTTTTAAATACTCTTACATAATATTATATATTACGTAAAGAAGGTATGTTTATTATAGTTTTAAGCAGAATTTTTATGTAAAATATGTTAATAAACGTGTTACATATTAAGAAAATATAGTTTTTTTAGTGCTTTTTTCCTGTTTTTATTTTTTAAGCTTTTTTATTTGCTCTCTAAGTATAAGCTATTTTAAAGTATAAATTTAAACATATGATCCATGCATTTTTATAGAGACTCACAGCTACACGATTTATATAAATAAGGAGAAGTAATATACTTGTTTTCCATGTTTATCGTGCTTAAGTGTATTATATCTACCTATTTAACTATTCGTTCCAACTTGGACATATATTTGAAATTTATTCATCCAATATAAAGCGATACGCCACAGTCAGCTATCAAAGGCTCGACTATAAATACTATTGGCCAGAAATTATAACAAAAATATCTTACAAATTGTCACGCCCTATATTAATATCTAACCTAAATTAATTATAAACCCACAACTTCAAACTCAGTTGGAAATTTCTATATAGATTTTTAATAATAGAAAATAAAATTGTCGAAATTTAAGCGTCTATACAAGTTAAAAATATACCAAGTGATCAAAGTACGAAATAGCATAGCAAATATAACCACCTGAAATTCAAATATTTCACATTAAGATAAAACTATTAAAGTAGCATACAAATATTTTTTTAATTAATTTAGTTTAATTTTAATTATCTCAATATCTCGAATTCAACGGATATTCGAAAAAAACGAAAACAGAATATTTGTGTTTTATAGGGTCAGAATTTTATCAGAATAATAATGTTAAAAGTAAATTATGTCCCAGTATTCTTCTGGCTATTGAAGGGTGCGGACTTATTTACCTGCGGAGTGAGATTAATTGCGAACGATCTATAGTTAAGGCCATCGGATTAGATAAAAACAACCCAATTGGATTGGCCCTAATAATGGACGTGGTTAAAGAAATGCCCGACATAAGTAATGAAATGTGCATAGTAGATAAATCAATCGCGAGTCGGTCGAGTGCGGCGGGTACATCGGCTCGAGAGAGAGGCCGGCACAACGCAAAAAAAAAAAAATGATCTTAATTTAACCTACGATAATGCAAGTGCGGCTTCTTTTGTTGTACATATTGAACACACACAACTAAACAATTAAGAAAAATACACCTAATAAAAGTCGGTTCTTATCTGAAATCATTAAGTAACATAAAAAACCATATATTAATGATCAAAGATATAGACATCAATAAAATAAAAGTTGTTTTACATAATTATGTGTCTGCAAATAGCCTAGTAAATAATCCAAAATTACTGCAACAAGATTTAATTGCGTATGTCCCAAGATACTGCGTGGAAACAAGCGGAATTATAAATGGTGTAGATACTACATTCGACGAAGAATTTCTCATGAACGAAATTGTGTGTAAAATCCCCGTTAAAAGCGTTAGACGCATGTACAGAAGAATTTAAGAAAACGAGACACAGGTTAAAGTGCCACACCAAATTATTGTATTGAGTTTTAAAGGCAAAAAAATTCCCGAATATGTTCATATAAATTACATTGAATTTCAAGTGGAGCGGCTCATAAATGCAATTTTAGTAAAATAATATGTAAAAAATGTAGCGTAAATACGTTTCAATTGGCCCATGCATTATCCCAGCTAAATGTTTTCACTGTTCATCGACAGAGCATAATTCATTCTCAAGAAACTGTTCAAAGTATATCAAACAGAGGGAAAATAAAGAAAAAATGTCAGTTCAGGGTGTTTCATTTAAAGAGGCGTAATCCTACTCAAATAATTCCACGTTTGCTACAATTGTCCTCAAAAATAATATAATAAATATAACCAAAACAATGAAGCCGATCCCTGATAGTAACATCAAAAAAAGCATACGTTACAAAAAAAGGAAAGCGTCTTCCCCAACAGAATTTCCTAAAAGCCTTTGTTTTGCAGAACATCCATCAACGAGTGTTTCTCGTGGGAACATTAAGTTTTTTAAAAATAATTTTTAATTATTTTTATTTAACTAATTACTAATACAACTTATAACCGAAGAACTAATTATAATATTAACGTTTAATAATTATTTAAAGTGAAGTCGAATGGATTGCACGGTCTACAATGATCTGTGTTAATGTCTATCCTAATGCACACAAAATAATATTTATATAAGGAGATAAATAAATGTGTCAGCATAATGCAAGCCGTATGGACGACATTGCGTGGGATATGTAACTGTTTACTAAAAATCAAGATAATTTACAAGATAATCCTCACAAAAAAATTTAACGGAATTAACGAAAGATTTTTTTACGGAGCTAAATAGATTCATAGAAACAATAACAAAAACAGATCCAACCGATAGTACAAGAAACGATAAATTTAAAAGAATACAAAATTTCATTCCAAGTTATTCAGATAATTATTTACATAAATCACCACCATCGTCATCAAAATGACCAAAAATATAAAAATCCTACAATGGATTGCTAGATCGATTAGTGCTAACAGAAATAGTTTTCTATTAAGGGGTTAGGCCACTCTAGAATTTTGAAAAAAATGATTTTTTTTTGGCTTAAAGTATACTTGAGAGTCTTAAGAATATGGGAAAATTTATTTTAACACAGGTGATAGTGACAGGTGAAAATTTTCAAAACAATTGGTGAAGCAACTGAAACTGTATGCAAAATAAGTATGGATCGTGGAGAAAACGCGGTTTATCGTCATTCTTCGGATTGGTAACGCTTATTGGTCGGTTTCAATTCCGTTGCTTGGTCGATGGCTCCAAAATCAACTTTCAGTGGATAAGTGGTGGTGGATATTGCAGCTAATATTGCCATGTGTGTATTCAACGAAGGCTTATTTAGCATAATAAAATTTATGAAGATCCTGGGAATAAAAATCAACCAAAACTGCTACGATTTTTGCGACGTGCGCTGCATCCAGTTATCCGAGCGCGCGCTGTCTGATGCTGCAAAAGAGGCCCGAATGACGCAGAAATCAACAAGAAAGGATCAGGACGATGAGAAAATGAATCTGGAAGGTCAATTTTATGGCGCAGGCATTGCAGACTAGAGATAAATGCATTATTTCTATGAAAAACTATGAATCAAAACTTTAATTGCGTTTTTCTCGAAACTATGTTTTTAAAATCGGGCGAAAAGAAATCTCAAATATGAATTAATTAATCACTCTAAATCTGTTTATTCCTTAATTTACATAAAAAGTACTACAAAAATACGAGGGCTTTTTGTTTTAAAGTGCTTCATTCCTTTTTTATGAACGTTTTTATACGAGGATTTAAGCCCGAAAAATTAACGTTTTTTTCAAACGTGCGCCATTTTGTTTAGAATCAAAATTTTCAAAATCCGGCCCGTATTTTTTTAGAGTATACATTAGAGATTCAGAAAACATTTAATTTTTTCTACCAGGTTCCTTTAAAAAAAATTGGACATAAAGTTAAATGTGCATACAATAAAGATATATAAAATAGTTTTTAATAGGAATTTTAGATTTTGTTTAAAAAAATCTAGAAAAACTATAAAGAGAAGGCCAGAAATTCATGGAAAAAATTATTTATTATTATAATTCAAAAATTAGCAAGGCATGACCAATCCCTGACAAATTATTTGAAAATTTCCTACAAAAGATGGCACCAGCACACGTAAGCAATTTTAACAACAAATTAAATGTAGGAAATGACAATGCACGCCCCATAAACAAGTTAATCAGCCTCGAAGAATTGGAAGCGGCTTTGGATAGAAGTGACAATACGGCACCGGGGATAGTTGGTATTACTGACGATCTATTAAAGAAAACCGATAAAACTGTTAAAATAGCAATGGTGGAAGAATTTAACAAATACCTAATTAATGGATGTAAAAATGATAACTTTAAAAATATTTCAAACCATCCTATTCCTTGTATACTGAAAACATACGAAAGGCTTTTAAAAACTAGACTCGAATGGTGGATAGAACATAATCAGATCCTACCAGATCGGCAGAACAAATAAAGGTACATCGGAAGCTCTAACAACATTAACAACATCCATCCAGAATCACTAAAAATGAATACCACGGATGCATTTTACTAGACATAGAAGGTGCGTACGACGCGGTCGTACTAGATATCCTGGAAAAAATTCTTATCAAGGTAGGAATAGCACCACCGATAGCAAATAATATTATAGAATTGTATCGCAACAGAAAAATACATATAATAAATAAACAAAAGCAACGCCATTTTAGGGTCCAAAATTACATCAACGGTTTGCCACAAGGATCAGTACTTGCTCTATTACTATTTAATCTCTACACAGCATCTTTGTATGTAAACTCCCCGTATAATATTATAGAGTACACTGACCACATTTGTATCAGTTTTAACAAAAAGTCATTAAGCGCAGTATTTATTTATTTATTCGTGCAATTACAAGAAAACAGTTTACACAAGTCAATACAGAATACTTAGAGAACGTTAACTTCTAGGTTGCTTAATTAAATAATTTAAAACATAAATAATAAATAAAATCTAACATTAATATATATATATATATAGATCAGGACAAGAATTTATGTTTAAAAACTGATGGAATTATTCATAAAATAAATACATAGAACATTAAAATAAAAACATTAGTCTAGAAATTAAAATCATAATGATAAAATGATATACAATTCGATTTAAAATAGTATTAAAATCGAATAGACAACATAAATGTTAATATAAAAATCGCAATTATATACCTGCATACATATATACATATACACACATACAACCATATACATTAAAACTTAAAATAGTACACATTAAAATTAAAGAAATAATTAAAACTAATCTAAATTTAAAAACTATACACTATGCTATAAAAACACTTTCAATATATTACATCTCTAAAATCATGACTGATAAATTCTTCAACGGAGTAAAATGCTTTTGATGGGAGAAACTTTTTAATTGCCAATTTAAATTTTAATGGGAAAGTTTCTGACATTTTCAGGTAACTTATTGAAGAATAATATCCCGAAGTATGTAGTTCCCGTATTGGATTTTTTTAGTCTCGACTGCATTTGGTAAATATTACTCTTACATCTAGTTGAGTACTTATGATGGCAGTGAGTTTTAAATTTATGTGCCTTTTTTTGACATATAGTAGACATTAAGAAAAAATATAAAGAGAAGGCCAGAAATTCATGGAAACATTACTGCGATACCATTAATAAAACAAAATCCATTCAACAAATCTGGACAACAACAAAACGTATCAAATGTCAAAGTGACAATATTTACTAAATGTACCTATTTATTCGAAGAAATTAGGTTTATTTTACCTAAAAATATGTATCCGAAGCTGAATCAGTGAAGAAAAGGACCTACAAGTTAGAGTGGAAGAACATTCTTTAACAGTGAACTCCGCCTTTCAGCTTGCTGTCGAAATTGTTCGTATATTTTTGTTGAATCTTTATTAATTGTATTTGTAAAGCAAGTTTGATAAAGTACTTATAAATATAAATAAATATATAAATACATTCTAGATATTAAGATATTAACCTTATAAAATGAGCCCTGCACTCCACCATATAACCGATATTTGCAATAATTCTTATTGCACGCCTTTGGAGTCCAAATAGATGATGTCTTATTACCGAGTGACCCCATATGAGAACTCCGTATCGTAGATAAGACTTGACTAAAGAAAAATAACAGTTCTTAATACATGAGTTGAAACTTGTTGCGAAAGATTACGCAGACAGAAAATATTTTTGGTGACAGTTTTGGCGGTTTCATTACCATGTCTTTTCCAATTTAGATTTGAACTAAAATGCACTCCGAGAAATTTAACAGAATCTTCACTTTTTGAATTAATTTTAAAACGTATTAGTTTTACTCTCGTTTAGGTGTAATAAGTTGCTATTGCACCAAGATGAAATATCTTTTATAGTTTGTGCTTTTAGTTGGTTGACGCTTGATTCATTGTTACCTATATTTAAAACGGAGGTATCATCAGCATAAATAATGGCATGTGTATTCTCTAGATGTTGGGGTAAATCATTTATATAAATGAGAAAATTATTGGGCCCAAAATAGACCATTGAGACACTATACATTATTGCTTCAGGTTCCGATATACTATTTTCCCAATCAACTACTTGTATCCTATTTTGTAGATACGAATTGATAAGATTCATACTAAGGTTACTGAAATTATATTTTAAAAGTTTCTCAGCCAGAATCTCATGCGATACACGATCGAACGCCTTGCTAAGATCAACAAAGGAGCCCATACAATTTTTTTTTTATTTTCAAAGCAACCCAAAATATATTCACACATCTCAATTAGGGCGTCCGTTGGTAAGTGCTTAGGGTGAAACCCAAATTGACTAGTATAAAATAGATTATTGCTTTCGAAGTACTCCAATATTTGATCTTTAATAATTGTTTTTACAATTTTAGAAAGTATGGGCAGAATCCCTATAGGTCTATTGTTGTTTAAAACTCTTTTACTGCCAATTTTGAAAATTTTAATAATTCTAGCAAGTTTTAAAGCCCTGGGAAATTGTCCAGATTTTATAGTAGTATTAATGAGCTTTGTTAGCGGAATTACTAGTGAGTTTTTGACGTACTTGATTAGATCGGCATTAATACTATAAATATCACGAGATTTGCTAGGTTTTATATTGCACATTGCATCCTTTACTTTAATATATGTAGTTTCTTTAAACTCGAATTGAATATTCTGGTCAATTTGGGGTAGATTAGCTTTTCCAATTTGAGACATTGGTAATTTCGCATGGATGTTACTGGCAACATTAGCAAAAAAGTAATCAAATTCATCACAAGTAATGTTAGTATCAATAGCATCACGAGAACTCTTTCTTTCATTATTGATGAGGGACCACATAGCTTTGGATTAATTGCTACTTTGATTGATAAAATTTTCTGTAGCGTTTACCTTGTTTATTTTTATTGCATTGTTATATAGTCGTCGATAGCTGTCTTTTAGGTTTTTGGTCTTTTCGGAGGGATGTAGTATGTAATAAATTTGTATTAATTGCATACAGTCGCGCATGTGTTTAAGGTCAGCAGTAAACCATTGAAAGTGATCAGGTTTATTTTTAAAAGTTAATAGTTTTTGATGGAAATGATGACAGAATTAATTTACTAATTATTTTTGTTATTTCATGCTTTTGCGAATCTATGTTTTTATTTTCAATAATATCCCATTTCAGGTTTTGAAACAAATGAAAGAAATTTGATTGTATTGGCTTTTAATTGTTGTTAATGGATACTGTTATCCCTAAATGATCAGACAGGGCAGTGTCCAGATTTGACACATTAGTGTTATTATGATTGATGTTGCTAAATACATTATCGATACAATTGTTATTTCGTGTATTAAAGGTTACTAGTTTACTTAAATTAAAACATCTCAAATTATCAATTAGTGTGATTTCTCTACTGTCGTTCCTATTAAAATTACATTAACATCACCTCCCAAAATTATATAACTGTTATGGTACCTACTGTTAGATAAAAATGATGTGATCAAGTTAATAAACAATTCAAAGTCTCCGGATGGAGAGCGGTAAACACAAACAATATACGTTTTTAGACAATTAATGTATACGCACGATATTTCACAATTTTTGTCGGCACTCACCTCCTGGGTAATTTCGTTTAGGGAGTCCACTGTGGCGTTCCTGTCGGCATTTAATATGGACCCGCCGTGGATGCTGCTTTTGCGTGCGTGGTAGCTTCTTGCAGATATATTATTAATCTTGAAGTATTAGTATTTGTTGTCAGACATCCAATGTTCTGTAACTCCGATACAATCGAATGATTTATCAATATTAGATTCTAATTCATTTAATTTCTTGTTCAATGATCTCGTGTTGAGAAATAAAATGTTAAATCGGTGGCAGTTGGTTGTAGTTATATGTGCGCGATTGCGTTTTATTATTGTCGCGAGTCTGAAAATTTTCGCGGGCATTCCTTTTAAACGTAAAACGTCTAACTTTGATTCCCGTTGGCCAGTTGTTTTCGTCCATAAGCGTATTTAGCATATTGAAATCAGCCCCTAGTTTAAATGATTTATTAGATCCTTTATTGTTTAATTCAGTGATTTTAGATATATGTATTTCTGGGTGATTTTCATTTAGGTAATTCCTAATGGTTGCGCATTCGACACTTTCGTCGCAGTTTTCGATATACAACCAAGCATGTTTGTTTCTGCGGCCCCTTTAGCACTTCGCGCTCTAGAAGTGCTAAAGGGGCCGCAGAAATTTTTTTACCGGTAATTCCGGTGTTTACCTTTCTTTTCTTGTGAGTTATTAATTTCCATTCATTATTTTCACTATTATCTGACGGTGGAATTTTCGGTAAACAGTCTTGAACCGCGTCGAGGTTTTTAACCTCTGTACCGGCAGTGCTGGTTTTCGTGACTTAGGTCTAGTTGAATTAATATTTTGTTTCATTGATATTTTCGACTTGTTCACTGCTTCGGCGCAGTGTACAGATGGCGTGATTTTACACGATTCATTGAGACATTTCGCTGCTAGGGTACTAGTTGTTATTTCATGTTTTAATTCCGCTATTTCGGTATTCTTAGAAGCGATTGTTTCTTCTAATATACTCACTCGATTCAGTAGGTAGTTGTTACTTTTGCGCAGTTTACACACTAAAGCGGTAAGTAGAGTTTTCTCGTGATTTCTCGCACAGTTTTTGGAGTTGAGGACCAAATGGAATTAGGTCCTCAATTAGGGGCAAACTACAGCATTTCTTGTAAGGGTCACCACAACTTTTATGGTAAATAAGACCACATTTACCGCAAACATATCCACTTTTCGCTTTACTCTCGCACTTACACATTTTATCTCGCTCGGAGCTAACAGAATTACGGACTGATTCAGCCATGATATATTTCATCTGTATATAAAGAGGCTACAAACGCTATACGCCTATTTGTAATCTCCCGAAAAATCAGCAATTGTAGTATATTCACGACACAGACTAGAAAATAAAACCACACTTAATGTTAACAACGAAATTAGCATTAGGAAAAATTTCAAATACCTTGGACTAATACTGGACAAGAAACTAAACTGGATGTTGCACATAGAGTATACTAATAATAAATCAGAAAAAGGCCTTAATATACTCCGATTGATAGGTAGAACATGGTGGGGGCAGACCATAAATTAATGATTCTGTTCTATAAATCATATATTCGATCCATAGTAGATTTTGGTTGTACCCTGTATGGATTCGCATGTAAAACGCAACTAAACAGTATAGAAATACAAAACAAAGCATTACGAATGGCAATCAGAGCAATTTAGTCTTCTCCCGTGGAAGCAATATTAGTCGACGAAAACGAAAAACCCCTCAGATATAAAAGGAAATACCTTTCTATCAATAAAATACATGCACTAATACTAAACGATACTGGGTCAAGAAAATGGATACGCCACTTGTAAATGCAGTGGCACAGTTAAATAACCCAACACCATACTCGATTATCAATATAGAATACCAACTTATTTATACAAAAACAAAAATACTGATTCCAAATTATAAAAATGAGGTAAATATAAATAACCAACTCTTACAGGAACATTTAAGAAAATGGCCAAATTACCGGAAAATTTATACTACCGGCTCAAAAAATAAGGACGGTGGAGGCTATGGCATAAACATTTCACATTCCAAAGAGTGCAAAATCTTTAAATTACAGGAAGACACGTCAATTTTTGGTGCAGAAAGATACGCAATCATCGAGGCTGTTAAATGGGGAATAGATAATAAATCGTCTATCATCATATTAACAGACTCGTTATATATTTTATGTTGTTTAAAACAATAAGAAGTGAAAAGATTGAAGCATAAAACTATAGCTGAAATCATCATACTCCTAAATAAATTGTACGAGCTAGATCTAAAGTATCGCTTTGTATGGGTTAAGGGACACACAAACATAGAGAGAAGCCAATTAACAGATCAATACGCTAAAAATAGGAAGGGAACTGTAGACACATGGGATATTCCAGCGAAAGATATAAATATGAAGTTTTGTAAAGACATTCAACCAAAATGGGAAAAGGATTTTGAATTTCTAAAAAAAAACATAGTAGCCACTATTTTAAGATACATCCTTACTTACCAAAGCAAGTGGACCATATTTTTAGTGACCACAAAAGCAGGTATTACTCTTCCACGTTAACCCGACACAAAATAAATCATAGGGCATTCCCAGCGCATGTATACAAACTTAAGTTAGTAAATAGCCCTCTCTGTAACTGTGGGTTGCACGGAGATATAAACCATATATTATTCCTATGCGACTTATACACTATGGATAGAACCAGATTCCTACAAATGTAAGGGAAATAGGGTTACAAATGCCCGTTAATATAACAAATCTGCACTAAATCATAGCAAAATAATGAAGAAGTAATTTATTTCTTAAAGAGAAATAATATTAAAATTTAACGTGATATGATAAATACATTTGTTTATTAAATTTATTACGTATATATGACATTCTCTTATGTTTATCCATTCCATGGCCCCCCTCCAGTTTGTGATTTAACCTAAAGCCGTGACAGCGACTGGCGAAGATCCTACATTTGTGTACACGTGATTAGAATTAAGCACTATTATAAGTAAAAATGTAAAAATCGGTGGTGGCAGATGACCATGACGCCAAGAAAAAAATATACTTATGGCGCACAATAATACTATTCATGCAACAATACATTTGAAACCGAGTAAAATAATTTCATAACATTTATAGTCTGAAGACCCTGATATTGTTCTACAAACCAGAATTGCAAATAAGTTGCACAAAGACAGAAGAAAAATATTATACAGTACTCATTGAAGATAAACAAAGACGTGAAAATAAAGTGATATTACAGAAAAATTTTAATAAATATTCAAATGAGAAAACAAAAAATCAAAAAACACATATAACAAACTGTTTCTAGATTATGAAACTTCAGTAATCAACGACCAGCTTAACCTAGAATACACTCCCATCTTTAATTTCATTGTTAAACATTAATCCGATTGTATATAAATACCACACATTTTGTAGTTTAAGTTACTTACGGTTTGAAAATGGTAGTTAATGTATTAAAACCATTGGTCACCATATAAATAAATATTTGTAATACAAAACAAAGTGTTTAATTTGTAATTGAATATGTATAGCGAAGTAGAAGTCTCCTAGAAGTCAATGATTTAAAGGAAAAATTACAAAACATATTAAAGAAGCAGTACTAAACGCAACCGATGCAAAATGAATTGAAAACATTAAACGTAAAGTAATTATATAAAAATATAAACCGGGTAGTGCGTCGACAAACGCATCATAGAAAATCAAATCCATTTTCATAAATGTGCAACTATACTAGCCGCCATAAGTAAAAGAACATCAAGAATTCGTCGCTTAATTATTATGAAAATTTCATGGCCAGACGTCGCGGAAGAGAACGGGGAAATATACACGCGAAATACACGCCATACAGCTCTTACACGCGAAATTATGGTATGGGGGGAAATCGGTTATGGAAGTAAGTCTCCTCTTGTGTTCATTCCAGAAACATTAATCGCAAATCGCTACATTAACACAGTTCTAGAACAAACTATATGTCCTATCTGAGAAGGTTGAAAAACCCCAATTTCCAACATCATAATGCAAAGCCGCATACAGTTAGTGTTACTATGGAATTCCTGGAACTAGCTAATGTTAATTTACTTCCATGGCCATCTTGTTCTCCAGACCTATCACCTATTAATACCGTGTGGGATACAATTGGCAGAAGACTGGGCCATCTTCAGCCACCCCTACTCACATTGCCTCATATTATGATGCGAATTCAAGAAACTTGGGATGCAATCCGTCAGGCTGACATTGAAAATTTGATTTCTAGTATTGCTAGGCGAGTTGCTGAGTGCTCCAGAAATCGTGCAGGAGCGACTTATTATTGAAATTAAAGAACAAGTTACCTTGTTTTTTTCTTGAAATTTTAATCATTTCTTAGTGTGGATTATTTAAGTATTATATGAAATTTTCATAAAAAGTGACGAACTCTTGGTGTTCTTTTACTTATGGCGGCCAATATATTTCCCCCCCTGGTCATTTTAGCAAAAAAGCACAATAGATCAATTTTGCAGATATTAAAAAAAATGCATTTAAATCACATATTCAAAATACATCACAATCATTTTAAAGCAAGATATTTAAATTCTTTTAAATTTAACGGACAGAGCACTGACATATATCTTCCAGTTGCAGAAACACACGCGCGTAAGTGTATATTTGTCTCGAGATTGCATAAAGACATGAGATGTAAGCAAATACCAAACATTAAGTTAACTGCAAAGCTACTGTAGAAGTGTTAAAGGACATGGAGATGTAGCAGATTTTATTGAAGAAAATGTGCCAACTACAATGTTAGATATGAACAGTTTTATGGAATCTCGGCAACTAGAATGTACAGGGGTACAATTACGTGTAAAAACGATAGTGTTATAATAATTTATGTAAATAGACCCCCACAAGGAAACATTAATGTATTTTTACTACATCAAAACAAAATTTTCTTCATTGTCGGAGATTACAACATTGATGTTTTAAAAAATAGTAACCCGATGAATAGCTTTAAGTGTTTATTAAGATCATTTCATTTAACGTATCTTATACAAGAACTCACACGTATAAGTAAAATTTTCCAATATTGCATTGATAATGCCATAACTAATAAGTTGTCAGATATGTCTACAAAAATGATACAAACCGCAATGTCAGACCATACCGGAATTTTTCATCTACCTGACGAAGCCACTATATGGTGAAACATTGTCGTGGAATAATTAAAAAAACTGAAACTAGAATTTATTCATATAGTGCTTTTATTGAAAAAATAATAACGAATCATTAAAAGAGTTCTATAACCAGACCTGTCCAGAAAAAAAATATAATTTATTTATTGATGTTTTTTTTCAAATACTGTAAATGTAAAACATCAATTGAATTAAAAATGAGTATCGAATGCTCAAAACGAAAAACATATCAAACAGAGACACTAAAATCAGCAAACATTAATTTATTGATATTAAAAACTTTGGTAAACTAGGTACCAGAGTATACTACTCTATATAACAATTTGTAACAGTTATACAACAAAATATTAATCAAAGAAAAAAACGTCAAATATATACAAAATCTTAAAACGGTCCTAATAATTAAAAGGCTTTCTAGAATGTCATTAGAGATATTGACAGGGGCAATAAAACTACGCGCAAAATTCCAATCAAACAATTATGAATACATTAGTCAACGATTTTAGTAATTTCTTTGATAAAATTGCAAGTAATATAAACCGCTCAAATGCTGTACAGTCTGCTAATTTACCATATAACATTCATTCAATATATTTAACACGAACAAATAAATATAAAGTAAATATTTAGGGCTTAGATTCATTTTATTAGGTTTTTGTGTAATTGTTTGTATTGACTAGTACTTCCTAATATAAAATAATTTTATTTATTAAACTAGTTTCGGTCAATGACCATCTTCAGCAATAAACTACAAAAAATAATATAAGATATATAAATATTGTATACATATAATATAAATATAATTTAATTATAGTATAAAAAAATTATTCTAATAATGTCTTATTTACTAATTGAGATTTTATACGAAATACAAGTGTTGTTAGGATGTATAATATGTATAATACGTTCTTTTTCTAACGCATTTGGTTTACTTTATCAGACTGAATGTTTTTGCGTCGTTTCTCGAAGCAATAGTTTGTGACATACGACGGAAGATCCAATGAACAGACTATATAAATGTATGTAATATGTAAAGATATTATAATAATTATTGCAAATAATGTGAAGGTTGCGCCTGTTTACATTTTACCAGCGTAGAAATATCGGGATCAATTTTTGTCAGATTCAGGTGAAGATCAGGCTCAATATTGAGCAATGATCTATATTTGTTTATCATTGCTGCCATACTTGGAAACCCGGTTTTGCATAAATAGGTTGTACTGAATGGCATTAAAAATTTCAGAGCTTAGCATGAAAGTTCTGGATATTCTGCCCGAACATAAAGCCAAAATGAAAGCTTGTGCTCTCAAACTTTAATTTCGAACCACCGTCATTTATGAGGTCTATGAAGGATTCTATAGCAATTGCGTCATCCGGAACTTCGATATTAAATATTGCTTAATGTCGTTTATCACACAGTTTGATACTGATAAATTGTTTTCTTCAGCAAAATTGCAGAGAGAAAAAACACACTAATATTTCCTTTCTCTGATTGCTGTATCATTAACTGCAGTTTTCTTTTAAATGCTAATATTTTATCGCTGAAGTCAAACAAAGAATTATTAGTTCCATGTAAACTTAAATTTAAATCATTTAGCCGAGAAAATATATCGGATAGGTACGCTAGTCTGAATAACCATTCCTCATTGGCAAAATTATCTTTTTTGGAATCTCCAGAATCCTTAAGAAAAATAGATACCTCGGAGCGTAACTCAAAAAGTCGACTGAGGACTTTTCCTCGTGAGAGCCATCGTACCTCGATGTGAAGCATAAGTGTTTTATGAATACTCCCCACCTCATTGCATAGAATTGTAAACAGGCGCGAATTAAGCGCTTGAAATTTAATAAAATTAACTGTTTTTATGGCCTCCTTGAGAACATTTCTTAAATTTACGGGCATATTTTTTGTGGCTAAGGCTTCACGATGAATAATACAATGCGTAGATTTGCATTTCGGTGCTACTTCTTTACTACGCCGGATAAATTTCCAATCATAACTCGAGCACCATCGTTGCACCGATGGTGCTCGAGTTATGATTGGAAATTTATAAACAATATTTTGGCGTTTTCTGTAAAAACGAGAAGACTTAACACTTAAGATTCAAATACCATTCGATAGGTAATTAAAACGTGCATTTGCTGATAAATTAATAAATATAGCGTTCCATTTAAATAAATGAAGTTATAGCCATATAAAGTTCTCATTTGTTTGATTCCAATTTTTTTATACCCGGCATAAGATGTCAAGTTTATTATACTTGGAAAATAAAATATGATCTATTGTTACATTTCAGTATAAATTTGGTATGCATAACTGAATTATTTGTTAAGTATTTGAAACATGAAAATTAGGTTACATTTTTACAAAATTCAAATTATTTCAAAAACCTTAAGGTTTATGTAATAAAAACCTTATTAAAACACACACTTATTTTTATCGAAGGATCCAAAAATGCAATCAAATACATGGTGTTTCATTAAAAAAAACACAACTTTGATACTTTTAGGGTTTTTGGGACACCCTGTATATTAGGAAAGTAATTTTAAAAAGTAGCCCTAATAGACCCCCATATATCCCCAAAGTGAAACTTTTTGAAAGTCACGTATTTTGGCCACAATATTCCGTGCCGTATAGCGTGAATAACCCTGTATATATATATATATATATATATATATATATATATATATATATATATAAGTGATAATTGAGTAATCAGTGTTTTAAATTGAAACATCACTGTATAACCAATCAATCTATTTTGATATACGTTGTCTTAAGAAAAATTGGGAACATTAAATGTATTTGTACGATTAAAAAAATTACGATAAACTGGAGAGTTTAGCTCAGAACATTAACGACTCAGGTACGATCAGAGAGGTCTACGTTTCGATACTCGGACTCCGATCAACGATTTTGTTGTAGATTCTATATTTAAATTTACATTTTGTGTTTTTGATTTTAATTTAACAACAGCAAAAACCAAACAAAGCCAATTCCCTTCCTGCAAGTTAATAATTTTATGATTCAACCTCATCGTCTGGAATCTGATACGTACGTAAATATATAAAAAATGTAACTTTGTATATTTTCTCTTATTAACCCCTTTCCGCAGCCCTCTTGTTGTGTGATAAAGTCGCCCTGATAGGCCCCTGGGCGCAATATGTATCCCTGTCTTAAATTTCACTCCATATACTTAATGATTACGTATATCAGATATTTATTTTGTTGGTCACGGTAAATTGTGGAATTTAATTTATTAGTCGTAGTACATTGCTGATTATGCTATTTATAATAAAACAAAAAGAGATAAAAAAATCTGATGTGAGCTATACTCCAACTGAGGCCATTTCGGAAGTAGGATTGTCTAACTCTTCCCCAATTAAAGAAGCAATTAAATAATGAAAAACCCAGACTCTCCCCCGACTGCGTTCGTACTCACTCAGCCACGAAACCCTATACGCATTAGACATATCACACACTTACTTAAACTAATATGTCGGATATTAAACAAATACTAGATGAAATCATTAAAACGAGAAACGAGCTGGTAAATAAGATCGAAGCAAGTGAAACCTGTTTACTGCTAAAAGAAGAAATTCATAGGAAAGTGTTTGACATAGAGAGGGAAAATAGTAAGTAAGTAATTGATAGAAAAAAAGACGAAATCATATTATAATCTTTGCTTTAAGAACTGAAAGGGAAAAAGATCTAATTGATCATGTTGTTAAAAAACTAAAAAGTACTCTGGGTATCGAAATTAACACATGCGATTTAAATAACTTGTACAGGCTTGGTAAAAATAAAAAGACTCCAATCTTAGTTGAATTTTTGTCTTATTTAAAAAAGAAAGAGGTTTTACAAAACAGGCACAAATTAAATTAGATTAGATAAACAGATTTAGAAAGAAAAGAGTACCAAATTCTAAGGCATCATCTTAAAATAGCAATTGAAAATAAATATAAAGATTGCCACATAAAAGGCTAGGAATTATTTATAAATGGTACATCTTATACATCTACTCAATTACTAGCCGAAAACTTGGAAGAGAGTATTGTTGATTGCGAGTCGAGAGCGACTAGTGCTCCACAAACACCTACAATTGAAATCATAAACGACATAGAAAAGGAAATATCGCAACAAACACCTGCGAAAATAAGCGGCAAACAAAGACATTTATCAGAACACAATAAAGAGGAAGAAAAAGATCGTGATAAAAGGAACGTTGCTCGATCTCTGCTATTAAAAAGTAGATCCGAGAGAAAAATAGAAAAATATACAAAATACTAACATAAAACAGTATACGTTTTCACTTAAATTACTAATTCTACCAGCTATACTTATATGTGTATTTAATATTAATTATGGATCCTTTTATTAACGAATCTAAATGTGAGTCTGTGAATAGTTATGAACTAGAGAATGCCAAAGAGCTAAATACAAAAATTTTGGAGAGCTTCAAATTTTTCTATCGGAAATGGATAATTATTTTGACTGTATTGTACTAAATGAAACATGGCAAACGTATAATAAGGATCTGTAGAATTTGTGTTGCTTCGACAAACCTCTACTCATTTACCGATTCAGGTTTAATTATTAATTACTCAGGAAATTGTAAAAATAGAGATTATTTCTTTATTCTAATGCAAAGAATGTAAACTAACGTTTTACACGCACAAAAATCTCTATATATCTCTATATATTTATTTATTTTTGGTTTCCCTGGTTTTTCGTCCGCCTTCCTGATGCCTGGAGCTCCTTGTTTGCCGCGCTCTCGCCTGTACATTCCTCGAGGGTACGCCACACTACCCCCCCCCCCCCCTTAGAAAAAGGAAGTAAAAGAGAAAACTAGGAGAAAGGGGAAAAGAGAAGGATACTCCTCTAGTAGGAGTTGTTTTTTTGGTTACAGATCCATAACGTTTAAGAATAGACCGAAGAGGTATAGTAGGGAACGGAGAAAAGTGTAAAGAATTTGAAGATGGAGCAACAGAAAAGGTTGGTTGGAAGCTAGGCTTTAATCGGTCAACGGTAACATTTGTGATTTTTCCGTGTGTGCAATTACTTAAATCGCGGTGCACAAAACTTTTGCGAGAGGCTGGGCGGCTTAATGTAGGTCGTAGTATCTGCATTTTGACTCGTAAGTCATCAATAAATTTTGAGCCTGAAGGAAGGTAACCGGAAATTGAACTTGGAAAAAGGAAATCGCCTGGTAAACGTAATGTTTTACCATAATAATAATAATAATAATAATAATAATAATTAAATTTATTTCCCTACAGAAAAACTAAAACAGGAAAATTCATAACTTATAATACTGTGTACAACTTATAAATAATATAACATTACATAATTCCGTAATAACTGAGGATAGCGATTGAATGTAATCTCATGCAATATTGTTACAATCAAGTAAATTTTGGCGAAAATCTCCAAAGGATGTAAAGATGTCAGCATTCCATTGTACGTTGTGGTAGTTCGAAATCATCCTTATAAATATTATATCATAAACGTATTCGGCTGTTGTGGCCGAAAGTTAAGTTTTAAAATAGTGCGTAAACCTAATAAAATTAAAGGTAGTTGTGACACCCAGTTCTTTGGATCGTTACTCATTCGGATCTAGTCTTTAATTCGTTTATTGAGTCGCTCTACCAAACCGTTACATTGCGGATGATAGGCGGTTGTGGATTTGTGTGTAATGCCAAAAATTTTGCAAAAATGTTTCCAAACGTGAGATTGAAATTGACGTCCACGGTCAGTGAAAACCGTAGATGGTATACCGAAGCGTGAGATCCAACAATTTAAAAAAGCTTGAGAAACAGAGTCTGCAGTAATTTCGACAAGTGGTTGGACTTCAGGCCAACGCGTGAATCGATCGATGCAGACTAAAAGATATCTGTATGTGTGACAAACTGGCAAAGGTCCGATAATGTCGATGTGGATGTCAGTGAATCCGTCGTCCGGATCAGGAAACTTAGCAATCGGGGATACTGTGTGACGGAAAATTTTGACTTTCTGGCACTGCAAACAAGATTTGACAAAATGTGTGATGTGGTGGTTCATCCGCTGCCATACATAGCGTGAATTTACAAGACGTTTCATTGCTCGAACGCCAGGATGAGTTAACCCGTGGAGTGACTGCAAAATGTTAAGTCGTAATTCTCCGGGAAGAGGAGTTGGGCCGTTTGTTAACAAAAATTTAAGCTCATCGTCTTCTGACTGAAATTTGGCTAGGTCCGGTAATTCTAAAATAATAATTTCGACACGCGATAACGTATCCGCGACGTCGTTTTCTTTACCGGGAACAAACCTAACGTCGGTAGTGAATTGCGCGATAAAAGTTAAATATCTGTGCTCACGTCCTGAATAATGGTCTGAAGTTGAATTTATGGCAGCAATCAATGGTTTATGGTCTGTAAATATAATAAAATTACGACCTTCGAGATAATATTTGAATTTTTTAATTGCCAAATAAACGGCCAGTAATTCACGACCTAATGTACTGTATTTGCGTTCAGTTATTGAAAATGATTTAGAAAAGAAAGCTAGCGGTCAAAGAACGCCAGATTTTTCCTTCTGCTACAAGACCGCGCGTCTACCATAATGCTTATTTCTGCATTTGGGTCTGGTAGGCTAAGCATGGCACGGTCGGCTAGTGCAGCCTTGACTGCCGTAAATGCTTGTAGTGCAGGTTGTGACCATACCAGAGGTTTGTTGCGTGGAGTTTGAGATGCAAGTTGGTTGAGCGGTGCAAGTATTCTTGAGCATGATTTTATAAATCTGTGGTAGAAGTTTACCATGCCAAGGAAACGTTGAAGTGATTTCTGGTCAGATGGTTGTGGAAAAGACATGATTGCATCAACCTTAATTTGTAATGGTTTGATGCCTGAACTGTTAATGCTATGACCTAAGAAATCTAATTTTGTTTCGCCGAAAATACATTTGTCGTTATTAATTTTGATTCCAAAAGTTGTTAATCGTTAAAAAATTTGTCGGAGGTGTTGTACGTGCTCGTGTTCGTCTTTACTGAAGACTAAAATGTCATCCAAATATACGAAACAAAATGGTAGCTCGCGAAAAAGCAAGTCCATAAACCGTTGAAAAGTTTGTGCGGCGTTTCTCAAACCAAAACTCATCCGCGTATACTCAAACAAGCCAAATGGTGTTGTGATTGCAGTCTTCGGTATATCATTAGGGTGAATTGGAATTTGATGATAAGCTTTAATCAAATTGATTTTAGAAAAGACTTTGCAACCAAAACAGCTATACGTAAAATCATGCAATATGGGCAGAGGGTATCGGTCAGGAATTGTAACCTTGTTAAGTGCACGGTAGTCTCCGCACGGTCGCAAGAACCATCGGATTTCGATACCAAGTGCAGCGGTGATGCCCATGGGCTTGATGAGGGTCGAACAAAACCAAGTTTTAATAAGCTATCGAATTCTTGTTTGGCAATTTTGAATTTGTGTGGCGGTAAACGCCTTGGTTTGCTGAAAACAGGTGGGCCGGAAGTTTCGATGCTATGTTGCACTTGATGTTTAATTGGGTTAGTGAGGTCAAAAGAAGTGGTGAGATCAGGAAATTGATTGAGTAATTTGGAATATGTTGGATGATGATTGGATAATAAATTTATGATCGGCTGTTGTATCAGACTGGACGGTTTCATCATTAATCGATTATTGGCAATATCAACAATTATGTTGAAATGCCGGAGAAAATCTGCACCAAGAATCGAGTGGTTTACGCGTGCAAGTATGAAATTCCACTGAAATGTTACATCAAAGCCGATGTTAACTGTTAGTTTAGATAATCCGAAAGTTGAAATTAAATTTCCACTTACGGTTTGCAATGTAAATTTTGTAGGGGGGTGAGTATTGGCATAGAGTTGATTCACCGCCAAAATGCTGACCTGGGCGCCAGTGTCGATAAGAAATTTAGTGCCAAAATTTGTATCGCGGATAAAAAATAGTCGACCTGACGGATGAACGGAATCGTAGGTCGACATCAAAATCGTTCTGAGTCGTTTCCCCAATCGCAAGGTTTGGTGCATTTTCGTGCATCGTCTTTAAAATTATAGTGATACCAGCACAATTTGTGGTTTGGGTCATCACGTTGTACAGAACGAGACCTGGAAGAAGGTTTCGACTTGGATATTTGTTTTTAGATTGTAAGGATTGTTTGTAGAAAGGCACTTGGTTGGTTTCACAATTTTTACGATTTATTCCGACTAGTTTCGATTTTTACATCATTATCTAGGAACGGCACAGAAGGTAAAATATTTTTGCTTAAATACTAAAATTTATACATTCAGGTAATAAGGGCGGTCATAATTGGGGAACTCCAGATTTCATCGTTTTCGTTTACGAGGTGTTTTCCCCGTTTTAACGCTTTGTTAATTTCTAATCCCTCTCGGAGATTTAGATTACGGCTCTTGTTAGCTGCATGCAAAATCTTAAAACTATTTTCTTCGAAGAAGTGGTTATGTGCGATGCAATGTTTGGCGAAACCGGTGGTGCCTTTATTGTCTAATATGGCTTTTCTATGTTCTTTTAATCTTATACTGAATGTTCTTCCGGTTTGGCCAACATATGTGGCATCACATTCACCACATTGGATCTCATATATGCCGCATTTGTTGGATTTATCTATTAATTTTTTGTTATTTATTAAGAGTTTGCCGATATTCGTTGAATTTGTACATATAATGTTAAATTAATTCCCAGTTACGCAATTTTTTATTTTATTAGATAGATCATTAACATATTAAATAGAGGTAGTTAAGATGGTTAAATTTTGAGTTAATTCTGAAATTTGATTCTGTAAACTTTGCACCGTTGCTTCGAAATTGCTAAATTTCATGTCCAATTTGGTGTTATTCGAAACTTGTTTGGAAATGCCAGTACCACTGATGGACATTGGTGCTGAGATTTCCATTACGTCATCTGCCATTTCTGCAAGATCTGCTAATGACGTACCACGTGATGCAACTAGGATCTTTTGCACATCAGCGGGAAGACGTTGCAAGAAAATTTCGCGTAGTACGTTCTCATCGATTGAGGTATTTCCCAAAAGTTGCTGTAATTTACGTAGGAGTTGGGAAGGAATTTGATCTCCGAGTACCTCGTTCGATAAGAGTTGTTGTAAACGTTTCTTTTCAGAAATCATTGTCCGTTTAATAATCTCATTTTTTAGTATTTCATAGGGATCGATGGCGGGTGGTTCCATTAATAAATTCCTTACGTCCATTGCGATATCTGGAGGTAAGGAAGCGACAACTTTATGATGCCTGGAGCTCCTTGTTTGCCGCGCTCTCGCCCTTACATTCCTCGAGGGTACGCCACAGATCTATATAATCTAGACGACTACAATTTGATATATAACGAACGAGATTATAATAGGTCGGATGGTGTAATGGTATATATAAGGAATAGTATAAGTTTTAATCATAAATGTGTATTCATTGGCGAAGTAAAAATTATTGATATTAAATTGAATATAGACAAAAAGAACATATGCCTAATTGCTGTATATCGAAATCATGAAAGCAACTTAGAGATATTCATGGATGAACTTGAAGACTATATAAGGAATATAGAAACCGATTGCGATTCATTAATAATAATCGGGGATATTAATATTAATATTATGGATGAAGAAAATGATCGGAGCCAAACATATTTAGATAAAATGGCCCAAATGGGATTCATATCGCTCATTAATAAACCAACGAGAGTAACCACAAACTGTATATCGTGTTTGGATCATATATTCCTAAAGTCGAGTCCAATCCATATTAATAACACAATACCATTCATCACAAAAAACTCACATAACCGATCATTATTTAGTAGGATTTCAGCTAATATTTCTAAATGAGGCAATCCACATGTATTACAGTTGTAGAGTCAGAGAACACTTAAGTGTAAAGAAATTAAAAAAGAGCAAATAGATTGGAGTTAATAACAGAAAAAACGTTTTAACTTTTTTATACTACTTTTTATTTTTATACAACAATGATTGCTGTGTAATTCGAAACTAGTCACAAAGTGTTGTATAAAAATAAAAAGTAGTATAAAAAAGTTAAAACGTTTTTTCTGTTATTCATTAAAAATGTACTACGAAGTGAACGCCTCCAAAATTCAAGATATAGATTGGAGTTACTTACAACAATACGCAAGTATAGATTTAAAAACTGATATATTTATTCAAACACTTACGGCGGAAATAAATAAATGCACCAATACTTCTAAAATACCGAGAAATAAAATAAAAGGGAATAGTTGGATCACTAATTTATTGATGGAAAAAATTAATAAGAAAAATGAATTGTACCGGAGGTGGATTAAGACACCTCACAACAAAATTTTAGAAAATGAATATAAAAAATTGAAACAAAGTACAAGTAGATATTCGACAAGCTAGAATAGATCATTATTCACACAAAATTGCCAACAGCAATGTAGATTCTAAAAGATTATGGAATACTATTAGAGAAGCATGAGGTTACACTACTTCAAATAACACCCAAGTAAAATTCATTACACGTGATAATAAAACCATACATTCACCTCAAGAAGTGACTGACTTATTTAATAATTATTTTATAAATGTTGGCCCCAAACCCCCAGCTGATATTAATAAAAAAATGTCATAATTATGACTACAAAAACTACACTGCCAATTCCTTGTTTCTGCAACCGACTACAGAAGTATTAAAGATTATTGCAAAATTAAAAACAAAAAACTCCTATAGTATGGATAAGATAAGTTCAGCGCTAATCAAACAAATAAAGGAATATATTACAACGCCGCCGCTTAATAATAAACACTGCTATTAGCGAAGGGAACTGTCCGCGCCATTTTAAAAGTGCTATAGTAAAGCCGATATTTAAAAAGGGAAACAAGGAAGAGGACAGCAACTATAGACCGATATTATTGATATCTAGTTTCGCCAAGATCTTTGAGCACGTAATTAGAAGAAGAATAATAATACTTCAAAAAGCTTACACAAGCTTTGACAATAACCGCAAATCGTTATGTGTCTTTTTATACTTGCAAAAGGCTTTCGACATCGTTAACCACAACCATCTCTTACAAAAACTAGAGTAAATGGGAATTAGAGGATCACCAAATCAATTATTGAACTCCTACCTACGCGGACGAGTGCAACGTGTTGATTTAGATGGCTATTCCAGCAAGTAGGAGATTGTTCATTGTGGTGTTCCTCAAGGAACGTTTTGGGCCCTATTCTCTTCTTGGTGTATATTAATGACCTGCTTGATCAAATGGAACCCTGATTGCCTTTGCGAACGATACAGCTGCTTTTTACGAAGACACTAGCTGGATTGGATTGAAAGAGAAGGTGGAACAAGATCTTAGAAAAATTTTTGATTACCTGGATAATAATCTCTTATCACTAAATATAGAAAAAAACAAATATATATCATTCTCTTGCCAAGCAGACACCCTCTTTACATTCCAAGAGTTATTAGTCAAATCAAGCAGTGATGTTCGTAATATACAATAAAGTAGGGAAATAAACTCTCTAGGAGTCATTATTGATGAACATTTGAGATGGGATAAACATATTCTATATGTTGTCCGGAAATTGAGGTATACGTTAGGCCAAATTAAATTACTATCGGAATTCCTCGAACGTGACCTCCTGAAAATAATATATTACGCATTAGTAGAGAGTCACATATATTATGGTCTAACCTGTTGGGGATCAGCAAAGGTTGTTCACCTGTATCCGCTAGAGGTCATTGAAAAAATTGAACCGAATTTTCAACAAACCACTGGACCATTCCTCTGTCAAACTTTTTGAAGAAAGTAAAGTGAACTCTATTTCTATAAGGTAGGGCGAAAATCATTCAAAGAGAAAGGAAGTGTAACTAAGAATACCCATCAATATAATACCAGAAAAAAGATGACTGGGTAGTTCCTAAAATAAAATTGAAAGTTACCCAAAGATCGCTCGATTACATCCTTCCTAAGGTTTCTAATGCAATACCCAACTATATTAAAAGTGTCAAAACCGAACAAAAATTTAAAAATGAACTTAATCTATATATATTAAACGACCCAAATTGTGATACCTTTAAAGGACTATTATAAATACTTAAACATTATAAATTATCTATTGATTACTGTTAATTTAACTTTACTTGTGATGCTATTGTTTTCGTACTATTTATATAATATTATTATTGCTGTTCACAAGTATTGTATATTATAATTGATATTGTGTTTTTTAATATTTTTCTTTTATTATTTTAATTATACTTTAAATGCGCTATTTTAAATTGTATATCCAGGCACAAGATTATATCTTCTGTGGATTCTTGTTTATTGATGTGGAAATTGTGTATTTTTACATGAATAAACTTATTATTATTATTATTATTATATGTCGAGTTTAAGAAAATTCCTAATAAATTTAGAGTAATATTCATTATCAACTTTATACGTACATATATAAAAAGATATAAATTTTCAAGCTAGAAACCTCTTTTCATCAAATGTTTCATATGAATAATGGACTATATACAAAAAGAGTTATTTATCATTCTGTCTACAAAATGTAAATGTAACGTCTACATTGATCTTTACATTAAACAAAGGTAAATTTTATATCTCATTCTTTATTTCATTTCATTTTCATTGTTATAAGTGAGGCATTTATATCTCTTCCTGCGTTAATACTTTATACAGTGTTATCCATTTAATTCAGTTAAAAAATCTTAATGTAACGGACCGGTATGTGTGTATACGTGAGTCTGATGGATCACCTTTTTTGAGCGTATGCTGAGAAAGTAATGGGCTGACAGTTTATCGCCTTTCTGCAGAAACTCTTATTTTTTATTATAATATGTAATACTATAGCTTATTAATAAAAAATATTCACTTCCTTTATCAAAACTTATACAGATAGTATGAATTCTTTTTTAGTACTTTACCTCAGTGTGAAATTCAGCAGGTTGAAATACAAGTAAAAGATTGCTCGGAGAAGGCCAAAATAGGTACTTTTAACCGAGCAACATTATAGCATTATAGAGGATTCGTGATTCAGTCATTAGGAAGACCAATCAGATTTATTCAAATATTTTTGAATAGATAAAATAGAGTACTGCTCTCCGAAAGATAATTATAGAGTTAAGTGCATGCCTTATCCTCGTTATCCTGATAAGGTTTGCAGTAAAATTTGGAGGTCTAAATATGTTAGAACCAGTGAAGGCAATGGCTTGTGTGCTTGTGGTGATGGTACTTAAAGTCCAATCGAAAGGAGTGTAAATTATTATGTTATTATTATTATTATCAAGTTAGAACGAGATGCCTCAAAAAGACATCGATAATCTCATTTTGTCGATGCCCAGACGTCTACAGGAGTGTATACAGCAAAGGGGTTACCAAACACGTTTTTAATTTTTTTTAGATTGTTTGTCAATAAAATTTCTTGAAAATGTCATTTCATTTCATTCCTGATTTAAGGTTACCGTATTGGCAAAAAATCAAGGTAAATAAATAAATCCTTCTGGGTGTAACATTTCTAATGTCATTGAGTATATTTATCATAAGAAACACTCACAGTCATACTTAACATTCTAAATTCCATAAATTTGCGATATTCTATTCCACTGGTTGATAGACACCGCTGTCTCTGAAACTCATTCCAATATTGAATTAAATCGTTGCCTAATATTAGCTAACAAAACTTGTAAATTTAACTATGGAGAAGCCAATAATATGACAACACCCCTCAAAATTAATTTAAATTAATTATATACTAAATACAAAGTGCCAAATATAATTTTTAAATAAATAAACAAAACAAATAAATATAAATATTTGGAGATTTATTTATAGATGGAATTATTCACAACTTTGCGTGAAAAAAAAGAAAGAGAAAGAATGTATGATATTATTTTAGATAGTGTTAATTATATTAATACTTCAATTTATTATTATTATTATATTGCAACTCCCCCATACACCGGTTAAAACGTCCACCTTTTGTTTACCTTAGTATATAAGTTGCAATTGCGAATAATAAAAAGCATATATTATCACCTGATGAAGCCACTATGTGGCAAAATAACATTATAGAACAGTAATTAAGATATTCTAAAATTGTGTACTACATCAATTATTAATGAATCACCCTTCGTGTATGTATATCTTGCTTACAATAAGATTGTAAAAATTATTTTGCCAGAAAATAGTTAATTTGATAAATAGTATACAAATATGAGTCTTTAAGGACTGTCAAATGCATTCATCAAATTTATATTGTTTAATATAAACTCAATTGAAGTGTAGCTGCTCTTTGTTCTTATGAGCAGAAAAATAAATGTGAATTTTAGCGGTATTTTATTCTACAAATACATTTGCGCGTATTTGCGGGTTCTGTATTCTCCCGGGTTAATTTGCAAAATTCCACGCCACAACTCTTGTAAACAACAGACCTTCAATCTATACGTAACTTCCAGTTCCTACATATTCATGAAATTAATACTGCTCTACAAAGTACCTCACATTACTCAGCACAAGGGTTGTTACGAGGGTGTATGAGCGCAATCAACACCGATGCTGGTAAATAAAATTCACGCAAAACACGTTTATTATAAAGACGTAATTAATCCTAGGACCCCGTAGGACCCCGTTAAATGTTAAAGAACGGTGCTTTTATATATAACTTAATAAAGTGCTTATTTAGCACAAAATTTTGGATTAATTTTATTAATGATAAATAATCACCAATTGTTATTTGATAGATTATTATATTTTTAATTACCTGATAAAGCCATGTTGCCGGCATTTTATCGTGAATGTCGGTTAACATACTTATTTTATCAAAACCATTTCATTTCTATTTTGCTTCACAAGTTCATTTTCGAAATGAGTATATTGCAAAATCACCTATTGCACATCATAATAGTAATTAAGGTACCAAGGGCGTTAGAAAGAAAGTAATTCCCACTGGCGACAGTGTACATTCCGAGAGCTGAAGGCGAAGGTCATTATTTCCTACACGCCCTCTGGTGCCTTCAACATTTTATGTCCCCGGAAATATAATGTAATATTATATTCTATTTTAATATTATGTATACAATTAATAAATCAATAAGAAAATCAATCAATCAATGTGGTCGAGGCTGTTATTGATTGGCATATTTCAATTTCAATTCAGAAATATAAGTTCACGTTGAGTAAGAATGGCTGCTTTACCAGATACAATAGGTATCAGTTTAGGTTTAGGTTTATTAGACTTTAGCTTCCTTTCAAAAAACAGATATAAATGAACATACAAAAATATTATAAAAACATACAAACATTTTGGATCGATAAAGCTGGGCGGAGTTCATGCAGCTACGATGATACTCCACTCTAACCCTTGTTTTTGGTAGGCAGTGAGAGTCCCTCTCTAGTTCTGTTTACCATAATTATTATAATATGGCATTATTTTACATCTTTTTAGAGATGGGATTGTAACTGTCAAACATGACAGTTTATATTTAAGCAAAAGCGGAAAAGGATGACGTTACTGCCAAAGAAATCTTCACCAGTGTATAAGAAGGAATACATTTCTTTAATAAATTGGGGAAGATACATAAAATAGGAGTAAAAGTAGTTTTGCCAACGGAAGTGCTGGCATATTTTCAAGAGATATTACTGACGTTTGCGCCGAACTCAATGTGGACCAAATTTTCAATCATAGGAGGACATAAATACATTTGTAAGGAATCTCTTTTCCGTTTTCAAGAATCTTATAATTTCGGCAATAAATGAAGCAGCGCGTACCGTCATGACCATGGATGGGTTAATCCGGGGTAAACCAGGATTACCGATGTCTTAGTTCGCAAATCTCGAAGATATGTGTAGTCATATCATTAAACCACGATCGCAATGGCTTTCCATGTGTCATTACAAATAAAATGATACCTAACACCAAGTAGGCACCGTTAAAAGCAACTATATTACATATATATATACAGGGTGAGTTTTTTAAATGGAGAAAGAAGTGTAGATTTACGAGACGAATATAATTCCACTTTCAAAGTTTTCAAAAAAGTCAAGGGTAACTAGATATTTTGAAAAAAGTAAAAAGTGTAATTTTTTTCAAATTAATATATCTCGGTTATTATAACAGATAGAAAAAAACTGTAATGGACAAAGTTTTAGATAATTTTATGCAGATTAATAAAAATTAATCAGAGAATTTTTATCCCCATTATTTTCCGAGATATGACGCAAACTTACATTTTTTTAAATGGAAACCATAGTTGGCTGTGACCTCATTCAAAAAGTAATTTTTTTCTCTTTAATCTAATATGGCATACGACATAGTTATTTCTAAAAATGAGTGAGTTATAGTCATTTTAAATTTTATTATAAATAAAAAATGGATAGCCATGAAAAAGATGAAAGTAAAACAATTGCAGTTGTTTATAATATTAGCAATATTGTAATTATTAGTTTTACAGAGATAAATCAAAATGAAACAACTGCATAAAGTAATTCTGTAATTATCAATATATCAATGGGAGAGAAATTTTAATATTAAAAAAATATGGTCAGAGTCCACTATTAATACTATTATGACATAAATTATATCTTTTTAAAATTGAATTTATCGCTTTTTGACTATTCTCATGTAAATTGAATTAAATGTTTCAATAACAACTAGTTTATGATCCTCCACAGATTGATATGATTTTTCATATACTTTGTTTTTTACATAACCCCACAGAAAAAATTCTAAAACTCGCAGATCGGGAGATCTAGGTGGCCCTGGGATTGGTTTATTTCTTCTCACTTATGAGTTAGGAAAAGCACCATTTAAATAATTTGTAAAGCCAATATGTTATTAGGTAGAGCACCGTCATATTCGAACCATTTTAATCTTGCTTGTAATGATAAATTTAAACAATCGAGCGTATCTTCAAATGTTTTCTGAAGAAAATGAAAGTAATCAGTTTCACTTAGTAAGCTTTCAAAAATATATGGACCGAGAATTATTAATCCAAACACACCATGGATTAAACCCAAATTTAATTTGTAGTTTTCTCTGTGAAACTTCTCGTGGATTCTCTTAAGTTCATCTATGTTCATTGTGGCGATTAAAAATACCACAATTAGTGAATCGCGATTTATCTGTTCATAATATTTTTGTAAGAAACGTATTATCCTCTTGATAAATGGGTTTATACCACATACAGAAGGCCATTTGTTAATTACAAAATTTTATTCTTATGCTGGTTTTTCAGTTTTATTTAACTTTGTAGAACTAATCATTACAATATTTCTATTATTATAAACAACTGCAATTGTTTTACATTCATCTTTGTCATGGCTACCCCTTTTTTTATTTATAATAAAATTTAAAATGACTATAACTCACTTATTTTTTGAAATGACTATGTCGTATGTCATATTGGATTAAAGAGAAAAAAAATTCCTTTTGAATGAGGCCATAGCCAACTATGGTTTCCATTTTAAAAAATGTAAGTTTGCATCATATCTCGGAAAATAATAGCGATAAAAATTTTCTGATTATTTTTTATTAATCTACATAAAATTATCTATAACTTTGTACTTTACAGATTTTTTCTATCTGTTATAATAACCGAGATATATTGATTTGAAAAAATTGACACTTTTTACTTTTTTCAAAATATCTAGTTACCCTTGACTTTTTTGAAAACTTTGAAATTGGAATTTTATTCCTCTCATTAATCTACACTTCTTTCCCCATTTAACCGTTTCTCTATTTCTTATAGTTTCCGAGATCCCCATAGAGAACATCGAAAAAAACTCACCCTGTATATATATATATATATAAGAGTTGATATTTTACTACGTCCGTTACCGTTGGGATATTATCAACATGGGAACGTTTATGAAGAACATCTTCCACCTGGCATGACCAAAGGCATTGAAGACGAATAAACAAGAAACTCGCCACAGCAAGAATTATATTCTTATTAGAATGTAGACGTCTTGGTTAAACCCCCGAATTTATTCGGAATTCAATTCAATTTGATCGTTTCCCAGAGGCTTTACATCATAATAGTTTAAAGAAAATTCAAGACGTCAAACTTAGAGCTCTGAGGATGCATAAATGTTTTATGCGAAACGTCAGCTTGTATATATATATATATATATATATATATATATATATATATATATATAACAATATAGTGGACTAGAGCACAACCACCATCGTGTATTCTTTGCTCCCTACACCCTATCACACTACATTGGACTTTTTCACCCGAAGAATTGATATTTTACTACGTCCGTTACCGTTGGGATGTTATTATCAACATGGGAACGTTTATGAAGAAGAAGTTTTATTAATCACTATAAGTACTTAATTATATTAAAAATAAGGTATACACTTACATCAAATGCACAATTTATCCACAATGAACAGAAGTATAAAATTAATTATTATGTGTAGACGACATAAAATTATTAAATATTAGAACAATTAGTCTACACTAAGACTACAAAACAAATTACTCCTTGAAACAACTACTTCTCTGGCTAATACGACAGATATTAAATGACACAAAAGTAGTTTACGTGTTACAAATAGTACAGACGGTTTAGAAGTGAATTTAACATAAAAATTTATGAACAAAATTGAATTTAGACTGATTTCATTAAATTAAATTAGCAAAGGTAGTTAAATAATCTAGCAATCAAGTTTATAATCATCTGCAGGCACGTGTTTCGATCTTTCGATCTCTTCAGTAATGCTATATTATAAAATTGATTTAACTTAACCTCCATTTTTCCTGTCGCCACATGGTCGCTCAAGATGTAAGAGACACTTTTAATTGTTTTACTAGCTCTGAAGATGTATGTGTTTTATGCAAAACGCCAGTCGTATATAAAAATATAACGGATTAGAGTACAAACCAACATCGTTCTATTCACTGCTACCTACAACTCTATAAAATAATTATGGGCTTTTCACCCATTAACTTCATATATATTATAATGTGACGCCATGACACAAGATTTTGTAAAATTATAAGACTGCATCAGTATCGAAACTATCAGCATATAATATAATAGTTATATATTATTTTAAATTAAAGGTTTACGCAGACATAATATCGCGCAAAGACTAAACAATACCTTGTTAAATCCAAGCAACCAATAAATATTGAACTCTATTGAAAAACTTATGAATAGTATGAAAATAATCGTCAGAAATCCATAGAAGCAAATTAAACTTACAAATTAGTTTCAAGATTTATTTTTTATTTATTTATTTTACAACATTTATCATCATTTTATAATAATAATAACTATATTACTATATACTCTACTAAGTACATGCATGTGTTACATTATCTCTATATTAAAAAATGTAATATCATAAAATATTAACAAATACCAATACTATGAAAATAATACAAAAAATTCAATTAGAATTTAATAATTTTTTATTAATATTAATAAAACAAACTATAATTTAGTTGCCTTAGTTTCCTTTTAAATGAAATAGGTGACATAGTAAATAGAAAATAAGGATAATTATATAACAAAATATTTTCAAATTTATATATACGAGATATAATACAATTAGTACTATACTAAGTGGAATAAAACGATTCCTTACATGTAATTTGTTTTCTAGTGCGCCTGTTTTTTACTGGAACTGCCAATTTAATTGATGCAACTAGATCGATTAAATTAAATAATACTGACACTAATTTATTTAAAAAACACATTATCCTTATATTCATTAATGAATTTAAATTTAAAGAATTAGAAATTAACACTAAATCAATATTTTCTCTTGTGATTCCCATTTTAAATGCACAAATTCTGAGAAGTTTGCGTTGAATTTTTTCAATGCTGTCTATATATATTCGATACTGCGAAAACCATATTGTAGATCCATAATCTAGTACTGTTCTCACTAATGAACAATACAATAATATCTTTCATCGAAAAAAATTCTTTAGAATATCTTAGGACGAAAATTAAAATTATTTACGCTTTCTTTATTCGAGTGAGAGAGAGTGTCGTGAGTGTCGTTTGTGCTTGCAGAATTAGCCGTTATTTTGCAAAATATCATTGTTATTTATTTTCAAGAATTGGTAGTTGGATTATTAAAAGTAAGGTGATTTCGTGTGCATAACAATATTTTAAATATTTTACACGTATCTCTTTGTATTAATAAACACCGTAGTGTATTCATCATTGCATTCGGTGAGATATACTCGACCTTGTCGTAAAAAAAACACTTAAAAATCTCGCATAAAACTAAAACGATTTTAATTTAAACTGATCTGTTTAATATTAATATATGCAACTCAATTTACTGTTAGCCTATTGTTTCATCTTTTGAACCCTACCGTGGCCAACTCTTCCCTTGTTTGTTTTATGTTTGTAAGTCACCACGATCGGTCGCGTGGTGTGAAGCGAGTGTCCTTTGTGAACCCCCATTACCAATTATATTATCCTTATATTAGATTAATATATACTAAATTATTAGTAATTTTATAATGCCAAGTTATTGCGGTATTTGCGACAAGAGTGTTACACCCAATACGCCTTCAATTAAATGTCAAAAAATGCGTAAAATACATACATATAAAATGTACGAACTTAAATGATATAGAACTATCATACATTATAAATACTAAATCTAACTGGTTTTGTCATATTTGCGAACCTACTAATGCGACGGAAGCTGAGTCTGATAACACTCCTATAACATTGTCAACAATCAATACAATGTTTTCTAATAAACTTGATCAAATAAATAACAACTTAATAAGCTTAATATCAGACCTAAAGATCGCAATAGAGAAAAGATTTGAAGATATTGAAAGCCGCCTGACAAAACTAGAAAAAAAGCAATTAAATGATCAATCCATCGGGGCAGCTGAATGTAACAGCGCTCTGTTTGAAGATATACTTTCCGAAATTGATGATAGGAATCAGCGTAAGTCCAACGTTCTTTTGTTTAACGTGAAAGAAGCTTTGGGAGAAACAATAGATCAAAAAATTAAACATGATATGGCAGCAATTAATGAAATACTAGTTCCCTTGGGCATCGATGTTAAGCCAATTAAAGCTATCCGTATAGGAATATCAAAAACTAATAAACCAAGGCCTCTGAAAATTTCCTGTTCTGACGAAAATACTGCCAAGAGAGTACTCCAAACAAATAGACATAACAATATCCGATCTAATCATTTTAAAGCCGATTTAACCGTTAAGCAGAGACAATATTCAAAAGACGTTTATCAGGAGTTGCAGAAGAAAAGGGATCAAGGTGACGCAGGTTGGGAAATTAAATATCGCAACAATATGCCGTATTTGTCCAAATCACGCTATGACAATACTTCAAAAAACGCCCAAGCCTTTACTACAAAAATGTAGGCGGTATGAAAACAAAAATTAAGGAGATTATGCTGAATATTAATTGTTGCTTATATGACATAGTTATACTGACAGAAAGCTGGCTGAATAATGAAATAAAGGATAATGAACTAGCATGGAATAATTATAATATTTATAGATGTGATCGTAGTGTTAATACTAGTAGTAAAATGGAAGGAGGTGGTGTTCTTATAGCCATTAACAAAATATTTAAATCGTGTAGTGTTGCCATTGAAAATAATGAGATTGAACAAATATTTGTATCTGTTGCTTTAGGTGATACTAAATTTTTAATCGGTGGGGTTTATATTCCACCAGCATCTGAGGTTATTAAATATCAGCAACATTGTATAACAGTTGAACAATTATGCACCAAATTTAACGAGCATTACTTTATAATATGTGGTGATTACAATTTGCCCAATATAGATTGGGAATGCGAACAGGGTTATCGTACACTATCGAGCCAAGCCCAAACAGTAGTGGAAACATTTGAATTTCTGAATTTAAGTCAAATTTTAAAGATTCCTAACAAAAACGATGTATTTTTAGACTTAATATTCACTCATGTACCATCTTTAAATATACACGAAGCGACTGATCCAATATCAAATGTCAGTAAACATCATATTGCTTATAGTTTTGATATAGAAAATATTGCACCATTTAAGTCACTAGATACGGAGGAAAGGATTTACATGTACTGCCATGGAAATTATGCCGATCTCAATATTTTTTATTCTTTAGTTGACTGGGACTGTGTAATAAATAATGATAATTTTAATGCGAGTGTAGACAATTTTTATGCAGTATTGAAAAATGGGATTGATTCCTACATTCCATCGAAAATAGTAAAAAATAGAAATTCTAAATACCCACGATGGTTCAATGATGATTTAATTTCTTGTATTCGCAGAAAAAGGCAAGCGCATATGATCTATAAACAAACACTTAAATATGACGACTACTCAGTTTTTAATCGTTTACGTGCAGAGTGTAAACTCCTAAATAAAACCTTGTACACTAGGTATATAAAAAACGTCGGGTGTTCCATAAAGAATAACCCCAAATATTTTTGGAGCTATGTAAAGGATATGCGGAAAGAGAAGGGAATCCCTGCTACAATGAAATTTGAAGATAGAAGATCTAGTATGGGCGAAGAAATAGTCGACATGTTTGCTGAATATTTCTCATCAGTTTATATTAACGACCCCGGAAGTGATCCATCCGACAACAACGACACTGTAAAAGATACAATACATAATACTGGAATTGTTATATCCTTGGATGAAGTATTTGACGCCCTATCTCAATTAAGTGATTCTTGCTCCGTAGGACCTGATAATATTCCAAGCATCTTATTAAAGAACTGCGTATGCACACTAGTAAAACCTATTTTTAAACTATTTTCAACATCACTAAATATAGGGATTTTTCCTGATAAATGGAAATCCAGTTACTTGGTGCCTATATATAAGTCTGGTGCGCGTGATAAGGTCGAGAACTACCGAGGCATATGTATTCAATCCGTCTTGCCAAAACTTCTAGATAATATTGTTGCTACCAGAATTGCAAGAATGTATAATAAGACAATCTCGCCGAAACAGCATGGTTTCATGCCTGGAAGGTCGACACTAACAAATCTAATGGAGTACCAAACATTCTTATCGAACGCCTTACAAAATCATTGTCAAATTGATAGTGTTTACACTGATTTTTCTAAAGCGTTCGATCGCGTTAATCACAAAATTCTTTTGTCAAAGCTTCGTCGGACCGGTTTGAATGCTGTTTTGGTTCGGTGGTTCTCGTCGTTTTTACAAAATCGCATTCAGTATGTGCGTATCAACAACTTTATATCAAAAGAAATAAATGTATCTTCAGCCGTACCTCAAGGGTCATATAGTGGACCGATCTTGTTTTCTTTATTTATTAACGATATCGGGGAACACATAAATAATTGTGATTTTTTATTATTTGCGGATGATCTGAAATTGTTCAGAATCATAAATAACATAAACGACTGTTCAAAAGTACAATCCGACCTTATTAGTATAACAGATTGGTGTAAACGTAATAAACTTTTCCTCAATTTAAGTAAATGCTCTGTTATATCTTTTGTAAGGAGCAAAAATTGTATAATAAATAAATATGCTCTTAATAATTATGAATTACAACGCGTTGATTCAATTAAAGATCTCGGCGTTATTTTTGATTCTAAGTTATATTTCAGGAACCATATTGACTATATATGTAAAAAAAGTAGACAGCTGTGGGGTTTTGTTTGGCGATTATCTTCACCTCTGGGTGTATCATCCTTACGAACATTGTTTTGTTTATTAATTCGTTCTATTCTTGAGTATGCATCTCCTATTTGGAACCCCTACTTAAAAAGAGATATCGATGAGATAGAGCGTATCCAGAATAAGTTTTTAAGATGTGCTGTGATTATAATACAATATTAAATGCATTAAACTTGTGCACATTACAAAAAAGAAGAGTAATTAATGATCTACTTTTTTTACATAAATTAATCAATAACTCTATTGACTCAATACAACTTTTGTCAAAGATTAATTTTTATGTACCTCCCACTCCACTACTCACACGACACAGGCCGCTATTTAAATTAAATACTTATTCCTCAAATATTGCCATGAATAATGTAATCAGTAGATTAATGCTTACAGCTAACTTATTTTGTCATTGTCATTGGTTTGAATTATTTAATTCTCAAAACCATATTTTTAAAAGAAATCTACATTTTTATTTAGATATAAATGTTCTTTAAGCGATACTTTTGTTCTTTCCAATTCTGTTTTCTTTTTGCATTGAATTAACAATTGATTTAATTTTTATTTGTAATCATTCTTTAGGCTAAGCAGTAGTATATACATATATTTTACCTTTCTCACTTATATACTTAATGTATTTTGTATTTATTATATTGTAAAGTGGAGTATTCCGTAAAATAAAATATTATTATTATTATTATTATTATATATGTAATATGTAAAGAAAAATTTAATTTATAATCCAAAATGATTCCCAAATCTTTAATTTCAAACACTCTGGTCAAATTGTGCTTTTATTTATTGAATATGGATATTCTTTTATTACACGTTGTTTATTGAAAGATATTATATTGCATTTATTTAAATTAAGTAATAATTTATTAACAATACACCAATCGTATAAGTTGTCTAGATCAGTTTGAATTGCAGAGTGGTATTATCCCAAACTATACGAGAAATCTCATCATCTAATTTGTTGATTTTATCCCCAAATTTCTTTGTTCAGGAACCCAGACATAGGAACAATATGAAGATGTGGTTAAATTGGATAATGTTAATAAAGAATTAAAAATAAAAATCAACCAATCATTATTAAAAACATTAAACGGAACGCTATAGAAAGAGACTGAAGACAATTGACACTTTGAACATAAACAAATTTGAATGTTCTCATTTCTAGACCTTTCGATAACATCACACATCATTCTACTTAGAAATTTGTAATTCTACAACCCATATTCAGATATGTCATACTTTTCGAATCGAATGCAGTGCATTTTATCACATGGTTCTTTTTCTAATGTGTTACCAATAGTACAAAAGCTTATTCTGGGGGCATTGCATTTTTTTAAATTTATTAATAATCTACCTAGTGCAATTAGAGGTGTTTATGCAGTGATGTGGTATTAAACGTAGATAATACTACGATTAAAAATAGGTACGAATGTGAATAAAGTCTTACATAGTGGACATAGAGTTCCCAGCAATGTGAGCAAGCTCTTGTAGAATTATATATACAAGGTGGCCCAAAAGTAATATCATAGTTTGAATTGGCTGCCATTTTGTTATACATGAAAAACAAGTGCTATCTTTTCATCCAAAGTTTATTGGAAAGTGTTTTATTGGTTACATTACTTGGAAAAAATTATATCGCTCAAATGGCCACCTCTCGAATTGATCCATAATTGTGCTCGTTTTACCGCATTTTGAATTGCTGCTCACAAAACATCACGCTCTAAATTAGCGATTTCTTCTTCAATGTTAGCTTTCAAATCTTGCAAGCTTCATGGTTTGTTGCGCGAGATTTTAAAAAGCCCCAAAGGAAGAAGTCTGGTGCTGTTAGATCTGGCGATCTGGACGGCCAGTTCAAATCTCCAAAATGGGAGATCACTCGACCTGGACATTGGTGTTTCAAAATCTTCATATTTACGAGCTGTATAAGCGGTTGCTCCGTCATGTTGAAACCAACAATGATCGAGATCCAATGCAGCAACTTCTTACCATCTCGCTGTAACGCCCGCCATTTACGGATACGGCGGCGTCAACGACGTATTCAAAAAAATAAGGACAAATTACGTTTTCACTGCAAATACCGCACCAAACAGTCACTTTGAGGGGATGCAATGGATCTTCTTGCATTACATGTGAATTCTCTGTGTCCCAGAAACGCAAATTTTGTTTGTTAACATAACCACTTAAGAGGAACTGGGCTTTATCGCTCATTGCGATTTTTAATACGAAGTCATCCTCTTCTTGGAATAACTCTTGTTCAACAGAGTTTGTCTGTAAGTTAACCTTGTTCGACGGTCAGCAGGCAGCAATTCGTGAACATTTTGCACTCTGTGGGGGAACATTTTCCAATCTATCACAAAAATCGGTGCAACAAACGTCTGCTGATACGTAATTGTGTGCATCGTCGTCTTGTTGATGCTTGTGGATTCTTTCTGACGTCGTTGGCAACAACAGCTATGTTCTTGTTCAAACGCGCACTATGAGGCCGGTCACTTCTTGCGACAACTGTAGTGGACCCTATTTCCACCAGGCGCTCAGACAAACGTTTAATTGTTCGAGCACACGGAACATGACGACAGGGAAAACGACGACGAAAATCACGTTGCATTAAAACAACAGACTTTAAATTTGTCATAAAAGCAGAAACTGTAAATCCACGATCTTGGGGTGTGTATAGCTCCATAGTTTGTTAACAACTAATTCATTATATATCTATTTAAGATTAATTTTAAATTGAATAGCCTAAATATATAATTCGGTTTTATATGAAATATACAAATTGGAAAAGAGTATTACTAGAGTATTCAAACATTATTATGCTAGCAGAAAAGCGAAAATAAACCCTTTCTTTCTCAACAAAATCGTAAGTATGACACTTCTAATTATTGTAGCATAATAGACTTTTAACAAGGTTAACTATAGCAATATTTATGGACAGTGTAAATTAAATGTGTCTAATATTATATTATTATTTCTGTTAAAAAAGTTTTATACTGTAATGTTTTTAAGCATTAATCATTCTAAATAAGTAATTAACGATAAATATAATCCAAGTTCACAAAAATAAATTTGGTAACAATCTCATGAATAGAACTTCGCGTAAAAAAGACGAAAACCAAGAACCAATTAGTGTGATTCCCTTTTAACTGCTTAATGCCGTCACGTACAGCAACTGTTAATGATGATCTCGTGGCCAGTTTAATAATTGACAAGTTATTTATAAAAAAAATTCGGAATTTCGAATTTTATCGCATTTAAACTATTTAGAATTTAATTAGTTTCATTCATTCTTCTATTATTTATTTATTTATTTATTTAATCATTTATTACCCAACAGCCGCGAAGGCCAGTTACAGGAAAAAATTAAAGAAAAACAAATCTATAATACAGTAATAATAAATGGTACAAATACAATTTATACATTTATAAATGGATATACATATATATACAAACATACATACATACATACACATACATATTAAGATACACACATACACATGCACTTACTTATTATATGTTATAAACTTATCCACGATATTAACATTTAATACTGCTGTATAAATCCGTTTTTAATTTTTGTCTTACAAATATTTAGGGTATAAAATGTATTGAAATTTTAGGGTTGATAATTTAGTTTTTTTACAAAAAAAATGTAGACAATATTCACTGCATGTGGATAAAGATTTGGCGTACAATTATATTTATAAGCAGATCATCTCTTATATGATTTTATAAATATTTTTTGAGACTGAATACACAGCTTTATGTAACTCTCCACCCATGAAAATTCTTTCATGAAAAGAGTTGAACAAAACATTTTTTTCTCAATGAGAATGTCCGTATATATATATATATATTGCTAGGGGTATAAGAGACCATCTATTGTATTTTAAGCACATTCATGAACCGATTACTCTCCGAGTTTATCGTCGATCAAACATGTATGGAATATTATTGGTATTTTTTCTAGTCAAGGATTCAAATTAATATGCATGGTTTGTGATTATTTTTTGAATACACACTTTTCCGGCCAGACAATCTGCATACTTTATTTGATGTTGCTTGGTTTATATACGATATATTGATTTTGCCTATTTTAATAGGTAAATTAGTGAGATCACCTGCAGTTTTATTGTTATTACAATAATTAGTCATAATATGAATTACATTAATGAAAATTATGATAATAATAAATAAATAATATAATAAATAACGATATTTTTATTAAGTAAATTAGCTGTAAATATACATAATAGAGAATATTTCAGAACACAACATTGAGCATTCAAGGTGTAAGCGAAGGATTTTAATTATAAAGAACATTACAATTCATACGGGTCGACAGCCATTATTAGTTATTTTTGTGTGCATTCATATTGGCGTAAATTATTTATTTGTTTATAATAAATCTGTAAAGCATAACTTCTAAATAAAATATAATGGCGACTTTTTTAAAATTAGTAAGCATAAATTATATAGAATTTCAACTTTTCACATTTATATTAAAATTTTTAAATTTTAATAAATTTATTTTGAAATATACATAATAGGCTATCATAAATGTTCCATAAGGAACAATTAAGCTAAATAAATCAAACATTTTAGTAGTTTTAAAGTACAAATTTAATATATTGCCGTTATCAATTATTTTCTTTCTAAATAAAACTATTTATAATAGCTGTTTAGTACAGATGTTTTTAGTTTTTGTATTTCCGTTGATTGTGTTCAACTTAAACAGAATTCCTGGAGTCTGACGACGTCAAAAATATCACCATTTGAGCGATTTTTACCAGGGTCAAGATGTTGTTTATCGAGATATCGGAATGTCCTTTCGCGAAATTGTCCGCCATATTAATCTCACAGCAATGACTGTAATGCGTGTGTGACAGGTATGGACAGAGGAAGGTAGAGGAGCAAGAAGAAGACCAATTGGTCTATTAAGGCGTACTACAGAACGTCAAGATCGACGCTTAAGACAAATAGCCCTGGGAGACCGTTTCGCTACTACGTGTCAAATTGATGATTAATGGTTTGAATGGTTTGGAGAAGAATGTAGGCCCTATATCGCCGCATTCAATCCTTTGGACTTCTTTTATACAGTCCAAGATCAGTGCTTCTTTTGACAGCGAGACACTGTCGCCAAAGGTTGTACTGGTACAGAGAACGGCAGCATTGGTAGGCAGAATGGCATGATGTCGTATTCAGCGATGAATCACTATTTTGTCTTGGCTAGATGGTGGCCGTAGAAGGGTACGACGCTACCGTGAAGAAAGACCTAATCTTAGGTTTGTTATTGAGAGGCATGTACACAGGACTGCTGGAGTAATGGTTTGGGGTCTATTGCTTATGGTAGTCGATCACCTTTTGTATTCATTCGAGAGAGTATGATAGCTGCGCGTTATATTGAAGACATCATACGACCGACTTTGTTGCCCATACTCCACAGGATCTAACACAGTTGGTCCATTAAATCCAAGTTGCTTGAAACGAGATGCCATAAGAAGACATCGACCATTTCATTTTGTCGCTGCCAAGACGCATACAGGATTGTATGCAATAAAGGAGTCGCCAAACACATTATTTATTATTTGACATTAATTCTGTTCTTGATACTTCATTTCCCATAATAATTAGTAATAAATGAGGATAATCTCATTTTATTTGGTAGTAAATTATATTAAAATTTTAAAACTTAATTTACTTATAACAATAAAACAACAACCCATTACCATTGCTGTGAAATCTGTGAAAGTACTTTAACTGTACATGCTGATCAAGCTGTCAAATTGGACGATATTATTAGAGCTACTTATAAATATTTCGTAGATAGTGTGTGGTTTGCTACTTTCACACCTTAATCTTAGTGATATAGTTTATGAGTCTCGTTTGATACTTGATTCACCAAATATAATCCAAATTTTTGTATACGCTTAATTTATAGCATTAAACCATAAATATTTGTTGATTGAATTCACAATTTATAGATATGAATTTTGCAGTGTTCAACAATAAATGTAAAACCTTCCCAACTGTGTTGTTCTTGTTCATTGTAAATTTGGATCTGGTTTGATTAAAGTGGTTCTGTTTACCTGACCTGAGGTTTTTTAATTTAAGTTCCTTGTTTCGTTTTATTTATTCTAAATAAAGCAATCGTGATGAGAGTGTATCATATGTATATTTCTGTTTTTGGTTAATACTATTTAGTACTAACTCCTGTTTGTGTATTTCTGTCCTCATAATTTTAATAGGAATTTGTGTGAATATCTGTCTATTTTATCGGATAGTTTGAATTTAACGAAAGTAGATGTAAGCTTTTTATCAAGACAGCTTTTAATAAAGTAAATGCATACTTTATGGAAACAGGTCGAGCATTAAGAATTCGATTTAAAGAGCACTTAACCCAAAGACATATATCGAATTTTGGGAGACATCTTTTTATACACAGTCATACATGCACAGATTCTAAAAACATAACACTACTGCATAGCACTAATAAGGGACTATACCTCAATCTTCTCGACACTTATGAAATCGACAAATTTAACCAATAATATTCACGTACAATAATTTAAAATACAACATTTCGTGATTCTACAACAATGAGTTTACTAAGAATGTAAAACAAATTACTTGTTGAAACAACTTGTTTTGTAGTCTTAGTAAGACTCATTGTTGTAGAATCACAAAATTTATTCTTATTTTTAAATTATTAGTTAATTTTCTACAAGGAACTGAAGGATTTTAATATATTATATTACACATATAATGTCTTAACGACTAATTCTTCCACTTTCTAAGCTCGTTCAGTTTCAAAATACTATTTATACAGACATAAACTCTTTCTATCTAAATTTACATCTTTTATTATTATCGCAGGTAACCACAAAAACACACTATTATACCGATAACTATAGTTTCATTTAATAATCAAATCTAATGATTACACGACTAGCGTACAATAATTTGTAGAAATATAGGGTCCGCCAATAAGGGCGCGTGAACTTTAAAATTGAATAAAACAAGTTGTGTATGAGGTAGAAACGAAATTTATTTTTCATTCGAAAGGGTATTCGACCCCATTAAGTATGGAAGATAAAATCGTTCAAATGACCACCGCGGCTCCGTTTGGTAGCCCGGATCCGGGAGGTCCAATTTTCGATTACTCTGAAGCACATATCGGCCTCAATTTGAGCGATGGCGTTGCGTATGTTGACTTTGAGGTCATCGGTGTTTAGAGGCTTGTTGGCGTAGACAAGCGACTTGAGATAGCCCCAGAGAAAAAAGTCTAAAGGCGTTAAATCGCACGATCTCGGTGGCCAGTTGATATCGCCTCCGCGCGAGATGACCATGTCCGGAAATCGCTCGTGCAGAATGTCCATTGTGGCATGGGCTGTGTAGCACGTGGCGCCGTCCTGCTGGAACCACATGTCGTCCGTGTCCATATCATCCAGTTTAGGCCAAAAGAAGTTGGTTATCATCGACCTGTAGCGCTCCCCATTGACGGTTATGGCCGCCCCAGCTTCGTTCTCGAAAAAGTACGGACCGATGATGCCGCCGGCCCAAAATCCACACCAAACAGTGACTTTCTGGGGATGCATTGCCACTTGGTGGACCTCGTGTGGGTTGTTCTCACTCCAAATGCGGCAATTTTGCTTGTTCACATACCCGTTCATCCAGAAATGAGCCTCGTCGCTGAAGATGATTTTTCGGCCAAAATTGGGGTCTGCTTCCAACTGCTCCAGAGCCCAGTCAGCGAACGCCCGACGCTGTCTGTGGTCGTTTATCTTGAGCTCCTGGGTCAATTGGATTTTGTACGGATACAGACCCAAATCCAGATGCAAAATTCTGCGAGTTGATGTCTCCGAAAGGCCAAGTTCCTGTGCACGACAAAAAATGGACTGCCTCGGGTTCTCGCGCACACTCTCACGGACAGCAGCGATATTTTCGTTCGATCGGGCGTTTCGTCGACGTGTCAGTGTTGGTTGGTTGTTTACTGAACCAGTCGACTCGAATTTGCCCACCAATCGACGGATAGTCGACTCTACTGGCCGATCATCGCGACCGTAAAATGGGCGAAGTGTGCGGAACGTTGCTCGAACTGATGACCCATTTTCGTAAAACAATTTAATAATTTGCACGTGCTGCTCGACACTCAAACTTGCCATGGTGATTTGGGGTTATATATTGAACAAATGACAGCAACTTTGACAGCTCTACCTCGAACAACATGGCCGCACCCTTCCGGCAAACTTCGCGCGTCCCTATTGGCGGACCCTTTATATTCCTTAAGTTACGTGTATATTATTGTTATAGTAAATTGTATTCAAAATATTAGCAATTTTTTTACAAATTTGTTTTTGTTAACTAAATGTACATATCGAACACAAAGTGTTCCTTATCAATAGTTAAATGAAAATTTAAAAAAATATAATATTAATTTTTTTCAAAAAACTTATTTAAATTTAATAATCTTTATTTTAAAATATGTTTTTTTGCTTACTATTAATGGACCATCTTGGTATTATTAATATAGAGCTATTCAGGAGAGATGGCGGTCGGGGTGACATGTCCGTCCGAAACAAGTAGTGTCCGTTGCAATTTTCCACCATAGGCGTGCGCGGCTAAATAAAATGAATGTCACAAATTTGTTATGTTTTCATATTAGTTATTTCATATTTCATTTATATTATTGTATTAGAATAAGTATTTTTGTATTAATATCCATTTTCACATTTGCTAAAACGTATGAAATAAATTCATTAAAAATATATTTTCTTTCAATTACCCTCCGTAATTTCAATGCTTGACTAAATGGCGCGCGCCTATGAAATAACCGGTAAGTAAGAGACGCCGTAAACTATTTCTTTCTCCTTCTACCGCTGGGTCTAAGACCGAGCTACGCAGGCCGCGTGTGTCTTTTCTAGATACGGCCGACGAAATCGTACGTCTTGGGAATATCCGCTCGGTTATCAGGTAGTAGAAAAGGATACCAATATTATTTGAATGTTCCGAACTTAGTTCGTAAACCGCCCTTACTCATGAATTGGTCTATATTTAATGTTATTCCCTATTGTTTCAAGCTATTTTTTATTTTAATTGAATTTTTTTAAATGAACTTATATTTAAAATGGTTCCTATACGTAAAATTATTTTGATTTAAAGTTTCAATAAATAGTGAGTGTGATAAAGTGCAGTTATTCTAAGTTCCTCAGTATTTCTTTATGAGTATATTTTACTTAACTTAAATTACGTAAATACACTATTGTAGTTTGTCATTGTGAATTAAAACTAACTGTAGCGCTGCTGTATTTATGGAGCTATAATTTTAGTTTGTTTATAAGATTATATTATATAATAATTAGAAAAAACACGAAAATATTTCGTAAAATCTACAACAAATGAGTCTTATTAAGACTACAAGAACAAACCACTTTTGAAACAAATACGTTCAAACCAGTGTTGCTTTGACAGCCTTGCTATTTTGTAACACGCAAATTACTTTTGTATTATTCAATGTCTGTCGAAGTATTAGCTAGAGAAATAGTTGTTTCAAAAGTGGTTTGTTCTTGTAGTCTTAATAAGACTCATTTGTTGTAGATTTTACGAAATATTTTCGTGTTTTTTCTAATTATTAGTTAATTTTCTACAACGTAAAGGACTTATATATTTTATTATCAGATTATATTATAGTTCCTGATGAAATTATATACAAAAATGTAATAAGTTTAAGCATGGATCATATAAAATAGTAATTAATATTAAAAGCAATTCAAATTGACAAAACAAATTTAGTAATAAACTCATGAAGAAAATTTCACAAAAATAAAACGCAAGCTTAAACCCGATTAGTGTGATTCCCATCTAACTGCTTAGCACCGTCACGTAAAGCAGCCGTTGAAATTTCCGATTCTTTCGTGACCAGTTTAGTAATTTAACATTTAATATTACGATCACTTTTGACAAGCTATTTATACAAAATTAAATTATTATGAATCTCAAATTTAAACGCATTTAAATAATTTTGAATGTAATAAGCTTCAATAATTCTGTCATTGCATGTTAGACAATGTATGGTCTTATTTAATTAATAGGCTTTTAATATTTATGTATCATTGAATATACGTTTTCAGTGTTATATTTTACAAATATAAAAGGTATATATTTTAAAGAACACTGAATAAAACACTTACGAAACTTAAGGCGTACACATTGTAATATATTTATATATTATAATAAATTATAGTGGTTAAAAACATAGTAAGTGTTTTATTCAGTGTTCATTATGAATAACCACATAGTAACGGTCGCAACCATCACTATGGGTATATATTTTATCAGAACTAATTAATTTTAAGTTTGATAATTTACAAAAATATTTCACAAAAGAGGTAAACAGTTTTCATTACACATGAATAATAGTTTAAGCTTTGGTTTATAATTATATTTATCAATAGACCTCTTATAAATATATTGACAGATTCAATGCTCAGCTTTATGTAACTCTTCACTCATTTGGAATTTTATTCAGAAAGGAGCTGAATAATATCTCTTTTTCTAAATGAAAATGCCCTTCCATATATTGACAGAGTTTCAAGAAGCCATCTACTATTAATTAATGCGCAACTACTTTCATGAGCAAATAATTATTCAAATTTAACTGTCAAGCATACATGGATTATTATTGGTATATTTGAGTGTAGGATTCAAGTTTATGTGGTTGGTTTGTTATTATTTTCTGAATACATATTTTTTTGGACAGGCAATATGTACTTTATTAATAATTAATTAGTAATAATTAAAAGTAATTTGGCGGGATTGTCTGCAGTTTTATTGCTAGTACAATAACTATGTTTGTCCAAGAATGCAATTAATGGAAATTATTGTAGCAATAAATTTAGTTTAAATAGGATATAAATACAGAGAGATAAGGGATACATTTTTTATATCTGTCTGTATACAGGGTGCTTATTAAACATACAAAAAAATTCAAAGGGTTATGTCTTGAACAATTCTAAGAATGTTGTGTCCTCTTGATGATTTTTAAAAACCGGCTTTCTTTCGAAGATGTAAGGCGAACAATGTTTTCAGCAATAACAACATTTCATTACTAAAAATTTTATGTACAGTTTCTATAATATCTATTGAAAATGAATACCTCTAGCTCTAATGACTTTAGATAACCCCGTAGGAAATAATCCAGGGGGGTTGGATCTAAGAAGCAGGCCATGAATAAGGTCTACTTCGAGCAATTTAGTGATCCGTATGTTGCTGTTAAAAACTAAAATGTACTGGTGCACCAGTACATTTTAGTATCTCGTGTAGATTTTTTGCAGCCCAGACATTTTTAGTATGAAAATACCTTACTAAATGAAAATTTGGTGGTGTGCATGGACCAGTTTATTTTTAAAAATATCATACAATTACAACAATTGTATGTGAAATTATAAAGTATAGACGGCGTAGGGGAATTGTAGCTTTGTTGAGGTAAGATTATCGTTATATACGCCATCAATCACCTCAATTAGCTACCAGATATAATGGTTTTGTCCATGAGCAATGTTTAAATGCCGAAGAAAATCATTGTCTAGGATTAAGTAGCTTTCATGTGCAGGCAAAAAATTGTATTTATATGTTATGTCTAGGCTGATATGAGCCGTAATTAATGAAAATTTTAATTGGTGATGAGTGTTGGCAAAGATTTGACCCATCGCCAAAATACTAAAATACCACCTAACTCTCGTATCTGCAAAAAATTATCCGAAAGTTATTGACGCGTACTGAAAATAATAGGCCTCAGCCTCAGCCTCAGCTGGTCGTTTATTAATTGCATATTTGTGCTATTTGTTGCTAAAAAAATATGATTGTTCAAACAAAGCTGTCTGCGGTTCGTCTATGTTAATCGACTCCTATTTCAATATTTGATTTTAGATTATTTTTTCAGAGAGATTGTTAATAAAAGTAATAATAATAATAATAATAATACATTTATTCATGCTAAAGACGGAAGTCAAATTTAAAGGTGTTATTGTATTGTATTTAGTCTTTATCTAACATGCATGTTATGAATAAATATATAATTGTACTATCAACTTAAGAAAAATATATACAAATAATTTTGACTACAGGCAGAGGGCGGCGTTCACTTTTACGGATGATCGTCTACTCGAATCCATATTTACATACCAAGCAAGAGAGGTTACTGACTAATTATACAAGTGTGACACAGTAAAAATATCAATAAATGAATAAAATACAACACACCACATTTAAATGGCAACGTACATCGAATAAATAAAATGTAGAAGATATCCTACAAATATAAAAAGCAAAATACCACCAGTGAAAATCATAAAAGTGCAGCATTATAATAAAAAAACATAATAAAAGTATTAATAAATATCTGAGTGGTGTAGAATTATCGATACTGATTTTTGAACATAATTGGTAGAGGGTAAAGACAGTACAGTACAGTAGTTTTATTGTTATTTCTGTACTAGTTTCGAACCATTGTAAGGTTCATCATCAGCAGAAAACTATAAATACAGAACAACAAGTAAGCGGTTTACAACGTGTCCACGTAAGTATGCAGCATATGGGGAACTTTTTTATTATTAATTTCTCAGAAAATTTTATTCTTTATAAAAGTTGGTGCTTCATCTTAAATATACAAAAAAAAAACAAAACAATTGATATACGGTCAACAAAAATTGAATTTCTTAGAAATTAACAACCTTAACGATATTGTTAATTAACTAAAAATCACTCCATGTGATTGTTTGTTTCCAAAAGGCCTATCAGAATAAACTCTGTTTTTAACCACTCCTATATAAAGTAATCAAGTGGATTTAGATCGGATCAGCGAGCAGGCCATGGAAATCTTGAATGGCGACCAATCCATTTCTCATTAAATTGTTTATTTAAATATTCAACTACGACACGGGCACTATGTGCCCCATTCTACATAAACCAAAGCACATGTCTTGTAACCAAAGGTAACATGTCAAATTAATTTTCCAATTCCATATTTAAAAATTCTAAATTTCTTTCTCAATTTAAACTCTGCCGAAATATGTAGGGCCCTATAATATTTCGATTTTCTATTGACCACCAACGAAATTTTTGTAATGAAACTACACCAAAAACTAACAAAATGGATCACAATCAAGTTGACGACCAAAACAAATTTTCAAGACATTCAATGTACTGAACTGAAATCGAAATATCCCGAAGAATACGCCTCTTTTAATGTAGGAGTACCACTGAAACAACTAGATGACTTGAAAAAGCCAGATACGTGGCCAGTAAACGTAAAAATAAATAATTTTTTATTGAGGATTCAAAGGAGAGCCAATTTCAATTAAAAGTGCTCTTTCTTAACGCGCAATCTATTAAAAATAAATTAAACGAATTTGAAGCACTAACTCATTACCAAAATTTTAGTTTAATAGCAATATGCGAACATTGGCTCTTCAAGGAAGAATGTATGGTCGCTAAAATAAATGATATGTCAGCTAGAGCCTTTTATTCACGAAACGAAAGCAATTATGGCGGAACGATTATTTATATTAAGAACAATATAGTTTCAAATGAATATAATGCTCTAACTGACAAAATTAGCATTGATAAACATTGTGAATTATCCATGGTGTATCTCCCTTATTTTAAAACAGCTTTGATTTGCTTACTACGTATGGACTGAAAATAACTGTAAATTTTAACACACGTAAGGAAAATTGTCTAGAGAATATATTCACAAATTGGCATGACTCAATAATAAAAATTGAATCCTATAACACAAGTATATCCGACCATATAGGTATAGTGTTATTGCTACGTATTAACCTCAGTATAAATAATACAGAGCTCACTTACAGACTGTTTATTTTGGAGAGTAAGATTGTATTCTATAATAGTATAGATCATGCAAATTGGAGTTTTGTTGAAAACTCAACTATATCAATAAATGAAAAATGGAACAGCCTCTATAATATGTTAACCGACACACTAAATAAGGCTTTTCCTCTAAAAAATCGCAGGAAAAACACCAGGGCGTGACACCGTATTCACTGGTTTAATTAAAATATTAGAAACATGCGCGAAACTCTGCATCTCATTAATGAAATTCAATCCATAAACCCCTCGATTAACCCTCAACAACTTTTAAAGGAATATAGATTTCAATACAAAAATGCTATAATATCAGCTAAACATCGAGCCTGTGATGAATTTATTAATAATTCTAGTAATAAATTGGGAGCTTTCTGGATACTTACAAACGACCTACGAAATACTTCAAAGAAAACAATAAACTGTGATCCATTTTGTGATACTTTTAAGACCTATTTTGCGAACATAGCAAAGGAACTCTTAAAAGACCTACCTACCGATCAGCCGTTAATTTTAGACACGTATATTAATTTTAATGCAAACATTTCGTTCTCAGTCAAAGAGATCACTCATAAAAAAGATTGCTGACATATATGATATAACTGTCGATGTTATAAAAGGTGTAAAGGATTTACTAATTCCACCTCTAACGAAGTTAATAAATGGCATTATCTGCACAGGCATCTTTCCAGACGCACTAAAGTGTCTTAAGATTATACCAATTCACAAAAAAGGGGATACCGGTGACGTAAACAACTATCGACCTATTTCACTACTCACTATAATTTCTAAAATCGTTGAAAAAATATTGAAAGATCAAATAGTTCGCTACTTTGATTGTAATCAACTTTGATTGTAATAAACTCATCAATATGGTTCTAGGTCTCAAATATCAACCACGGACGCAATTTTGTGTCAAATTGTTTTGAAGAAAAACTGTATTGTGCAGGGTCATTCCTTTACATGACAAAAGCTTTTGACTGCATACTACACGAATCATTATGTAATAAATTAAGCAAATACGGTTTCTGTTCAAATAGTCTAAATCTCTTATCTTCATATTTGACAAATATGGCGCAATCTGTCAAATATGATAACAAAACATCAAACACTTTGCCAATAACACATTGTGTTCCTCCGGGATCGATTCTAGGACCAGTGCTGTTTATAATATATATACGATATGCCTGATTATGTTAACTCTAACATAATCTTATTTGCAGATGATACCACTACGCTAAATATGGCTGACACACACGAGGGCGTTATTGATGGCTCTAGAAGTACCCTTAACCAAGTTTCAACTTGGTACAAATCAAACAGTCTAATCCTGAACGACACAAAAACCAAGCAAATCTTATTTACATTAAATAAAATAGAAAATACATCAGACACTACTGTCGAGTTCTTAGGAATTTATTTAGATTCCAAACTTAAATGGGACGTCCACGGGGAAAATTTAGCAAAACAACTATTAAAAAATATATATTGTTTACGTAGTGTGTCATACTACAAAAGTTCACACCAGATACCTTAAGGGTGGCATACTTTGCACTATGAGAATTGCAAATTAGGTATGGAATAATAATATGGGGACTCTCTGCATCACGCCATAGAATATTCTCCATTTAACGTAGAGCCCTAAGGCTGGAGTAAAATTTACAGAAGATTGTAAAAGTTATTTTATTGAATATAAAATCTTAACTGTACCTTCTATATAGATATATTGGAATGTCTCATTTATATAAAAAACATACACCTCTATCCAGACCATATGCATCATGACCACAATACAAGACACAAACATGATATAAATATCAAAATCGAATACGTCTTAAAACTGTGCATGCTGGAACAAACTACAACAGCATCAAATTATTTAATAAATTACCACCTTATATAACTTGTATGCCTTTAAAACAATTTAAACAAACGATTAAAGACTATCTCCTGTCGAAAGATTTTTTATTCATGCAAGAATTTTTAAATTGCGATTTTAAAATATAGTTTCTATAGAAATTTTTATATTTTATGTTCCTAAATTACATCTATAATCTTAACATTGAGCTTTGTAGGTTACAATTATAGGTTTTGACCTGTGAGTTTTAAATTAAGAGTGTTACGTTTTAAGCTTTTATATTTTTAATTCTAGATTCTAAGTTTTAATTTTAGTTACATACAACTACATACCTATAGGTTTTAAATTTTGATTGTTAGGTTTTAAGTTTTTATATTCTTAATCCTAGATTATAAGTTTAAATTGTAGTTACATAACATATACAATGAAGTTTTTTAGTGTGTTATCTCACGTATACTGGGTTAGTTGTCCAGCAGATCTTAACATGTTTTAGGTTATCTTATTTTATCTTATATGTTAATTTTATTACCTCTTAAACCTGTGTTGTCGTTAAATTATATAAGCGTACTCTTGGGGTTCTCCGTTATTAGTTTTAATTAAAACTACTGTATTTTCACTATATTGTATTTGGAATATTGACCTGTGTAAGCATATTGCTATTAGCACAAATAAAGAATTATTATTTGTAGTAAATGTAGCTTCATCTGTAAACAGAATTTTTTTAGGAAATGTTCTATAAATTTTATTTTACTTTGTACCATGAAGCAAAATTCAGAACGATTGTCGAAATCATGCTCTTTCAAAATTTGAACATATCTTGGTTAAACTTATCGCCGCTAGTACACATTATGTACTGTCGACTTTCCCAATCCTAAACTTCTGGCGAATTCTCCACATTTCTCACTGGTTTAGTACGTTATTTTTCAAAATGCAATTCAAATTTTCCGTCCCTTTAAAAATCTTGACACTTCTGAATAACTGATTTTCTTTTCTGGGTGCCTGCCGTTAAAAATTTCGTCTGCTTCTCTGCAAGTTTTATAGTTATCGCCACATATTAGCACCAATTCTGCTCTGTCTTGCAAAGTTAATCACTCTGTCATAATTTACGTCAAAACTAAGAATACATTATAAAATTTGCTTGAACAATGCAAAAGTTATAAAAATTGTTCATTATCTTACTAAAATGGCGTCTAATGTCATTTGATTTGTGTTTTTTGCATGTTTAAGATAAAGCATCAACTTTTATAAAGAATACAATTTTATGAGAAATTAATAACACAAAAGTTTTCCATATGTTGCATACTTACGTGGACACGTTATATTTAAAAAAATAAATTATTAGTTTATTACGTAGTTAACTATACATTGAGTAAAAGAAATAATATATATAATTATTATCTTAAATTTAAAAATTAATACAGTAAATTATGAGTTTAAAAAAGGTTGATGATATTTAGATGTATTAGATGATAATTATAAATGTAGTGATGTTTCATAAATGTTAAAACTTAAAAATTAGTTATAATAATTAATCAAATAAATAAACTTACACGTCTTAATCATTAAAAAGGAGCGTAAATAGTATCATTCTTCGCGAGAAAAAAATGAATCTAACGAAATATGAAGACTAAATGAAAATTCTGCAACAGACAATATTGAGAAATTAAAATGGATATACTGACTCGTTAGTTAACTTAATATATTTACCTGAAAAAATACAATATATAACTTTGTAAAGAGCACGAGAAACATATGTTGCGGCAGTCACTGCGTCTTAGTTTTATAAAACATCTACGTGTTTTATAAAACAATTAATAACCCAACCCAGGTACCAATATAGAATAACAATAAGATACTTACGTAAGAAAATTAAAATTCATAATTTAATTGTTGTAACAGCAGACAAAAATGCGGGACAAAATTATGGACAAAACTGATTAACCTCTCTCTAAATTTATTAACAAAACTAAAAATATTATCAAACTTACTAAACGAACTTTATTAAAATATTCCAGCATTCAAAACCCTAAACTCACCTTCATGCCAATGAATCCTAAACATTTCTTTCCACGCCTACATACACAAGCTATTTACTATACCCCTGACATCAACCGATTTTGCATACAATAACGGTTACAATTCTAGTCTCATTGATACAAAAAAAAGAAACTGTCAATTATTACCAAACTTAGTTCCTATCAACCAGATACTCTTTCCCCTCCTAAATACAGAAAATTTACTGAACACTCTAACCTACATAATAATATTAGAAATATTTTTAAACGATATGAACTCACTCCCACTTTCAAAACTAGCAACATCATTATAAATCTGCTTTCTAATTCAAATATATAAAGCACAGTACTACACGTTAAGATTATAAAAGTTAGGAGTATGTAATACAATAAAAAAATATTCAGAAAGTATAAGAGTATTCTTTATAATAAAATTTTATTTGAGCTAAACTGGTTTGCTATTATTAATGGTTATTTTGTGACCGAAATGTACCTATAGCTCAAATAAAAATTTGTAAAGAAAGTCAACACAACAACAAATTTCTAAATATTCGAAGTTTATCCGTATTTTTTTTTGTTTTACGGCCTTTTCTTATAAAAACTTGACGGATATTGTAAGGATTGGTTTTATTTACCTATTAAATTGGCCCCTTGGTGACTCTTGCAGACCATAATTCATCTCAACGGCGACTGAACCAAAACGCGCATGTACTGATCATCGCATCTCTCTCTTAGCCCCTCATGAAAGAACCTCCAGTTCTTCGTTGGCGTATAAAATTAAAGCGATATTTATTGACGAATTTATTCCACGTTTACATCCGAATTACATAATTATCCATAGGATTAAAAAAAAATATATATAAAGTCGCTTGATGCTAGACTTAGTGCTCTTGAACAAAACCATTTCATTTCCTGGAATTATACATGAAGCATATGCCATACATGAAATTGAAGCGAGATAGCTACGATCAAAGCGGCCAGTGATGTCTGGTGTAGATAAAGTGTCTATTTTACTGCGTATTCATTGGTTTTACCTATTATTGCATCAGAGTTTATTATAGTAAATGCGAAGTTATCTAATAATATATAATGTACAGTTTTTGAGATGTTTGTGCCTGTAGCGTGTTTAAAATCAACAAATTATCTTAAGTGGTTTCTAGTTCCATTAGTTTACTGCACGATTATCTGGCCAGCAGGTTGATGTCACTGATTTAGTTAAGGCCTTTGATAAGCTAGACCATGACTTGTTAATATCGCGGCTTGAAGATTGTGATTTGAGTGCTAACGTTATAAATGTGATTCGCTCCTATTTACAGAACCGGTACCAAATTGTTGAAATTAACGGCATTCAATCTAATATGTAATTAGCTACTAGTGATGTACACCAAGGTTCTAATTTGGGGCCTCTTCTATTCTTATTATTTTTTAATAGCGTATGATCTGAAATTAAATGTAAAACTTTATTATATGCCGATTATTTGAAAATTTTAAATATTATTACCACTGATTCTGATTGTATAGATTTGCAAAGAAGCTTAGATGCCATGGTAAACTGGTGTTATATGAACAAATTGAATATTAGTATTGGTAAATGTTCAGTAACATCTTATACACGAATGTTTAATGTAATAAAATATGATTACCTAAGGTCAACAGAAAAATTCAGTGGTGATTGAGTGTTATCTTGATTTTCATACGTAAATGTACCATACAAAAGGAGTTGAAAAAAATTGATGAAAATCTTGATTTTATATCATCTGACGATGATGAACCTAACCCATTTAGTGATTCTGAGAGTGATTTTGTATGTTCTGAATCCGAAACGGAATCGAACTTTTCAATCTACTCAAACGTAGAGAGAAAGAAGCAATAAATGCAAAATAATGAACAACAGAATAAAAATATGCAGCCTTACGATTCCGCTACTATACTTATCGACACATCAGATGATTCAGAGAAAAATGTTGATCCAGAAATCACAACTTCTGCCTGGGGCCCAGTAAAGGGTAACCAGAAAAAATTCTTCTTTCAATGCGGCACCTGGAGCGATTCCAGATGTAGCAGCTATGCTAGCAGATCGTAAACCAGGAGATTTCTTTGACGCTATTATCGATGACAGAATTATAGCATCGATTTGCGATCAAACCAATATTTATGCAACTCAGACTCTTGTGGCAAGTGACACGGAACCAAATTCTCGGTTACATAACTGGATTCCTAGAACAATGACAAAAATAAGAGGGTTCTGATATGTGACGGAACTAGTAAAAATTCCAAAAACTGCAGATTATTGGAGAAGTTACGTCATATTTATAAACTTATTTGCCAGAAATACGTAATCGATTCGAAATTCTGTTGAGGACGATACATTTTGCTGAACATTTCTTACGCTGAAATTAGCATCCAAATAAATCACTTAATTCAGAGTCACGTGTGCAAAAATAATCAATTAATATAAACTATAACTGAAATCACCTTTTGGGAGCTTATTGCCGATATTATGAATAAACACTTAATTTTATACACCGTTCTTTTAATAGTTCTATTTTTGATAAATAATGTTTGCAAGAAATATTCGAACCGAACATCCCTACGGCGTCGGATTGTTACTAAGCAACTTGTTTTCGGAAACTTATTAAATTATTTAGTATTATCAATGTCCATGGGATATTACAACAGATAATTCCGATAGGAGCGACAAATTATATAAACTAAAACCACTAACAGATAACTTGTCGGTTCAATTAGGCGCCAATGCCAACCCTTAGAAAAAGTTTGAAATGGTTCAGAAGAGTTGTTTTCGAACTCTTACTAAAGACATCGATGGTCAACTCCTATATTTTGTATAGGGATATTACAGAAAATAACGTGCCAATTATTTACTAACTTTAATTATAACTTTTAGTAAAGAATCGCAACGATGTACCTGCACCACTCCAACACCATCAAGTTCTCATCATGCCCTACAGATTAAGAAAGATGGAAGTAAGCATCAGAGAAGGATGATGTGTATATAAGAACTGTTATAAGAATGTTTTTGTGCAACATGGGCGTGAGCGTGCCATAAATAAATTGAAGAAGGAACCAGTTAAGTACATCGATTGTTACAACGAACTGCATCAAAATTAAAATGTTTGTTTCTTTATTGTAAAAATATTTTTATTTTGTCCTAATGATGAATATGTTAATAAACCTCTTACTCACGATAGAAAATGTATACGAATCCCCGCGGCGTAGGTACCTAAGTACCTACTTTCAGCTGCTTATTTAAAACGTCCTTTGTGGGAAATAATAAGCATATTTAACTGGATCATATATTAATCCTCTTATTACTGATTAGTATAATGAAACACAGTTACCGTAAGTAGGATTAAGACATCCTAATGTAATTATCTGGTCGGTAAAAAGTATTTATAATCATATACCTTTAATTACTGCATACTATTTTTCATTTAGATTAGTGTTAATCCGTTGTGGACCTATTGCTGTATTTCAAAGAAAACATGATTATTTTGCTCTTCTTGTCTAAATAAAGAGATAAGAATATTAGAAAATGAGAATGTTTATTCTGATACCGAAGTTGGAATACAATTTGAAAAATGAGATGTTAGTTACGAGGACTGCATTGATGAAGACATTGATAATGCGGTGCCAGATCTACGGGGAATAGTTGGTACAGTTTGGAAAGCTGCCGCTCTAGAAGATGGATTGCATCTATATGGACACAATATTCTACGAGAAAAGTCACAATAACAGTTCATATTGCCCAAAGTAAGACAATACCCAAATTTCCCCAAATTTCTGAGTTTGATAGGGGTCTAATTATCGGTATGAAAGAAGCAGATTTATCGTTGCGCAACATTGCCAGAAAAATTAATCAAGATTACACAACTGTAGCGAGAACCATACACTAACCAGCAGAACTGTAGGATACCTCCTACAAAGCTTAATGCAGCCCACCAAAAGTGAAATGTAAAGTGCACCGAAGAGTGACATTACGATACAATGAGTTCATTAACATCTCTTTGGACAACTACTTCGATAAGAACAAGGTTCACGTGTACACTGCTATGCTCCCTATACACAACTTGACTGTTCACTCGGTATTCGAGATGTTTCAGACCTACTACACCATCTGGAATAACCACCAGATTGAGCCACTTAAGTAAATAATAGAGCAAGCCCCTGCAGCAACAGGTGATTTGCGATATTCCAACTTGCAGTATGGATCTTTTCGTTATTCCCACTTTCTAACTCCACCAAAGCCAATGAAACCCATCCCAACTCAAACTCTGGAAAAATTAGCGGGGTAGACTCCCTATCATTGCCCGTCTGTGTCTTTTACTGCCAGGTCAGCCCATTAATATTGTTTTTTTTTTTAATATCTGGGGTTACGTTTTGGCCCACTCTTAGTTGCAGGTTTAAATCCCTGCAACTTTCTGCTATTTTGTCCCGTGCTATTGTCCTATCTGTTTCCTTGAATGTTTTCATTATATGGCCTACCGTTTCAATAGCTTTGTGTGTTAAGTTATTGTAGTCTTTGCCTACTGTTCCACAGTATCGGTGACCCCCTTTACCGTCATTGGCTTTATCCCAGTTTGTTTGCCATTCTTCTAAAATCCCTCGTTTTCTTGTAATTATGTTTAGTTTCTTGTTTTATTGTTATTCTATGTCTATGTCTGTGTTTTTCTTTTTTATTCCATCCTGTGCGAGTTCATGCGCTCTTTTGTTCATTGTGTTAAGGTCGTTATGGCCTTTTCGCCATCTTATTCTCACCCGTGCTTCTCTATTTTATTTATTTCTGCTTGGACCACGATGGCATGATTGTTTTTTGTTTTCCGACTTTGCAGATGTTTTACACAGTTTAGTGAATCAGTTTCTATTATCACATTTTTGAGCTTCTTATTGGCTGCGGCCCTTAGTCCCTCCCTTATTGCAATTAGTTCGGCTTCTTGCGCATTGTTTCCATCGGTCACACGTTTCCCGTAGCTTATTATATTTTTCCCGTGCATTACTCCGTGTATTCCTATTCCGACTCTGTTGTCCGCGCTAATGCTGGCGTCTACCGATATCCTACAAGTACTCTCCTGTGTTGTCCCATCGTCCACTTCCTTTCCTATTTGCCATCCTGGGTGAGGTTTCAAACATGCTGTCTTTTTGTTTTCTTCGTCTCTTTCTTTGCTGTTTTTGTCTTGTAATGCCTTGTGTTTTGCCTCGATATTAACTGGCGGTATTACTGTTAAGACCTGTAAAAGTGAAGTAGGCCATGTCCGGTATGCTCTGCTTATTTCTCGGAGGAACGGTCTCTGTATTCCGTTCAGTTGTCTTATGATCCTGCTGCCTGTTGCTCTCTCCCCCCATATTTCCACTGCATATAGTATTCCGGGTTGAAACACTCTTTTGTATAAAATTTTAATCAAGTCTGGCTTCCCTTTCCATTTTCTTTGCATGATCCCTATGAGTTTTGACGAGATTCCCACTATCTTTTCCCGGATTGCTAATACGTGTCCTATGAAGTTAAGTGACGCGTCGATGATTACGCCTAAGTATTTTATTTCCTTTACCGCTTTCTTTGTGACACCGTCTATCCTAATTACGGGTTCTCTAACCTGTCTGTCGTTTTTTATAAAAAGGACCTCTGTCTTTGCTTTATTGTATAGCAATTTGTTTTCATTGGCGAATTCTTTACATGCTTCCCATGCTAGGTCCCACTTAGCCTCTATTTATTAGACTTTCCTGACAAGATTAGGATCTGGTCGTCTGCGTAGGCCTGGAATCTTATTGGTTGTGTATTAACCCAGTGTTCCCTAGGGATGTCCTTGTTTCTGTCTTGAAGTAGTTTTTCGTTGATTTTTCTAAGCCTCGCGAACCAATCTTCCATTATGATTTTAGATAAGGTTGGACCTAAGCTCGACCCTTGTGGGCATCCTCTATTTATTTCTAGGATGGTATTCTGTAACTTCACTTTGCGGTGTATTAGAATGCTTTCCACAGTCCTTCTGAGATTATCCGGTACTCTTTTAATTTCCATCTGGTATCGAATTGATACTGGCCATGCTAAATTAAACGCGTTTTTTGAGTCCAAATACACTATTAAAGTATAGTATTTTTGGGCTTTGCTCCCCGGCAATTAACTTTTATCCTGTCCATTTGTCTATTTTTTCTTTTATGCCTTCGAGTCTTTTGGGAATTTGTCTGTTTGGTTCATCATATATGTTAGTGATTAAAATGCGTCTCTTGTTTTGATTATTATTGTTGTTATATTGTCGGTTGTGTATTCGGTAACTCCTCCTGCCTCCACAGTTTCATTTTTGCCCATATTTCTGTGTTTGCTTTTGGATTACCATATCGTGTGTATCCTTCCCATTTCGCCTTATGGTAGAGTTCTTGTATTAGCGCCAGGTTTATTTCTATTTCTTCTGATAATTATTTAGTTATGCCCATTGCTGCTCTGCCCTTTCCTATATTTAGTTGTAATATTTTATTGTTTTTCATAAAGTTAATGCTTGTTGCGCTACACTCTTGATGGAAACAGATATTATTATTAGGTGGAGAATAACACTTGTTTTGTTCCATATTGTTTTTATTTTCAGTTGCCTGACACGTGTTTCGGTCTTCGCAGACCATTATCAAAGTTAAAACTGTTTTTTTAACTTTGATAATGGTCTGCGAAGACCGAAACACGTGTCAGGCAACTGAAAATAAAAACAATATGGAACAAAACAAGTGTTATTCTCCACCTAATAATTATTGTTTTTCCTTTTTTAGTTTGTGATTGTGTCTTATCGATATTAATTAGTAGTTTATGTTTTGTCTTGCTTGTCGCGTTTTCCTGATTAGTGCTAAGCATCTCAAGTCCCTGGCGCTATGTTGTCTTTCGTTTTTTCGCACGCCCATCCTTTTGCAATGTATGCAGTCCAGTTGCTCTTTTTCATCGCAGTTATTTCCTTCGTGTCCTCTTCCACACTTATAACATGTTGCAGTCTCTTTGCAGTGTTTCATTACGTGTCCAAAGCGGCAGCCTTTGAAGCACATTTGAACATCTATGTGTTCCTTGACGTATATACTCTGCAGGTCGAAGTTTATTGTCCCTTTTGTTACCATGTGTCTGAATAATTCTTCGTTTTCAACCTTTGTTATCCAGTTTTTTTTTTGGGGTTTCTACAGTCCTTTTTGTATTTGATCTTTAGGTCTGTGTTCCTTTTCATTATGTTGTTTATGTCTTCATTTTCCCTCGTTAGCTCTTCTATTAGTTCCTCCGTGTCATATCCTTTATTTATGCCAGTGATCATTATAACTGGATTGCGTTTCTTCATCTCGCTGATTTGGATGTTCTCTTTTTCTTTCAGCATCCTGGCTATGTTGTCTCTCTGTTCTTTGGAATGAGCTTCCATAATTATATCGCCGTTTGCAGTTCTCTGATACTTTTTAGTGGTTGTACCGTTTTGAGATCTATGTTATTTTTTATTTCCTTTATTGCATTTGCTTTGTTCTCTGCATCTTTTACTTTTACCTTGATTTCATGTTTTTCTGTTTTTTTTTTCTGGGCTATGCTATCGTTTCTTTTTCTTTCCCGCTTGTTATTTTTGCAAAGATTCTTATCGCTTTGTCTTTACGACCTTTGGCCAGACTCCAATTCTCTTCCCCTTTCGATTGTGTTTTCTGTGTCGATTCTTTTAGTTTTATGTTCTTCCTCATCATTCTCTTTCCTTGTATCTTGCTGGTCTTTCTTTCCGTGCTGTTTCCTTTGTTTGACTTGTTGTTGTATTTTCCACCTCATTTCCTTGTATGTTTGCCATTTTTGAGAATCCATACTGCTTTTGTTGTTTCGCTAATTGTTTGTTTCTTTCTGTTAGCTGACCCATGTTGAAAGATCATTTAATCATGATGTTGTGTAGAATTCTGAGGTTATAATTAACGTTCATCTGATCTTGTGGCTGGAATTGAATTTTTCCTGACGCGTATTTATTTGTCGAGTTTCCGATCGACGTCAGTCCCTCTGTTATTATTTGTAGTTCCTCCTGCGTACTCTTCTATTCATCTCCGTTTACGTCCTTTTTTGTTTGTTTCCGAGTCCTCTGTTTCGCTGTCATTCAGGTTTAATGTGGTTACTATTTTTCCCATTTGTCTTTTCACGTTTCTTTCCCTTTTCATCCTGGCTTCTTCCATTATCCTCTCTCTCTCTCTTGTCTCCTCTGCTTCTTTGTTCGTTAGGTCCAATAGTCCTGGACTCGAGTTTTTTGCTTTTTCCCATTCCGTGGCTGCCTCGTGGCGGAGATTTTATTGTGTGTTTTGATCTTGAGAAGCCTCCAGCTCTTATCGCATCTTTGTCCATTTCTTGCCACATTTCCTTCATGTCTCCTGGCGCAGGTGTCGATGCGTTACTTGCCGTTTTGTTTTCTCAGTTAATTTTAGTTTCCCCTTGTTCCCTTACATTTGTTATCTACTCTTGCACGTCCGATATTTAATGTAGTGCGTCGGGTGCGTGGCAAAGGGAAAAATTGAACAGAGAGAAAAAAAATGTGGCCATCATAATACTTTCCCTATATTTTACTCGAAAACTATGAGGTTTACGCAAAAAGGATATTCTTAATAATTTATTTACTTTTGAATTCTCTACAATTATTTGTGATACAAGTTTCATGTAACTCTAATAGTTTATTAGTAATTGACAAAAAATGTCAAAATTTTCAATTTTTATTATTTTCCTCAAAAGTTAAGAATTTTATAAAAATATATGTTTAAATAAAACTTGTTTAGTTCTTCATTCCCTTTAACTTTTGTTTTAATCATTTTTAAAAATTTCTCATATTTAGAAAAATATTACAAAAAAACGCCTTGAGTAAACATCCACTTCCGGTCTATGAATGTTCACCAGTTTTTAACGATAAAACCCTAAGTTTGAAGTTTCATCTCAAACCGATAATTCGTTTTTGAGATACAGCGCCCACCGACAGACAGATAGACAGACACACACACAGACACAAAAATTTTTTTTCCAGAAATTAGAGTAATAGACTCAGGGGACCTCAAAACTTATATTTCCCCAGAAAAATTTAAAAAAAAATCACAATACTTCCGCTATACATACTTCGTATATAGGGAAAGTAAAAATTGATCGTGGAGGCGCCGTTTTTCAGTTTGTTGTAACTTAGCCTTTAAGATTTCTACGTCACTTTTTCTGATAGCAGACGGTTCCTGAAGCTAATGCGGAACTTTTTTAGGGTGAGGGGTAAGGTGGTTTGATTTTGCGGGGGAGGGGGGGAAGGTTTCGGGGGAAGGTCGATATGGTGTGAGGGGAAAATGTTTTGGGGGGGGTCGGGGGAAAGGTCTCGTGTGGTCACTATATCACTGAAGTTTTATCCTCACTTCACTTTATAAGTCACTATCACTTTACACTTGTGAAAATATTCATCTATTATTTAATGTCCATGTAGTGAGGCCCTTACATTTCGCGACTTTATCCTGAGAGGCAAGCCCCCGAGGATAGTTGTGGTTATGTCCGGTTTGCCTTTTCGCTCTGCGCACAATTCGTTCGTGTAAGTCCGTCTTTTGCGAATGAAACTCAACGAGTTTCACGAGCTAACACCACAGCTGCAACTGCAGTTGCTGACATCTCAAGCATCGTTCTGCTCCATTTTATAGTATAATGACATACGTAAGACAAGAGCAAGTCCCGGCATGCGCTCGTCTTCCTGGACATGTGTCCAGGTGTCTCTGGGATCCGATCCTGGAGTTGCTGACAGTGGCTATAAGAGAAAACCTGATGCTAGAGCCAAGCATTCTCGCATTGCTCTCAACAACTTAGTCCTTCGTATCCAACGTGTTGTGAAGGCACAAGCAGAAGCTGCTGTCAGCATACAGAAGGAAATAAAGAACTATCTCTAAGGGAGGCGTGTGATTGTTGCCGGGGTATTTCCTGTAGCCTCCTTGCCACCTGAATCTGATAAGAGGATGGTTCATCAGCACTGTGAATTGCTGCAAGAACAACAAGACGAGGCTAAAAGATTGAGACGGGTTGCCAAAGCGGATTGGGCTAGAATTCAATTGAAGGTACCCAGGTACCTACGTCGTGGCGATAGAGGATAAATTGTTTGACAGCAAGTAAATCAAGTGTTAATATATATTTTCTGTTGCTTCAAACATAAATGGATTGTTAATAAAGAGTTTTAAGATGTCACGGAGAACTAGTTAAAAATTTAAATTCTGTAGTAAGTTGTAAAGTTACCCGGGTTCCTTGCCGTGAGGAAGAGGGATCAATTGGCTTGATAATGTATACATTTATTTTGATAATTAACATTGTTTTGATAAGATGGTTGATTATTTGATTCCAGTCACATTCTTAATTATCATTATTTTTCACAAACTGATGGTACAATCCTGGTCTTGGAGGCCGCGTTGGTTCTTTACAATAGGCTGAACTATGTTTGTTTGTTTGGCCGAACGGCCCGGTAAACGTAATCAAAGTTCCCATGAAACAAATACGGTCGCTAGAAGCAAAACTGGCGCTGATTCCATGAGACCAATATTGTCCGAGAGGGCAGTATCAGTGATGGTCCAATGGAACCCACGTGGCAGCTAACGTGTTAATTAAAATTAATAGTACTTGATAGTAATACAGTCAGCTGGAAAAGTTCTTATATACAAGACGCATAGGGAGGCGGTCCAGCCCAATAAGGGCTTTATAAGGTTTACGTTGTGGGCCTATTTTATTCTTAGTATTTATAAATGACATCGGAATAATATCAGACATACCAACCTTTCTTCTGTATGCTGATTCTGAGTGACTAAATTAAACTGTGATGATTTAAATAATATTGCATTGTTGTGCAAAAGTAATGTGTTTATTTATTTTATTTTACCGATGTAAAATTTCTAATTGAACAGAAATGAGTTCCTTCATTTGCAATGCATGACTTAGGTAATTGTATTACATCAAAAAAGTAATATTTGAAGTCCTGTAGTACAAATTTGAAATAAATCGGTTTCATCAACAGATTTTGGGTAGATCTCAAATTTAGCATACTTAGAAAACTGTACATATCCTTAACTATTCGATAACTGGAATTTTCCGAGGAAAATTGTTGCGATATACAAATAATGTATTTGAGATTAGGTGGTGTTCGATCACATTTTAGTCAAATTTCAATGAGTATTGACCCAATGTTAAGCTAAGAACAATAAAATAAACAAAATATGATTAGTGACCATTAGCAGTTTAAAGTTTACTACTATGCTTGATAGTAATTACATACTTATTTTAAGAATATTGTGCGTTTTGTGAGTAGTAAGAATATATATTTTTTTCATGTATATATTTATTAACATAATTTAAGTCAAATATTAAACGAAATAACCTTAATTCAAGTAAAATATAAATTTCACAATTTGACAGCATCAATAAATTATAATTTTATCAATACTGCCTATTAAAATATGCAAAATATACTTTTAGAACTAAAATATAAGTAAATTAGATTGTTAAATTTTATATTAATGAATATTATTTGGTTCACATAATAAATATATCACTATTAAGGAACGTAAATCCGAACACAAAAGCAATAATTCCATTCACTGAAGGCGACTATCGTTGGCGAACGAAAAATAAAAGGGGAACCTTTATAAATTCATATGTTTTATTGATCTCTTATCCTAGTGCATTGAATTCCTTTGATTTTTATATTTATAGCGCGATATAAGAGAATGCCATTTAATTTATGAGAGCTTTGCCTGAGAAACGTGCTTTTATTTGATAAGATTTCATTAAATTTTATTTTCAACCAAAGCGTGTACGGATTTGCCATATGTTAATCTTAAATTCTCATGAATTTTATAAAGAATAAAGCTATTCAAAGAAATTTTATATTATTATGATGAATATTTTCTAACCCCTTTTCCTGTAGATTGCCTTTACGTTTAATTCAAAAATTGATTAAATATTCCTACAGCATAAGCTTTTTTAAACTATCTAGAATGTATTAATCTTTTTTTTTGTACATACAATTTCTGCATTAAAATTATTCAATTTTTTAATACGTACAGTAGTATTTCTTTAATTAAGGCCTTTAAATGAATCTTTACAATTAATCTTTATTAAAAAAATACAACCGGACTATACACCTTGCGACCATCTGAGATAATCATTAACTGTTTAACAATCATACTTCTTATGATAAATTTTATATCTTAATCAAGAAATAAATATTTATTAAACCAAATTTTATTTATTTTAAAACAATATTGATTATGGTTTAAATGAATAAAATATATTTCTAATTCAAATATTATTAATCAGGCTAAAAAACTTAGGTCAATAGCGAAGAAGACAAGTGTGAAGTTTTATAACTGTTATGTCGTCAAAATATGTAAATGTGTAATACTATCTTCAATAAAGACCTTTAAGGTCAAAATTCCAACTGTAAATCCTAAAGTTAAAAAAGTTTTCAAATTAAGAAATTCAAAAATCTAAAATCATTTTAATATTTAATATTACTCTGGTCGTTGCCTCAATCGGACAAAAATATTTTATTTTATAATATTAATAATAAAAATAATATTAGTAATAATCGCTTACGGTTAAATTTCATTTAAGAAAAAACTTCAAGAGACTAATGGATCTAAAAAATATATAATGATATTTTCCTTTGTAAAATAATATATTAATTGTAAATGTAGCATTCAGCTTCAGATTATAAAACAAACAATCAAATTTATTCAATAACATAACGATATATAGAAATTTATGAGAAGAAAGGAAATATTTAAATTGATAAACTGCTGAAAGATTATAGTATCAATCGATCATCTTCACAGTTGTCAAGCTCGCTTTGGATAGTCCCTAAGAAATCTAAACCCCAAGTTTAAAAGTTTATTAAATAAATTGGTAATATGGCCATCATAGTGCTTCCTCTCGGAAGTTAAGAATTTTACGAAAAATATGTTTTAACAAAACTAATTCAGTTTCTTATTGCCTTCAACTTTTATTTGAAAAGTTTTGTAATATTTTTTATATTAAAAGAAATATCGGAAAAAAACAAAAAAAACGGCCTCGACATCTACTTCCGGACTATGAATGTTCACCAAAAACTTTTCAGATACAATTTTAACGACAAACCTTAAGTTTAAAGTTTCATCTCAATCGCATCATTCGTTTTTGAGATACAGCACCCACCGACAGACACAGATACACACGCACAGACACAAACAATTTTTTTTCTATAAATTAGTGTAATGGGTTCAGGGGACTACAAAACGGATATTTCCGCAAAATAAAAATTAAAAGAAAATCATGAAAACAATACTTCCCCTATATATAGAGAAAGTAATTATATTATAAGGTAAAGAAAATATCAATAGGTGATAAATTTCCTTTGATTGACGAAATCTTAGACCAAATTCACGTAAATAGATGCTTCAGGTGAAAAAAAAAACTGGTTTTAGGGCACCACTAGGATATTACGAGATTATTATAATACTATTTGAATTGAAAATGCAACCGTAATTTTATCATGCTCATGAATATAACTATTTTTAATTTACAAGATTTGTGTTTATCTCGATAACTTAGTGGTTTTTGCAACTTAAGTTAAAGAACATTCTCAATACATTGTTTGTTGAACTTGTTTTTGAACTACAGAGATTGATATACACTTATTTATGAAACTTCAGAATAATGACAAATTAGCATATTTAATAATTCACTAACAAATTTACTTCGATAAAACTTCTTATAACGGCATAATTTAATCATTTACTAATAATTCAACTAATCTGATATAAAATAATTTAAAAAAATCTCTATTTATGTTATTACTACTAATAATCATAAAACTATCAAATATTGTATAGTATTAATGATACTGACAGAAATAAATACATTCAAACTATTGTTTCTTTGATAGCTGTACTAAGTATAACACTCATATTATTTTTGTATAATTCGAGGTATTAGCCAGAGAAATAGTTGTTTCATTAAGTGATTTGTTTTGTAGTTATAGTAAGACTTATTTTTGTAGATTTACAATTTTTTGATGAATATATTACAGCACAAATTTTCGACGAAAAACTTAATTTTTTATTAATTGATACAAATAACTAATAAACTATAAATAAAATATATAATACAAACGAAATGGCAGATTTAAGAACTCTGAAGATTTCATTTAATGCAAGTCGAAGTGATTACAATAAAGCGAACATTTTTTCCATAAATAGTAATGGCGACCGACATTTGTGCAACTTATTTACTGGTTGCTAAGTAACGCTTTCATTAGTGCACTGCGGATAAAATATGTTTTCATTAATAAATTTAAAAATACGAAAACATTTCGTGAATCTACAACAGTGAGTCTTACTAAGACTACAAAACAAATTAATTTGAAACAACTACTTCTCTGGCTAGTACCTCGACAGACGTTGAATAAAACAAAGTTAATTTGCGTGTTACGAATAGTACAACTATCAAAGCAACACTAATTTGAATGAAATTATTTCTGTTGAATAAACTAATAAATGATAAAATGTATTTTAGATTGTTTAAATATGATTATAACATGAAAAATTATGCACAAAAATGAATTTAAACTAAAAGCAATTAAAAAATCTAGCATTCAAGTTTATAATTTTTGTAGTCTTCGTAAGACTCACTGTTGTAGATTCACGAAATGTTTTCGTATTTTTAAATTAATTATTTAATTTTCTACAACGAACTAAAGGATTTTAATACATTTTATTATGTTTTCATTAGTTGAATTATTGAAATGACGTTAAAATATTACTCATAAGAATATATTCTTTGAAATTCTTTACGATGGAAGATAAAATTTTGTAAGGCACACGTGTAAAAAATTTCTTTATTGCACTCCTGGCTTTAATAAAACTTGCTCGTTCCTCGCTCGTGTTTTTAAATGCCAGTTCGTGCAATAAAGGATCACTGTTTACACTTGTACCTTAAATAACTATTATCGATGTGTGCAATACACTAAACACGGTTAAGGGTATGTTAAAAAGTATGTAAGTGAATGTTGTATGACAAATTAGAAAAATAAATGAATTTATGTGATTACAAATAAAATACCAAAGTAATTAAATAATTAAACACTCAACTTTATAACCATCTGTAGACACGTGTTTCGATCTTTCGATCTACAATAAATACATTCAAACTAGTGTTGCTTTGTTAGCCTTGCTATTTGTAACACTCAAATTACTTTTGTATCATTAAATGCCTCTCTAGATATTAACCAGAGAAGTAGTTGTTTCAATAAGTTGCCTCAAAATTTAATATCTATTAGAAATGAACTCCTATCTTTGTTGTTTAAATTTTTTGGTGGTGCTATGTTTAGATTGCTAGTAAATGGTCCATGTGCCTAACCGTTCGGTTTTGGTCACCTCTCTCTCATATTTAGGGGCCTAAACTTCTGAGTACAATCTTTTTTGATATATTTGAAAAAATTATTTCTGGTGGAGTACAACTAATAGTATAATTACTATCGGAATTGGACATTTTCTTAAACTGAAAATGAAGTGACAGTAAATAATAAACTAGTGTTGGTATAGCAACGCGGACTTTTTGCGTACTTTGGCGTACTGGTCGCTAACCCCTAACGCAAAGTAACTCGGCCTGCGAAATTTCATTTTGCAGGCGTTCAGGAGTTCGCGATAGAACATCTTCGCGTACGGTTGCACAAAAAGAACTATTAATTTAGCTCTGTCGTTAGGGGTTACTGGACTTTTTACGGGCTAGCACCTTGCAAAAAATTTTACGGGCTGTTGAAATGAATACCATGACAACCTATCTTATTTGAAACGTTTTTCTGCTATATTAATCATTTTATCTGACGCTTTAAATACAATTGACATTTGTTTGTCAATCTATGAAGCCTACTTTTTCATTATTGTTTTTCACTATTTCAATGGATTTTAAATTTAAAAATACGAAAACATTTCGTGAATCTTAGTAAGACTCATTGTTGTAGATTCACGAAATGTTTTCGTATTTTTAAATTTATTATTTAATTTTCTACAACGAACTAAAGGATTTTAATACATTTTATTATTCAATGGATTTTATTAAATATATAATGCTCGACCGTTATCTGAAATTTACAGGCTCACAAAGATAGCAGGATCTCTAGCGCTCGCTCGTTAGCTTTCTGTGCTCGCCTATAAATTTCCGTATAACTATTTCGTAATGGTCTTAACTAGCGAAAAAAAATTAAAACTTAATAATTTTGATATTTTTTCCTATTACTAATAAACTATAGTAAAAATATAGGGAAAGTACTATGATGGCCATCACCATTTGTTTAAACGTGTATTCTCTAAATGTGGCAAAAGTGTAATAAATTGATTTGATTTGACATCGCTGTGTAAATTTACTCACGTTTAGTAAATTAGTGGTAAGTTTGCTCAGGAATATATTATTATTATTATTTGAACATATTTTACTTAAACGTCTTAAATAATTATGTGAATGAGAAATGCCAATTTTCTTGACGCGAAAATCCGAGACCCTCAAGAAGAAGCCCTCCCGAACCTATAGACAATATTTTCCTTACTGGTATATTTTGTAAATAAAAAATCACCGAAAAGCCACCAAAACGCTCGTCTCTCTGAGTTAGCCACCCCACAATTGACGCCTAATACGTGCGACCCACGACACGCAAAAGGGAACAGAAACGATTACCAAATTTTATTTATTTGCTTATTTTATAATAATAATATATATATATATATATATATATATATATATATATATATATATATATATATATATATATATATATATAAGTAACCTGCAGCTACAACAATGCCCTATATTATTATTTCTTTTGTTAATTAATAATTAATATATTGTTTTAATATTCATATTCATTTATTTTAGCGTAGTAAGTAGATGACGCAATCGTATGTAGGCGTTTTGCTTAGTGTGTAAGTTATAGTTTATATAAGCCACTGGCGCGCATGTATTATGTTAATATTAGATTTGTAATCCAGTTAGACACGTCCTGTGTTAATTCATTATTAAATTAATTATTATGTTATTTCGTAAATTAAAATAACCCGAGTCGTAGTTCTCAGTCGCGTGACATAAATAAAAATAGTTTTTAAAAAACCAAATTATCGACCACGAAATTTAACTGGCGCAGTCGTTCGGATTTTTCCAAAGAAGGCCTGAGAGAACATCAAGCCCCTTTCGTTCAACGATTAATTGGATATAACCTACATCATCTCCACGTCGTCTCTGACCCGAGGATTCTCAAGAAATCGAGAACACCAGTCCAAAGGCAGCAGGACGCAAGGACATCAACTCACCCGTTCCACAGTCTCCCTGGACGAACACCAAAGACCGATGGACAGCGTGATCTTCGGTTGGTAAGTACAAGTTTTTTAGAGGCTTTTTCATTTTTATGTTCACAAGCGAATCGAACTCTGACTCGGACCCGTCTAATATTAGCGATAATTCCCCTATCGATTCTCATACTCCTGGTAGTCCCGTTAACGATCTAATAAATCAATTTTTAAATATAAACTTAAACATGGAAGACGTTGACTACCGCCTTATTAAATTAAACGTGGATACAATTCCATCATTTAACGGAAATAGTGAATTAGTGGAAGTCTTCATATCTAGGTGCGAAGCCGTATTGAATCAGTTTAGACCATTAAATAATATCCAAGTCAATAATTATTTAATAAATGCAATAATTAGCAAATTACAAGACCGCGCTGATTGCCATAGGTTCGCGGACAGAATTAAACACTTGGCCGGAAATTAGGAATCACCTCCGACAAAGATTTGGAGATTTAAGGAATTATGATTGCTTAGTTCAAGATCTGATAAATTTAAAACCTAGAAAAAATGAATCATATTTAGATTTCGGAGAACGCCTCCAGATATTACGAAGCAGATTAGCTAGCAAGATAAATTCATTATCAGCTGTGGAAATGCCAGACGCTACTAAGCGAATTCATTTGCACAACTATGATGAACTTGCGTTAAAAACGTTTGAACGCGGTCTGCGCGGAAATATACAAAGCATTGTTCGCTTGCGCGATCCTATTACACTAGAGGACGCGATAAATTACGTAATCGAAGAAAACAATTTCCAGAGTATATTGGACTCTCCGAACACACCAAATAATAATATTAGACAACATTTTCATACGCAAACGCAACCGTTCAATAACCAACAATTTACACATCAAAATAGACCTTTTCCAAGTCAGCCAATAAATTTACAATTTAGGGCGCAACATCAACAGCGATTTCCCACAAATAGACAAGTATTCTGGAGACCACAAAATTTTCAAAATCAATTTTCAAATAATAGACCATTTAATAATAATAACAATAATAACTATCCACCAAACAAAAGACCACGTTTCAATAATTACAATAACAACCAAAACCCAAATTTTAATCATAATGCTCATAATTATAATGCAAATAATAACTCGAATTTTAATTCAAATACTAATCAATTGCCCCGACAAAATCCACCTCAGTTACCAAACCCAATACCCATGTCGACATCAACGACATACACAAACAGACCAAGATTATACAACCTCGATCAACCGGGCACATCCTCTGAAAATATTAATAACACAGCTAGTTATACCGATGAGAAAGAAACAGATAGTTTTTTAGGTTAGATCGCCTCGGAACAAAATCGGTTGAATATTTAGGAATAGTAAATAATGCGAATAAATTGCCATTTATCATAGACCCAATAACGAAATCAAAAATCATAATGGATTCTGGAAGCACACGTTCATTCATTAGTCCCCGTTTAGCTAATAAATTAGATAAAAATCTCATTAGAAACGATCTTTTTGAAGTAACCAGTGCCCATGGTACTTCCCATGGAACACACAGTGCAATCATTTCACTAAAAGACCTTTTTAAGAGTAATTTCGCATCAAAACTTAAATGCTACATATTTGATTTTCACTCATCGTTCGATATTCTGTTAGGGATTGATAATATGTCCAAAATTAAGGGTGTGTAGATTTTAATAAAAATTTAGTAATTACACCATATACCGAAATTCCATTTAGATTTCGCGAAAATAGTGTACAAAATTTCAGTAATAATAATAATAATAATGATTTTGCAAACAATAAATATGAAAACGTTAATAACGTAAACCCAGCTGCTTTACCGTTCATTAAGCGAATATTAGTGCCGGCGCAAAGCAAGCAAATTATTGATGTAGAAATAGAAAACGTAAAAAATGGTCAAATAATAGTCCCAAGAATGGACGTTTTAAACTTTTTGATACCGGAGTGTATCACAACTGCAAAAAATGGTAGGGCTCTTTGTACAGTCGTCAATAAGACTGATATAGATAGGGAAGTAACCCTTAAACGACCTTTTGTCGTAACACCCGTCAGCGAATATGACGTGGTGCCATACCGACAAAGTTCAAATAGTAGTTTAAATAAAAAAAGCCCCAATAGTAATTTAAATATGTTCAACACAAAAAATATTGAGTTTGATTTTTCTAAAGTTCGCACAGACCATATGAATGAAGAAGAAAAGACAATAATAAAAAATGTAATTTCCAAATACTCTGATATTTTTCATTTAAAAGAAAATAGCTTAACATTCACAAACAAAATCAAACACAGAATCATTACGACAGACGAAGTTCCGGTTTTCACCAAAACATATCGCTATCCAGAAATACATAAAGTAGAAGTAAGAAAACAGATAAAAGAAATGTTAGAACAGAACATAATTAGACCATCTCATAGCCCATGGTCCCCCCCAATTTGGATAGTACCAAAAAAATTAGACGCTTCAGGCCAGAGGAAATGGCGTGTCGTTTTTGACTATCGCAAACTAAACGAAAAAACTATAGGTGACCGTTACCCCCTTCCTAATATTTCTGACTTACTAGACAAACTAGGCAAAGCACAATATTTTACGACATTAGATTTGGCATCGGGATTTCACCAAATCGAAATTGATGAACGAGATATCCCTAAGACAGCGTTCAATACGGAAAACGGACATTACGAGTTTTTGAGGATGCCTTTCGGATTAAAAAATGCCCCCGCGACGTTCCAACGTGTTATGGATGATATCCTACGAGGCATACAAAACGAATATTGCCTTGTCTATATGGATGACATTATAATTTTCTCTACTAGTTTACAAGAACACGTTAACAGACTGACTGAAGTTTTCAAAAGACTAAGAGAGTCTAACTTTAAAATTCAATTAGACAAATCAGAATTCCTACGAAAAGAAGTTTCTTATTTAGGCCTTGTTGTTACACCCGAAGGTGTTAAACCAAACCCCGACAAAATAATAGCTATTCAAAATTACCCGATGCCCAAGACGACGAAACAAATCAAAGGATTCCTTGGACTGTTAGGATACTATAGGAAATTCATTAAAAATTTCGCTGATTTAACCAAACCAATGACTAAATGCTTAAAAAAGAATTCTGTTATCAATATTAATGACCCCGACTACACGAATTGCTTTAATCTCTGCAAAAATGTCTTGACAAATCATCCCTTACTTCAATATCCCGACTTTTCTAAACCGTTTATACTTACCACAGACGCTAGCAATCAAGCTCTCGGCGCTGTGTTATCGCAAGGTAAAATTGGGTCAGATCTACCCATTGCATACGCTAGTAGGACATTAAATGATTCAGAAACCAGGTACTCGACAATCGAAAAGGAATTACTTGCGATAGTTTGGGCCGTGAAATACTTCCGCCCCTATTTGTTTGGGCGTACCTTTCAGATAGTCACAGACCACAAGACTCTCCAATGGCT